>JAVANC010000003.1:38483957-38643284 GCA_033319125.1 Parnassius glacialis | reverse complement strand
GTAATAAAAAAATATTAAGTAGCAAATTTATAACACATCCATATCCATATTTACAAAAACAAGGGCACTTTTTATATTCCTACTTTTTAGAACAACACAAGCTGCGTCCTGCGCAAGAAATGACAGGGATTACCAACCTTAAACGCTGACAAAAACGCCACATGCCCGTTTTTACCGCACTTAGATGTCTAGGACGGAAAACCTGATTAAAATATGTTTGATGCGGGTGTGTAATGTTGTAATGTTGTTGTACCCAATCATGTCAACATTAAATTATTTTCTAGGTTAACTTAATTTAACTTGCCTCTCACATTCGCACTATTTTAATTTCTACACCCTCCGAATATATTAAATTATCATGAACCATTTATTACAATATGAAAAGAAAAAACCATTTATTACAATATGAAAACAGTATTTAACGGAAATAAATCAGTATGATTTTTACTTTGTACTGGCGGTTTAAGAATATCTACTATTCCATATCGTTCTGTGGGTGATTATTCTAATAACCACTAAAATATAAAAAATACGGTTAAAGTTGGTAAAAATTACTTCGCGTACATCTGCTCGATAAAATAACATGATGTATCTTACCTAGTTTGAAGAATACCTCCTCCTTCTACTCCTACTACTCCCAGTTATCCCTGGGATTAGTGGTGACAGTGATAGTGCACGCAATTGAGGGAGGGCTGGAGTTGCTCTTCAAACTAGGTAAGACACATCATTTTATTTTATCGAGCGGATGTACGCGAAGTAATTTTTTACCAACTTTAATATAATGGACTTTTTTTATATGATAAGGGTGACAAACGAGCACACAGTCCACCTGATGGTAAGTAGTTGCTGCGGCCCTTAGACATCTACATCTATCCTCTAATACAAATCAAAATGTAGATACGCCGCCACCCGTGAGGACCAAGATGAAATGCCTCATTTGCAGTAAAAAGGGCCTCCGGCCACCTGCACTCACCAAGCGAAACGCAGAGGTAAACCTCTACTTCACGCTGGTTTTCTGTGAGGTCGTGGTACCACCCCGGTTCGAGCCGGCCCATGCGAGCGACAGCAAAATCTGCCGCGTGGCTCTACCACTGTTACTTACTAATATTAATTTATTATTAATAGAATCAGGCGTTACTTCCGCAAAGTAACGCTTGATTCTATTAATTATCTTAAAAGTACCGTTGCCGATCCACCTGCCAATTATATTCAAATATCCCTCATATGAGTGGAATATATGTGGTTTCATAAGGCGAAAAGCTCATCAGTGCAAGCATTTTTAAAATTAGCGGCATAAATAGGTAAGAGGACTTACCCAAATTGACTACACTATAGTACAATGGAATAAAATAGAATAATATTTATTCAATATAGATTATAAAAAAGTACTATTGAAAACCCTGAAAAGTACCAGCTAGAAACTCAGCGGCAATTTCTTTCACAGTAACATTATATATCAAAAAATAGTTTGTACAATTATTTACAACACATAATAACATATTGGAAGCGATCACCTCATTCACAGGGGTTATTGTCAACCACGTTATAACTGAATCAAAATAGCTATTTAGATTTTATCTTGTTTAATTTAACTTATTTTACTTATACGTCACTGTCATTACATGAGATTAATTTTGCGAGGATATTGAAATTAAAAAACATCCTTATTTCAATAGAGAATGTGTATGAGTTCTACCATCTTTTAAGGATCCTTTAGTTAATCAAATTAAATCTAAAATCAAGCATATCAATGTAACTACAAAATACTTGATCTGCTTGTATCGGACCAAGAAATAGCATTCAAAAGCTAAAGGTAGCCGGGCTAACTATGATATCGGACCGTCAAACACCGTAATTCCCCCACCCCCCTCCTCCGTGAGAATAGATGCTGTACCGTCCAACTAGACTTATTCAATGTTGAGTATTCGTGTAAATATAAGAATTCATTAGGTGAACCACGTATTTATTTAAATTATAATAATCCTTTTTATAAAGTCTTTGTTGACCTTGAATATGCCCAAAAATATTTCTTTAGTGACTAGGAGTATTCTCTTACCTCCTTTACTGACTACCCTCTAACCTGTTTCTTCCTATAAGCAGATATCACAAGAGTTGCCAAAAGCTAGTCACCATACTTGACCTTTTCGCCATCTCAATAATTATGCAAACAAACTGCGACTTTTCTTAAGAAATTCTACAGAAAATATACTAGTAAATAATTTTAGTCAAAAAGAAAGTTCAGCATGATTTTTTTTCAATACTAAACCAAGAACGGAAACATTCTATTTATAAAAGACGTACAAGAGCGAATACTGAAGCGCACACAAGTCAACCGTATATTGTGGACAAAGTAATTTTAAGTTTTCAAGTAGGGTAGGTAGGTAGGGCAAGAGCCGTGGTAGCTCAGATGGTTAGCGCTCGCTGTAAGCTTCACAGTACTCGAGCAACCCGGGTTCGATCCCCGCCGGCACCAATGAAATTGTTAATTGCAATTTTAAGTGCTGATTTACCACGTGCTCGGCGGTGAAGGAAAACATCGTGAGGAAACCTGCATGTCTGAGAAAAAAAAATTTCAAAGACATGTGAAGTTCGCCAACACGCATTGGGGCAGCGCGGCGGACATTTCCTTGCCCTAAAACCCTCTCAGAAATGAGAGGAGGCCTGTGCCCAGCAGTGGAACGTAAATAGGCTGCAACTTTACTTTAAGTAGGGTTCCACTTTCTTTATATGTTCTGCAAAACAAACTGTCTCGTGTGTGATAAAACTTGGAGATATTTTTCTGATATAAATATCGCATATTATGTTTTATAGACTCAGTTTTCAGTGGTGAAGATTTTTTATGTATTTTTGGCCGATCACAGTAACAACAACCTGTCCCGTGACCTTATTAACTTAAACATTTTAACACTAAGTATTTCTTATATTTACGCTTACACTACACATTGATCTAAACTACTTTTTAGGATTTTATCGTGTTTAATTCTATTAATATTTACATGCAATAAAATCAGTAAAAGCAATTTTATTCATTCATTTATTTATTTATTTATTTATTTATTCTTCTTTACATCTACCTTATAATAAGGGATATAAAGGGCGGACTTAATGCCTTGTGGCATTCTCTACCAGTCAACCCTGGATGATTTGAGAAGCTGTGGTAGGTGCAACCACTCCATAAATTAAAAATAAGTAAAAAAACATTATATCTAAACATAAACATTATATCAAAAAGCAAATAAAATATTTTTAAACTATACAACTTAATATTATCTACTTTGTAATAAAGAAAAAAAAATAGTAAATATAAACGGACACTTATATATACAAAATCTCTAAATAAATATAAAATAATACAACACAAAAATAAAATAACATGATGCATATTATATAAAATACATTATTCACTATCCTTACTGCTAGATTCTTTTAATATTAGTTGAGTATCAACTTTTTGTTTTCGACCGACTTCAAAAAGAGGAGCAGGATCTTCTTTTATGTGTGTTTTCTCAGAACTTTTTTCTAGGTCAACCCATTATGATGATTTATTATTTTTTTTATTTGAAATCTGGTGCTTCTGGTGTGGTTCCGTATTAATTTGATCAAGATCTGACAAGTAGTTTTGTAGTCATCCTACTTCCTATTATCCTACTAATATTATAAACATGAAAGCTTGTGAGAATGTCTGGATGTTTCTTACTCTATCACGCAGAAGTGACTCAATTGATTTTAATAAAACTTAGCAATTATATATCTCATATGCCATAATAACACATAGACTATAATTAGTAAATATATTGTGTAAATTGGGCAAAATATAACGATAAATGTTAAGCATTATCAAACACCGCATGCTCGCAAAAAACTGTCATTTGCGATCTATTTTAGCATGCGGTGCAAAATCAATGAGTTACACGAATATAAGTTACAAAAATTAATGAAACTAATTAAAAAAATTCGCGACAGTATATATCTATCTTTTATGTGTAAGCCATTATTACCAAAATAGTGAACCAAAAATACTCCATTTCTTATGCCTAGTTTGCAGTAACAAATTGATTTTATGAAAATAAATATTTTAATCGCTTCTGATCGTCAAAGTAGATACATTTTGTCTTCTAAAATACGTAATTTGGTAAAAAATATATTAAAAGTTACGACGATATAAAATTGTGCGGTCCGACGAGCGCAGGGTGCTCCGATGCACTGCAGGCTCGAACCGGGGTGGTACCACGACCTCACAGAATACCAGCTGGAAGAAGTGGTTTACCTCTGCGTTTCGCTTGGTGAGTGCAGGTGGCCGGAGGCCCTTTTTACTGGAAATGAGGCATTCCATCTTAGTCCTCACGGGTGACAACGCATCTGCATTTTGATTCGCAAACGAGGATAGATGTAGATGTCTATGGGCCGTAGCAACCACTTACCATCAGGTGGACTGTGTGCTCGTTTGTCACACTTATCCTATAAAAAACAACAACACTGACCATATGAAATGCATCAGAATTAAGCTGCTATATTACGCTTGTATTCTGAGGAGCGTGGTCCTACCCCGGTCGATGCGACCCATTCTTGCTACAACTAGAATATACCTGCAGCGTTGCTCTACTGTCCTCGTAGCGGCGATAGGCGGCGGCGACCTCTCGCGTCCGGCCCTGGTCGAAGCCATGGTCCGGAGCGAGACGGAATGGGATGCCGTCACCACCTTCTGCGAAGCAGTGATGCTAGCGAAGGAGGTGGCGGAGCGGGAGAAGGAAAGAGCAACAGCTTTCCTTCCCGGCCGCCGCGGGAGACGCCCCGGGCGTCGGGGGCTACGTCGTGGCCCCCGGCCACCGTAGGCGCGGGCCTGTGGACGGCGAGCAATGGGTAGCTCGCCGTCCGTCCGTCTAACGACGACAGGCCGTGTCGACGGCGCGTTTTGTTCCACGCGCGCCTCAAAGAGCTGTCAGCAGCGTGAAGGGGCCCGCAAGGGCCGACGCCTGCCGGGGCTGCGGGCTGTTCGAAAGAGATACCGCGGCTCCGGAACGTAAGGGCACTGAAGGAACACGGATGGTTTTTAGTCAGTAAAAGTCTGACACTCCCTTCCGCTCCACCCAGAGCGAAAGGCGTCATTTGATGATTTTCCATCCGCAAAAAAAAAAAAAAAAAAAAGCGTTGCTCTACTGCAAAAAATTAGCCCCCATTTACAAATTACTAAGAACACAGAAACGGCATCAACTATTTCACAAACAAAGTTTGATTACCTTCAAGTTAAATACCTAATACGTTCCTTTTGAATTGTTTATTTGACATGGGAGTTTATGAAATTATTGAAGAAGTGTCGGGTAAGTTTCTTGATTTATTTAATTCCATGGTTTTTTTTTCACCACGAATCTTTAATTGCAGCTCATTACAAGTACATTGATAAACATAGCCATTGCCGTAGATTACTTACAAAGATATTTGCCATAGGTGCCACGATTGGCAGGTAGATCAACAATTGTAGTTTTTATTGTTATTGGTATCAAGATTATGCTGCTGCCTATCTGTGGTTAATTTCCAATCACCCAAAAGTTTAGTCCTTGAAAATGTGCGGCGATACTTCACGCCGGGACAGCTGCTTACTTTATATAAAGCGCAAGTCCGGTAGTGTATAGACATTCGCTGCTATATATGGGCTGGTGCTACAAAATGCCACCTAGCAGCTTTGACCAATGGAAAGGCGTGCTAAGAGGCTTATCCATGACCCGAATTTAGTTAAAACCAATCTTACCAGCCTCGGACATATACACAAAGTAGCCAGCCTTTCGGGTTTCTACAGGATGCATTTCGGAGAGTGTGCGCAGGAATTGCATAATTTAATTCCTCACTCTCCCTTCCACCATCGCACAACCAGACCTTTGTCCAATATCCAAACTTTCTTTGTTGACTTACCACGCATTCGCATCAAACGGTTCGCTACGTCGCTTATCATGCATAGAGCAAAGGTGTGGAATATATTGCCAGCATCTGTCTTTCCATCCGATTACAGTATAGGTGTCTTCAAGGCAATAATGAATAGGCTATTTTGTTAAGTCAGTGCGCTTCACCATCTCAGGCTACGTCACCACTTACCATCAAGTAACAGAAACAGAAACAGAAACAGAAACTTTTTTATTCAATATAGATTATAAATAATACTTATTGAAAGTCTCTCTTTTGTATAATTACCACTGGTTCGAAAAAAACCTCTGTCCTGGGAAGAACCAGCAAGAAACCCAGCGGGACTTTTTTTTTTAAATAACAGCTTACAATCATGTATGTTACACAAATTAACAACACAACAAATTAGAAATAGCTTGGCAGCGATCACCTCACTTCCAGGGGTTATTATCATCTATAAATTCTTTAATATTATAATAACCCTTTTTATACAAACTTAGTTTAATAAAGTTTTTGAACTTTGAGCAGGTCAAATTTTGTATATTTTCTGGAATTTTGTTGTAAAAGCGTATACATCGCCCCAAGAATGAATTACTGACTCGATGGAGTCGAGTAACTGGTACTACTAGCTTGTGTCTGTTCCTAGTATTTACAGAATGAATATCACTTATTTTTGTAAAACTACTTTTATTTTTGTGTACGTACATTACATTTTCATAAATGTATTGAGAGGCCAAAGTTAATATATTAATTTCCTTAAATTTTTGTCGCAGCGACTCTTTAGGCTTTAAATCATAAATTGCTCTTATGACCCTCTTCTGCATAACAAATATAATTTCAGTGTCAGCTGCGTGTCCCCATAGCAAAATACCATACGACCATACGAGTAAGATCGTAGATAAGCGCTGGCTTAGTAGAATATTAAGAAAAACCCACCAATCATGTTTCATTTTCATTTCGGCACCGGATTCGGGATGTTGGGGTAGTGAATTATATTTAATTACTTATGTTTTTATTTTTTTAATGTGTTAATATATTTAGACTTAATCGTGAGCAATAGCGAAAACAATGCAGTACTAGGGTTTTTCTGCCGACTTCCAAAAAGGAGACGGTACTCAATTCGAGTGTGTTCTTTTTTTTATGTTTGTTACCTCATAACTTTGTACTGGGCGAACCGATTTAGATGATTCTTTTTTTATATGAAAGCTGATAGTTCTCGTGTGGTCCCATATGAATTTGATCAAGGTCAGACCAATGGTTATTGAGTTATTCTTAAATAACCTATATTGAAGTCGGCTGTACAAAATGTTTAATTTTAAATTATATAATTAGTAATTTAATAATCTCTTAATATAATAATCTATTCTCGTTAAAAGTCGAAACTGGAATTTTTTTGTGTGTGTTTGAGTGGGTCCCTGGATGGTTTAAGCTCACTCGGATACAATTGGACCCAGTAGATGGCGCTGTTGTCGAGATCCAGGAATCACCCGTGCGAAGCCGGGGCGGATCGCTAGTTCAAAATAAATATTGTAAAACAAGTACAAGTGCTTATCCAAATTACATGAAAATAATTGTTATATTTCAAATTATTTAAAATATTTTTAAATCCATTCGATTAAGAATTTAATGAGTATTTCATGTACATGTACATATTTCTTCCGCACACCTATTCTCAAGCGTCAAAATTATGTCTGAAATACAATATTTTCAACCTGACCATAATGACATTAAGGTAATTTTATTAATAAAAAGGGATTTGGTAAATTCTAACAAAAGTAATAACAAAAGTAAAGTGCAAGCACCTGACAACTATCACGAAGAGCTTTTCTGTCGATTTTCTAATTGAACTCAATATCCTATAACGACTCAAAGCTCTCGCAAACAACCTTTCATGGCAAAGGGATGTAATTAATGCCCGCCGTGGGGCACACTTGTAGAGTATTTTGTTATATTGTACGCCAAATATATATACATGTGTACAAAAAAGGAGAAAAATGAAATGTTATATAATGGACGGTCTATCCACCTGTGGCGGCACAGTCGTTGCGCCACAAGCGAAACCATCGTATATTCTAAAAGCATATACATTGCCCCATGAAAGAATTACTGATTTTTTAGAGTCGAGTGAACAGTATAACTAGCTTGTGCTTGTTCCTAGTATTAACAGATTTTACGTCACTATTTTTGACAAAACTATTTTTGTTTTTGTGTACGTACATTACATTTTCGCAAATAATTTAATTTAATCTTTTAACTTAATCCCGACTTGCTTAAAAATAAATATTTAAAAAATCTAATCATATCACAAAAATATAGTCCTAGAACAAACATGTAATAAATTATTATAACACGGGGGCACATCAAAGTTTTGACATTGATTAATGTGACTAAAAGATTGTCTCCTTTGTTACTTAGGTTAATTCAGAGATGACTTTTGAATGATTTACGCGAAGATACGACTTATTTTATTTCGGTAATAAAGTAGTCAAGGAAAAGTATATATTGCGATTTAATATAACGGAGCGTTATTTAACCACGTGCTTGGCGGTGAAGGAAAACATCGTGAGGAAACCTGCATGTCTAAAAATAAGAAAAAAAATATTTCGAAGACATGTGAAGTTCGCCAACACGCATTGGGGCAGCGCGGCGGACATTTCCTTGCCCTAAAACCCTCTCAGAAATGAGAGGATGCCTGTGTCCAGTAGTAGGACGTAAATAGACTGCAACTTTTACAACGGAGCGTACATATTATATAACATAACATGTTTCAGTAATGTGCATACTGAATGCTATAAAATGAGTTATATTACGTGTCACAAATGTTATATAACTCGAGAGTATTTTTCTCTAGTCAATAAATTATGTTTGTTTGGGATCAACTCAGTATCTATGTTTTTTTTTAATTTGTTATTTAAAAGTACAAGAGTTGCTGCAGCAGCTAGCAAAACGTCTTCTCGTGTCAACATTGTGAAAAGCACTGCAGAACGACAAACGACAATGTCATATAACATTTTATATTGCATTGTTATTCTAATGTGTATAGTATTGTTGTATGTTGCAATGTTGAAAAACAATGTAACATTATGTGTTACAAAACGAAAGTTACACAAAATGTTACTCAATTTGTACGCACCCTTTTTTTTTGCGGATGGAAAATTATCTAATGACGCCTTTCGCTGTGGGTGGAGCGGAAGGGAGTGTCAGACTTTTACTGACTAAAAACCATCCGTGTTCCTTCAGTGCCCTTACGTTCCGGAGCCGCGGTATCTCTTTCGAACAGCCCGCAGCTCCGGCAGGCGTCGGCCCTTGCGGGCCCCTTCACGCTGCTGACAGCTCTTTGAGGCGCGCGTGGAACAAAACGCGCCGTCGACACGGCCTGTCGTCGTTAGACGGACGGACGGCGAGCTACCCATTGCTCGCCGTCCACAGGCCCGCGCCTACGAAGGTCGGGGGCCACGACGTAGCCCCCGACGCCCGGGGCGTCTCCCGCGGCGGCCGGGAAGGAAAGCTGCTGCTCTTTCCTTCTCCCGCTCCGCCACCTCCTTCGCTAGCATCACTGCTTCGCAGAAGGTGGTGACGGCATCCCATTCCGTCTCGCTCCGGACCATGGCTTCGACCAGGGTCGGACGCGAGAGGTCGCCGCCGCCTATCGCCGCTACGAGGACACGGCGGTGCTCAGCCCAAGCAGGGCACACCTCCACGGTGTGCTCCACCGTGTCCTCCGGTCGATCCTCGCAGTGGGAGCACCCAAGCGTTTCCTCCCGCCCGATTCGGTGCAGGAACCTCCCAAACACACCGTGTCCGGTGAGGACCTGCGTCAGGCGGAAGGTGAGGACGCCGTGGCGTCTCTCAAGCCACTCCTCAAAGAGGGGTCTTATCGCCGCTATAGTGGCGTGCCCAGCACGGGGTTGCGACAGTCGCTCTCTCCATGTCGCCATGAGATCATGCCGGAAGTCTGTCCGCTGCGCGACAACTTGCCGCGGCAGCGGGGTTTCCCCCCGGCATAGTGCCTCCGCGCGCCATTCGTGCAGGCGCGCGAGGACTATCGCCTCCAGATCCCATGGCGGCAATCCGGCAAGGAGGCTCGCCGCCTCGCGGGAGATCGTGCGGTAGCCGCGAACCATTAATTTGTACGCACTCTAAAATATAATATAATGGATGAGATACGTACGTAATAAAAAATAGGAAACTTGTTATATGACTATTAATATAAACTTGTTATATTACCCCGTCAGGGATTGTGCGTGAAGATAAACTTGTTATATGAAATAAAAATATAAGAAAACCTAACTCTTGCATATTATGCAGTTAACTCATTCATAACATTAAGATGTTGTTTCGATTTTAACGAGATCCTAATTATATATTAATCTAGGCCGACGTCAATATCATTATTTGTTACCTAGAAATCATCATCATTATCATCATCATAAGAGCTCTATACACGCCCACTGCTAAACATACGCCTCGCCCAAGAAATGCCTCAAAACGTATTCTAGGGCCTATCCAGACATCAATCGACTTTTTGATGTCTTTCTCGAGATATGCGAGGAAAAATTAACCACTAAATATATCTCTTAACATCCATGTCATCTGACTCTAGGACTCTAAGAGGAAGGATTTTGATAAGCTATTAAAATATTATATTTTTCCATGTTTATTTTTTCTTGTTTTCTATTATGGCATTCGAAATGTAGTCACTGTCCCAAAGTTGACAGGTTAAGAACACTTTTAGCATTAATTTTGCCTATTGAACATACAGTCCACTTAATGGTAACTGAATGCTGTGGCCCAAAGACATCTGCATTCGTCCCCATTTAAAAATCTAAATACAGATTAATTGTCATTCCTGAAAACTAAGATGAAATGCCTCTTTCCAGTAAAAAGTGTCTCCGGTTCACTACATTCACCATACGAAACGCAGCAGCAATAAGCTGCTATTTTACGCTGGTACTCTAAGAAAGCGTGGTCCTAGCACACAGTTCTTTCCTCGTCCCCGTTCGATAGCGTGATTTACGTACAAGAGTTTATCAAAGCGTCATAAGACTGAGTGGTGACTGCTTCTAATCCGGTAAGAGATATCCCTTTTCCATCCAATGACAAAATTTCTAATTTCGAATCGTTTCAGAGTTAAAATCCAGGTCTAGTTTTAACGACAATAATCTAATTGTAGATTGATAGCTGCAGGGATTCTGTAACGTTTCTTGTAGCATTCCATAGGGGAATGAATGTTCAAAGGGTTCAGCAGTGGCTTTTTTAAGGTTGTAATGATGATTACAGATAATCTTGTTATTGAAATTCATTTTGGGTTGTCATTAAGACTATTTTACTTTTTATTTAAGAATACCAGTAACGCCATTAATATTACATATATTCCGGTTAACCACTCCAAATACGCTTAAATTGCTGGTGTTAGGAGTATTTCCGGGGAGGGGGGGGGGGGGGGTCGGGTGTGCAGGTTAAGTTGAAGGCTGCGGAATACCTGAGAAGGAGCAAGAAGAGGATTTGTCCACTCCCGAGGAGAGCTTCTCATGAGATGTGTGCAAGGGTGTTTTCGTGGCCCTGTCAATATACTGCGAAGGTGGAACAATATGGGGTTGTCCTTGGTATAAGTTCGACACAACTTTTCCTTGCCCCAGCAAATCGGGTATATAATTCCTTTAAAGTGATTTATAACAGCAGTCAAATGGTGGAGTTGAGCCTAAAACATTGGAGTTTGCATTCCACACCCAACCATTAGGCTACAGTCGCTTTTAAAAAGTTAGTATATGAACTGAATTATATAATTAAAAACATTATAATTTATTGCTTATTTAATATCAAAAACAACAGCAACAATAAAAATAACTACAACGACCTCGACGATACAACAACCACAGCCCAAATTCACTTCTGGACATGGGTCTCTTCCTTGAGAGAGCATTAGTGCTCGATTTTTACTGCAATTAATTACTTTATTAGTTTAGTTTGAATCACATTGGGGTCAGTTAAAAAGGCTTTTGCCTTAAAAGGTTATTTATTAGAGCTATTTAGTCTTTATAGGATAAGAGTTCAATTAGTAATTTGACACTAAACCGCTTAACGAGAGGCGTTTGCAATCGTTGCTTTTATTTATATGAAACTGAAGTTAAAATCGAACATACAGTCTATGGACACCTGTAGCCAACTGTAAGCAAAGAGGTGCGGTGCGTACAGGTGCGCCAACACCAATTAACGAAGGCTACAGACGTTGTCACCTCTGAGGACTAAGATGGAACATCTCTCAGCCTGTCATTATCTCTCCTTATTTCTTGATATCAGTATAGTATAGCTAACTGCTATTTGGCGTCAGAAGCAGGTAAAAGGGTAATTGGTACTTGACCAGACTAACTTCTAGGCAAGAAAAAGGAGTCCAGACATGTGGTTTTTTTTTAAATTTGCGAAACTCCATCTAATTACTAGTCTTAATATATATTTTTTTTTATAGAATAAGGATGACAAACGAGCACACAGTCCACCTGATGGTAAGTGGTTGCTGCGGCCCATAGACATCTACATCTATCCTCTATTACAAATCAAAATTTAGATGCGTTGTCACCCGTGAGGACTAAGATAGAATGCCTCATATCCAATAAAAAGGGCCTCCGGCCACCTGCACTCACCAAGCGAAACGCAGAGGTAAACCTCTACTTCACGCTGGTTTTCTGTGAGGTCGTGGTACCACCCCGGTTCGAGCCGGCCCATCCGTGCGACAGCAAACGCTGCCGCGTGGCTCTACCACTGTTGAAAAAATTCTATCAGTTTCAAATTTTTACATGATCTTTAAGATCTTTGATGTATATCTAAAAGTTAAAAGCCATCACCAGTCTCTCCCTAACTTAGTAAAGTAAGCATCGAACTTAGCTTGAAATTATTTTACGTGTAATCGGTAACTAGATATCCGCAAAGAATCCAGAGAACTTGAGTGGCAAAGGGACAGCCATAATGGATGCAACACTAGTGGAAGTGAAGGTATGTTGCTGGCCTTTTGACAGAAGCAAGCTCTTTTCTTGAAGATCGTTAAGTCGCATTGGTTCGAAAAAATCGCCTGTAGTAAACGATTCCACTAAAAGTTTGTACGAAGAAAAAAACTTCAAGTAAAACGCACAGAAGTGGACCGCCAAGCATCCAGATGGTGTGGATGGCATCACGAGTTTTATCACGATGTGCTTTCAGTAGTTAGGCGGCTGGAATTTATCTAAATCTCATTTTTGGAATAAATTGAGGAGAAAGGTTCTCGAGTGGGAGCCTCGTGCCGGTAAACGAAGTGTCAGGGAAGTCAGTCTTTTCAGTGTCAGTCTTTTAAATGATTGGAAGTTGATGAATGTAGGTGGCCCAGGATCATTCTTTGTGGCATTCCTTGTATGAGGTTTATGTTTAGCAGTGGACTTGTGAACGACTGTAATGAATGAATGAAATGAGAACATTTTTAAGTTGAAAACTTCTTTACAATCGTTATGACCAAAAACTCAAGGAAACGAAAAAGCGACACTAAATAGAAACAAATATATACATCTATAGGATTTGGTCTGAGAAAGATTAAGAGAGAATATTTCATTCAATTAGTCTTGTGTAGGCTATCTAGTGTCTGTTCTACGTACCATATTCAATCAATAGACTATACCTATATAGAGAATATAACTATAGAAGGAAAATATTTACTGGTGAAAAATATTCTTTTGTTTAATTTCTAAATATAAAAATCAATTGCTGTCCGTTAGTCTCCTTAAAACTCAAAAAAAGGTCGACCGATTTGGATGAAATTTTTGTTTGTATTTGAATGCTTCCATATGTTACGGTAAAGATTCACATTTGCACCAGGTAGGTGGCGCTGTTTTCGAGATCCAGAAATCACCCGTGCGAAACCAGGCTGGATCGCTGTTTACTGATAAAGAAATAAGATGAGCATACATTCAAATCACAGTCAAATTAAAAACTTTTTGAAGTCATATAATAAGCTTATTAACTTAAAAAGGAACTTAATGAAATTTCCAAGAAGTCCGAAAGAACATAAAATTATTTCGCGTACAAAGTTTAATTTCCATTGATTAGTTTTCTACGGTTTTTTGGTTGTATGATAACTTTTCAAAGAACTGAAAGATTTTTATGTTTTTAATATTTGTCTGGAAAAATATTTGATTTATTTAATTTCCCGCATGGAGTAAGTATTTGTATGGTCTACAAATTACTCCGGGTCTGGATTGTTCCTCTTGTCAAATTTATTTTTATAAACTGCCTTCACGATACTGGAGGAAATCCCAGTGTAGGGTGAAAGTTTTAAAAAAAAACTATAATAATAAAAAAAGAATAACTAAAACTAGAAACTTAATAATCACATAGTCCTACTCGCCGCGGTATCGTGCTAAGAACGCTGGCTGCGTTCCCCCGCTGAATGGCCATACTTATAAAAATATATAAAATAAAATAATGGCCTTTGAGTGAGAAAAAAACCAACCGTCTTATCACCAGCAGCAACGACCAGCCGCGGATGGAGTTCCTTTAGGAACCTCATCGCACGTTGACCCCACGGACCGATAGTCTCTACAGCAAATGGCACAAATAAGTAGTCATCTCTCAGAGACTCATACTTGCGCCACTTACTAAGTTCGATTTCAAGAAAAAATAAAATAAATAATAAAAACCAAAAATAAATAGTCTTCTTAAATAAGTATGATGCCATATCTTATCTCAAGTCATGTTCTTTGAATTTTTATGCACCTATTACAATAGATTACACCGCTAATTGTATGTATTATTAGATTCAGCTAACAATCGCGATTCTTCCCTTCTGTAAGTTGTATGTTTATTATGAGCCATGAATTTACTATTTACATGCTCTGTGTTATGGTGTGAAATTAAGAATAAAATCGGTAGTTCTGGTTTCTAATTTTTCAGGTAAAGTGTAGAATTTTATTTTAAAAATTTTTCAGGCTGCATTGCTGATAGATAATATGTAAAAGTGCATTGCTTGAATAACGGAGTAAAATAAAAGGAACTCACGTTGAAATTACAAGCATTATAAAATAGTTTTCTTCTATCTTTTAAAACTGTGCTACGATTAAAAAGTTTCATTAACGAGTTATGCAATTAAATACTTTTAATATGATCGTTTTTTGAATGCATTTGTATATACCGTATTATATGTTATTGATTAACTGGTTATTATAGTGTGGCTATTAAAAACGTGGTAGAGCCATGCTTCTCGCTCGGTGTAGGACCACGTTTTACAGATTAACAGATGAAATAGCAGAATAATGCTGCTGTGTTTCGTATATTTTGGACCACCTGACAGAAAGTGAAGTTTGAGCCTGGAGCGGTCCGTCACGGAGTCCCATTATTATTATTATTATTGGGGTTATCTTTAAAGTTTTCTCATCTGGTTGGGCTGTTTAAATATATAATTGTAAACGAAATATATAAACATACATAAATATCAATAAAATAGAATAAATACATAAAAATTACATAAATATATAAAAACCCAACCAGATGGAAGCCCTCAGCAGGGGAGACCAAACGGCCGAGGGTTAGAGGGAAAGAGAAAGAAACCGGCAGACGATGCGGGCGGTATCGAGAAGCACCTCCTTCTGCATTTGAGCTCGGAGCGGTCCGTCACGGAGTCCCAGTCGCCTCAGATGACCCGAGAGGCTAACTGGGATTAACCCGTTCGCAGAAACGACCACAGGAATAATTTCGGCCGGCAGACCACCCCACATGTCGGTCACCTCGTGAGCCAGGTCCAGATATTTTGCCAGCTTATCTGTTTCGGCTTTCACGAGGTTCTCGTCATAAGGAATGACAATGTCGACCAAAAATATCCTTGACTGTGCCCGGTCCATCAGCACAATATCAAGCTTATTCGCAAGAATAGTCCTATCTGTGATGATGGCCCGGTCCCAGTAGAGCCTGGCGCGGTCATTTTCGAGCACGGCTTCCGGCAAGTACTTATAATATAGCAGTTTCCGATCCACGAGACCGTATTCATTCAGAGCGAGCTCTTGGTGTAGAATCCTGGCGACTAGGTTGTGTCTGTGCAAATACTCAGAGTTAGAAAGCGCCGAACAACCGGAGATGACATGCCTAACTGACTCACCGGGATGGCGACAAGCTCGACAGATGTCGACGGTGCCATCCTTTAGGATGTATCTCCGATAATTGTTGGTCTTAATAACCTGAGTTTTGCTTTACTACTCCCTAAATTAACATTTCATAATATTATTATAATACTTAACTTAGGTCTTAGCCTTATAAATTTACCGCTTATGTCCAAATTCAATCAATCAAATTTACTTATGTAGATTAGATACGAGTATTTCTCTTCATCACGAGAAACCGCTAGCTCACCTTCACTCATTATTTCTAGTTATTGGGGCTTGAGGTTTTCTTAAATCTGATCTTTTATTGAGTCCAGAGCTGAAGCAACTGCAAGAAAGTTAGGTGTCCTTGCAAAGATTCGGTGAGACGTGTTGGTTGATAGGACAATTGCTAACATTATATAAAGGCTTTTGTTAAGTCAGCGCTCTTCACCATCTTAGGCTACATCACCACATACCATCAGGCGGGATTGTAGTTTATCGCTGGATTAGTATAACAAAAAAGTCCTATTTTGAGCTTTACATGGGGTGGTGCTACAAAATATCAACTAGCGGCTTTGTAGTGAATGAAGGTGGGTACTAAAAAGATTATTGGTTTTCTTTTTCTATTGAATAAGGATGACAAACGAGCCCACAGTCTACCTGATGGTAAGTGGATACTGTGGATACTGTTATCGTCGAATAAAAATTAAAATGCAGATGCGAATTCACACCTAAGGATGGAAGATGGAATACCTCGTATCCAGTAAAAAGGGTCTCCGGTTCTTAACACTTACCATACGCAATATAGTAACATTAACCTGCTATTTTGCACTAGTATTTTGTGAGAGGGTGATCCTTTTCCGGTGGAGCCGACGCATTCGTGCTACAACCATAATATAACTTTTCACAATGGTGAATATATGTAATATAGTGTCCTAAATATGGTTAAAACCAATTATATCAGTCTAGAACGCATGCGCAAAGTAGTCAGTTTTCAGGCTACAGTTCCAAGTGTGTGCGCTGGATTTGCATTAATTAATTCCTCCAGCACCATTCCATCATTGGACGACCAGATACTACGCTGATCTCCACCATAATTGGTTTACTATGCTTTTCGTAATGCGTACAGCAAAGGAGTACAATAACTTGCTATCTTTCCATCAGAATACAATGACATCCTCATCCTCATCTTCAAGGTAAAACTGAATAGAATTTCTTTGAGCTAAATTATGCAGATGATCTTCAAATATATACTCATGTTTCTCCTAGTAAACTAGCTGTAGCTGTTAGTAGTGTAAATAATTACTTTGAGCAAATATCATATTGGGCATAAACATATATCTTGAAGATGAACCCCCTAAAGACTAAGGTAATTATCGTCGGAAGTTCGAATATGATTGGAAAATCAAACCGATCTCAAGCACCTCAAGTTGTTTTTGATGGAAATTTTATCCCTGTTATTGAAAAAGTCAAAGACTTGGGAATTTATTATTGTCAGGAATCTACCTTGAGGTCCTCAAATACAGGAAGTTAGTCGTAAACTCTTTGCAGCGGTCGATCATTGAACAGATTAAGGAACTTTCTACCTACTGCCACTAAAATTGCGCTTGCATAATCTCTGCTGCTCCCAATTTTGGACTATGCATATGTCGCTATTTAGCTATCTTGATCTCACTGATAACAACGTGATAAACTTCAGCGTCTTAATTTTTTTCTGTATAAGATTCATATTTGGTTTGCGCAAACATGATCATGTTTCTTGTTTTCGTAATAAGCTCAAGTGGCTTCCTATTGGTCTTCGCCGGAATGCTCATATTCTGTCACTTATTTACAATGTTCTCTTTAATCATTTTTATCCTTCTTATCTTAAGGATCGATTTGCATTCCTTCACTGCTCCCATTCGAAAGTTTTGAGATCATCAGAAAATTTTACATTAAAAATGCATGCCACGTCATTTATTATCCAAGTAGTCCGTCTATGGAATACCCTACGTCTGTCAGTGAGACGCGCCCAATCTTTATCTGTTTTTCAGAAGCTTGTACACAATCACTATCTTTACCTTTGAATTCGTGCCATCTATTATATACTATGTATTCATTCGTATTTTATGTCTTTGTTTTGTTATGTATTTATTTCCTTATTCTTTATATATAAAAAGTACGTGTCACGTTGTTTGTCCGCGATAGACTCCTAAACTACTGAACTGATTTCAATGAAATTTTTGGTTAATGTGCAGTTTAGTCCAACTTAAAAGATAGGATAGCTTACATCTCAATTTATAGTCGCAATACAATATTATTTTATTGATAATTATTTGTTTATTATTTGACAGTCACAATTATCTGTTAGCTCCAAACGATTCTGTCAGATGACGATATCTGTTGACTGGATTGAGTGAATATGTAATAGATGGCGCTATGTTAAAAATGCAAACGTTTAATATAAGCTACAATTTAGTAGTATAACCACCACGTGTTGCTGTAAGTATTCAACAAATAGAATCGATTTCAAAAAAAAATTGCAGACTGTGTGCAGTTTGGTCGACTTGAAAGATAGGATAGTTTTTATCCCGATAAGTGACCCTCAATTTTTTTATTGCTAATTTCAGGAGTTTTTTTGGGAAAGCAAATGGTCGTTCGGAAAGGGCAGAACTACGTCTGCCTGGTTAGCTAGTATTTTATGAAAATCTTCATAAATATTGTTTCTGCATTACTAAACCACACAATATTCTGCTTTTTGTAATCCTGTCCATCCAAAGGTTGTCTGGAAGAAATCGCTTTTAGCGATAAGACGACCCATCGTGTGACTATTATTTTTTTCTTTTTCTTTCGTTTATGTATTGATTTGCTGTACAATAAAGAATTATCTATCTATCTATCTAAGTAAGTGCGCTTGATTATCTTTTGCTGCAACACCACTTACTATAGGGTGGGATAATAGTTAAAATATATTCCAAAAGGCTTTTAACTAATTCCGTGTTTCAGTAAGCAATCGTTCGTTTTTGTATTAAAATAGGGAAATTGATTTCTTATATTGACGGGAACACCATAAAAATTGCTTTATTCTAAGGTGTAATTGATTCACTTGTAAATGGAAAAAAGTTTATATTTTTATTATTATTTTATCTTTATTACAGCCCTTCACAATTCCACTGCTGAACATAGGGCTCCCCCAAGGAATGCCACAAAGCCCGGTTCCAAGTCACTTGCATCCATTGACTTCCTTCATGTCTTACCAGGTCGTCACTCCATCTAGAGGGGGGACGAACTGCACTTCCCCTGCAGCTAAAAGACTGCCACTTGAGAACTTTTCTTCCAGATCGGTTGTACAGTTATTTGAGCTATATGGCCATCCCATTTCCTCTTCAGCTTACCATCCGTTCGGCTATATTGGTTTCTCTGGTTCTTAAGTGGATATCCTCGTTTTTAAATCTATCACGCAATAAACCCCGAGTATAGACCTCTCCAATCTCGCTGAGTGACCTTCAGCTTCCTCATATAGCCAGCAGTGAAGGACCACGTCTCAGATCCATAGGTGAATAAAAGTAATACGCACTGGTTGAAATATCTTATTTTGGGGTTTTGAGGTCTGCCTGACGCGAATATGTGTCGTAAATTCCCTAACGCTGCCCAGACGAGTTGAATTTGTCGATTGACCTCTAGCTCGAAGTTGGACTAACCTAATCGGACTATTTGTCCCAGGTAAACTTACTTATCAACAACCTCAAGTTTAGTGCTCCCAACAACTACTGGCATAGGTGTGACGTGGGCATTTCATATGATCTTTATTTTGTTCATGTTCATCTTAAGACCTATCCGTTGGGAAACACTTCTGAGGTCGTTGAGTATAGTGTTTTGGTCCTCTAGTGATTCTGCCATAAGGATTATATCGTTGACGAATAGGAAATGAGTAATGTACTCGCCATTGACATTAATACCGTATCCTTTCCAGTCCAGTAGCTTGAAAACTTCTTCCAATGCAGAGGTGAAGATTTTCTAGGATATTACGTCACCCTGTCGTACACCTCTCTGCTGTTAAATCGGTCTCGTACTATGGTTCTGCACTCGGATAATCATAGTAGCCCTACTGTACAAACACGTCAATTTCAGCATCAATATACCGTCAGTCCACTTGGCACTGTTGAAGGGACTGCAGCACTGCCCAAATTTCAACGGAATTAAAGGCTTTCTCATAGTCCACATACGCAAGACAAAGTGGCAGATAAAACTCTTCTGTCTTCTGTACAATTTGCCGAAGGGTTTTTTTGTGGTCCATTGTGCTAAAGCTTTTTCGAAAATCGGCTTGTTCGGGATCACTAGACGATGATAGCACCCAGCTATCTTCTCTTTTGAAATTTGTATATTTTATTAATTTCAATAACCTCGTGAATCATCCTCTGTAGAAATAAGTGTTTTTTTGCAAGAATTTGTGGTCTATCAAATCTATTGTAATGATGAGACTGATCTTGAACATGTTCACAGAATGCAGATTTTACAAAACGTCGGTACTTCACATCAGCTATATGTATTATGTAATGTCAAGTATTCTTATAGGATAAGGGAGACAAATGAGCACACTGTCCACCTGATGGTAAGTGGTTGCTGTGGTCCATAGACATCTACATCTATCCTCTATTACGAATCAAAATGCAGTTGTCACCGTGATGATTAAGATGAAATGCCTCGTTTCCAGTAAAAACGGTCTCCGGTTCTCTGCACTAACCACACGAAACACGGCAGCGTTAAGCAGCTATTTTACGCTGTTATTCTATGAGAACGTGGTCCTTCCCCGGTCGAGCCGACCCAAACACGTAAATTCTATATTTCCTATTCGTGTGAATTTAAGGAATTATTATAAAATTATGAATTAAGACTTGTACAAGTTTTTTCAAATACTCAGTTTCAAACATTTTCCAAGATTCTATTTATAAATTTTAGGATGCTGAAACAGACACTAATGTGTCTGTTTCAGCATTTAACATTTTCCAGGCGATTTGTTACATCGCTAGTTAGAGCGTGATTTGTCCTTTACGAAGATAAACTTAATCGTTGTCTCCCGAGGCTCTTTTATAGTGCAGAAAGTGGAAAACTAGCTTTAATATATAGTTCACCAAAATAGCGGTTTTAGAATCTTTAATGCATTACTTTACTTTTCTGCCGACTTCCAAAAAGGAGACGGTACTCAATTCGGGTGTATGTTTTTTTTTATGTGTGTTACCTCATACCTTTGTACTGGGCGAACCGATTTCGATGATTCTTTTTTATATGAAAGCTGATAGTTCTCGTGTGGTCCCATATGAATTTGACCAAGGTCAGACCAATGGTTATTGAGTTATTCTTAAATAACCTATATTGAAGTCGCTTATATTGAAGTCGGCTGTACAAAATTTTTAATTTTAAATTATTTTATATATTTGTGATTGACTTATCTTACTTTACGGAACTTGCTTATTCCTACCAGTAGGCGAATTGTAGGCCCCCCACTAGATGGAGTAATGACCTGGTAATAGTTGCAGCAAGATGATGAGTAGATACAGATGGCACAGGACCGTACTTTGTGACATTTCTTGGGGGCAGTTCAGCAGTGGACTTGTAATGGGCTGTTATGATAATGATTATTTGTATAAATTGATTGAATAATCATTATTATTAGGCAAATATTTTTATAGCTTTTATGACACCTGATATTGTAAGAGATAGAGAGAACGACTGAGGAAAAGCTGATTAAGTAGAGTATCGATTTGTGAAAAACATTCAACATTATATTAGTAATGTTCGAAATTTGCCTGAATCTACTTCATAGTTATGAAACGTCTGTTTTTGCCATTGTTATAATCTGCCATCCAAAAAACCCTGTATGTTAAGAAATTAAAAATATACATTTCCAAGAGTCACTTGCATTTAAGCAGCGTATTGGATACACTTTTTATAGGATAGGGTGATAAACGAGCACATAGTCCACCTAATAGCGAGTGGTTGCTGTGACCCATAGACATCTACATTTACACTCAATAAAGAATCAAAATGCAGATGCGTCGTTACCCGTGAGGACAAGATGGAATGCCTCGTTTCCAGTAAAACGGGTCTCCGGTTTTCTACACTCACGACACAAAACACAGCAGTATTAAGCTGCTATTTTACGCTGGTATTCCGTGACAGCGTCGTCCTTCCCCGGTCGAGTCGATCCATTGCTTTTTGATAGTTGATTGATGCTACAACTATACTACTAATATAGCTGCAGCATGGCTTTACCACGTATGAAATCCTTGCTTTTTTATAGAATAAGAAATTTTATATTGTTGCCGCTATGACAAACGAGCACACAGACATCCTGATGGTAAGTGCATTCTGTGGCCTATAGACATCTTCATCTATCCTCGATTAAGAATCAAAATGCAGCTGCATTGTCACCTCTGAACACTAAAATGGAATGCCTCGTATTCAGTAAAAAGGGTTTTCTACACTACCTATACGAAATTCATCTACATCAAGCTGCTATTTTATGTTGGTATCCCATGACATAGTGGTCATTCGTGTTACAACCATTATATAGTTGCAACATGGCGCTACTTCGTATACAATCTTAAATTATATAATAATTTTTTATTTACTTAAAATAAATCGAGTGAATGTAACTAAATCAAATAGGTTGAAGTTGAATTAATATAATAGCAGCCATATAAATTAACGTCAGGTATACGCGACCTAAAGCTAGGTAATTAAGTCATTTATCAACCAACAACACGATCACGCATTGCTGAAATTGCGTTGAATAAATGTATTTGAGTTATTAGCTTTATCATGCATTGCAATAGATAATTCTAAAACATAATAATGCATGGCATTACACTTATTATATAGATTTTTTCGTGTTTAATTGTACATTTTTTATTTTATAAACTTAACTTATTTTATTTAACGAGGCATTCCATCTTAGTCCTCACGGGTGACAACGAATCTCCATTTTGATTCGTTATCGAAAATAGATGTAGATGTCTATGAGCCACAGCAACCACTTTCCATCAGGTGGACTGTGTGCGCGTTTGTCACCCTTATCCATATGATCACGGGGGGACTGCATGGGGAATTGGGTAAAACTAAATCCTCGTTACCAGTGACAATGGTTTTTGGGTCTCTTCGTCGTCGTCAATATGCAACAGAAGAATAATGCTACAAATATACGCTGGAACTCAGTGGGATTCAGTGATAGACATCGAAATGAGGATATGCGCGGTAGAACCAGGGCTACCAATATAGCTTAATGGATCAGTAAGCTGAAGTGGCAATGGGCCAACCATATAGCTATAAGAACCGACAACTGATAGAAAAGAAACGTTTTTCATGTGACAACTTTGTGCCTGTAAGTGATGTTTAGGGCAGCCCGGTACTAGATAGAGTGACGACTTCGTAAGAGACGAGAAGTTGATAGATGCAGAAGGCTCACTTGTGCAGGGTTGTAATGATGATAATGATGATTTCATAAGGGCGGTCCCTTTCTAACCGACCTTTCATGTAACAGTCATACCGCGACAGCTTGACCCTACCTCTTTTGTAATAACTACTGTTGGCAAATTTTTTTACGAAACATTTCTTTTTTGAATAAGTGTGTTACATCTGATAGTAGTGAATGCCTTGTGTCGCCTATAGATATCTTAATCTAAAACTACTTTGTATTCTACAATTACATTTATCGAGAACTTTTTGGGTTTATTTGCGCCTTTAATATATAAAACAAATAAAGTTACATAAAACCCGCCAAGAGACAGTACAATGCTACCAACAAACTGTAAAAATTTTAAGAATATTGGGAGTATAAGAAAGCCTATTTTCAATATGACCGTTATCGGGTATCATCTATCGGCTTTCAATATGGATCGAATCTCTAAAAGCAGTTATTCGGTTTCATTGCGGTTCTACGGTCGTTTAAATGTACCAAATAATTTTGTTATAGTTTGCTACTTACAACCATTATACAAGCTTAAATATTAAAACAGTAATTTAAAAAATTCGACGGCGTAAAAAAAGTTTAATGTGAAAAAAAAAATGTATACCCTACGCTTTTAAAAGTATTATTTGGCGTTTTTCTGCTTCATTTAAAATTCATAAAAACAATAATACAGTTTTGGAATAATTTCCTTATTTTAATATTGAAATGCTTGACTGCGAGCGTACGCTATTTCTTGTTGAAGAATTTTCACACGAATGTCAGGTCCTTTTGTAATCTGAGTAAGGTATTTTTGATCCGAGCAGATAAAACGTTCGGTGATTTCTTTTGATGAAAGGTATTTGTCTGTGAACGATTATCTATAGAATTTCTATTGAAAAAATATTTGGGTCTATTTTCTTGTACTTTTCGCAGCATGAGATTTATGACAAACAGTTTGTGAAATCTGTACAAGCGGCCGCAGCAAAGATCTGCAAGAATCGTCACAAAAGACCCCGAAAACTCGTCTATCTCAATCTTATTCTCATGACAATCTGACGAGGAAATGAGCTTTAGTCTTTAGCAGATATGGCAATACATAAGAAACTCAGACAGTTTTCCAAATGTATGTGGCGAGTTACGCAACTTCAATACAGTTTTTTTTGAAGAACTAATTGAGCGGACCCAAGGCTTTAAAGTCTTTGCCAGATATCTATCTGCCGGAAAGAGCCAATTTTTAGTTGAAGACCGAATCTGGTAACATAATTTCTGGGACACCTGTGATTTTGAGTTAGATTGAGAGGATATATGGACAGCCGACCGTACATATCGTCGTTAGAGCCACACTCAATTCTAAGTACCACTCCAAACGCAAGTCTCATCCGACACAGTCCTAAGAATATCCCGTCATAATAGCTGTTAGTCTGACCGAGATCGAAATGGCTCTCCAGCACCATAAAATCGGTGAAGCACCAGGCGAGGTTGGAGCGACAGTGCAGCTAATGAAGCAGAGGATTGAGGGTCTCGTTTTTATAGTTCCGTACCCAAATGGTAACCAACGGGACCCTATTACTAAGGCTCCGCTATCCGTCCGTCCGTCAATTTGTCCGTACGTCCGTAATAGTCAGACAGTTGACATTTTCACACAATATGTATTTCTGTTGCTGCTATAACAACAAATAATAAAAATTTAAATAAATTAATGATTAAAAGGGTCTCCCCTAACAGAAACGTGAATGATGGTACGGAACACTTCATGGACGAGTCCGACTCGCACTTAGCCAGTTTTTTAAAAAAGTGACAACGCTTTATTGAAAAACTACAGACCGGTTGTTTTTTGGAGCCACGAATATGTGCCGTTTACAAAATACATTACGAATCGTCCTACAAGCAGATTTGACGACATCCACCCTCCCGAACAAGTCGGTTTTCGAAAAGGCTTTAGGAACATAGAACACTCTTCGGCAAACTGTAGAAAATATTAAGAAGGTAAACGGGATCTGACACTATGCCTTGCGTATGTCGACTATAAGAAAACATTTAATTCTATCTTAATTTGGGTGGTGCTTTTTTATACTATTTGGAATAATTAGCGCGAACTAGTTAGCACCAGCACTATACTAAAATCCCACTAGATATTAAGTGGTAAGATGCAGCCTAAGATGGCGAAGCGCACTGAATTAACAACAGCCTTCTTGTCTTGAAGACACCCACATTGTAACCGGATGGAAAGACAGATGCTGGCAACTTATTCATTATTACTATTCGTACGCATGACAAACGATGTAGCAAACCGTTTGGTTCAAATACGTGGTAAATCAACAACGAAAGGGTGGAGATTGGCCGAACATCTGGTTGTTGGGGTGGTGGAAGGGAGAGGAAGGAATAAAATTATGCAATTCCTAAGCACACCATCCGAAATGCATCCTGTAGAAAACCAGATTCCAGTTTTAACCAGATTCGGGACACAAATAAGCCTCTAAGAGGCCACGCCTTTCCATTGAGTCCAAAGCTGCTAGATAACATTTTGCAGCACTAGCTCATAAATGGCAGCAATACTCCTTGCACGACCGAACTTGCACTTTATATAAAGTAAGCAGCTGTCCCGGCGTGAAGTTTCGTCGCACCTTTGCAAGAACTCCCAGCTTCCTTGCAGCTGCTTTGACCTTGCACTCAATGAAACGACCGAAGTTCAGATTTGAGGATATTTCAAACCCTGACAACTGAAGGCAGTCGAAATATGCCAGTGATACATTTCGGGAAAAAGGAGCAAAGGTGAGTTGGCTCCTTTTTGCAATGAAGAAACACGCTTGTGTTTTGGTGGCGTTGAATTTCACATGGTTGGAATCGCCCCATTCGGAGACTGCCTGTAGTGTAAGATGCTACAGTTTTTTCTCTCAGCTCTCTCAGCTCGAAGTTCAGTATCAGTATATCAAAGTGCTGAAGTGTTTTTACAGTGACCTATCCAAATACAGAAAGCTGTAAAAAGGGTGACGTTATATGACCGAAACTCATCACCGCTGCATTGGAAATTGTTTTCAAGCTACGGAACTGTAAAGAATACGGTATTAACATCAATGGCGAGTACATCACTCACCTATTTTGTGACGATATAGTCCTACTGGCATAATCACTAGAATATCTCAGCACTATGCTCAAAGGCCTTGATAGTTGTATAGAGCTCATCCATCTGGGTAGGTACCAAATTCCTAATATAATGAGGCGTTATTGGCGGATCCATACCATTATATTAAATATGTTAATGATTATTTGGCGGAGACCCGCTTTATAAAATAAAATGATGTGTCTTTATTTATTTTAAGATAATCTTCCGCCCTCCCTCAACTGCGTGCAATACCCCCATCATCACATTAGGGAAGACACACCACCGACGATAATACGACACGTATTTCACCTCTAAGCGAGGCATCCTCAGGTGTAGTAGACGCTTCAGCGGTCATTCACCGCAGAGGATTAGTGGTGACGGGGATAGTGCAAGCAATTGAGGGAGGGCAGGAGGTGCTCTTCAAACTAAGTAAAAAACTTCTTTTTATTTTATTATGCAGATCTTAGCCAATTCATTTTTAACATCATTAATACCAAGTTCTTACCTATTGCTGCCACCAAATATTAGTGTATGCACTGTTCAGTGTTCAGTTCCAGAGGGGATATAGACCAGTATGATTACAGGCTGTAAGTAACTGTAACTGTAACTCCTCAAAATGATAATGTAACTGTCTTTAGAACAAAGTTTTTACGTTAAAGTTATTAAAATTACAAGTGGAGACGAGTTAAATTACCCTACTATCAATTGCTGGTTGAATATAACTTACTTAAATTAAAATCCAGACGTCAACAGATTCAAGCTATGTTACTGTATGATATCTGTCATAACAGGTACAATAGCATAGAACTAGTTAATATGGTACATCTTCTTCTTCTTAATAACTGGCTTTACGGCTCTGGGATCTAGCCCTTCTGAGCCTGAAGTTACAATATATTATAATAATTATCCTTCATAGTATATGGCTCCACAATATGTTGATGCATCACATTGTGCAGCCCTTCGGAGATTTTGACGGCAATTTGAGCTAGCAGACAGCTGACAGTTGGCGATGGTATCTCAAGGCGCCTAAGCAGACAGACACCTTATTTTGAGAATTACATCACCATCAGAGCACTTGTTTCACAGTTTCCAATAATAGTTCACATGCGCAGACACTTAATACACAAAATCGCACCACTTTTACATATCAAAGTCCACTTCAAACCATTATTTAAACTATAATACAGGAGCAGCAAACCGACGCTGGTCAAGTTCCCGCCAAAACTTAATATGATACAATACAGAGTACCATATAGGCCATTGTGTCGCAGAGTTCATACCAGACATACATTTCTTACTAATAAATGTCGAACCAACGTAGGTAAAAGATCCCCTATGTATATATTGGTAAATTGTTATAATAATAATTTCAATAACATTGATAGTTTTGCTCATAAGGTAGGTAATTATAAAAAGGAGTTACTTTCAGTACTCAGAGGAGAATGAGTTTGTGTAATTGGTTATTGGAATAATAATTATTTTTCATTATTTTATTATTAGTAGATACAAACATTGTATTATATGAAAAATACGCTAATCTCAATCTCAAATTTTATTAATAGTAATTGGTGGTCAACGTTTTGGTTACACTATTATATTATATTTTTTGTAGTAAATATATTCTAGATTAAGTAAAATTGTGTAAACTGATTGTTGATCCTAATAAAAAAAAACTCTAGGCTTTTTTATTGAAATTGGTTACTGGTATCCACGGGCCGTAACCATTTATCATGATGTGAACTTTAAGTTCATTTGTAACTTTAGTTTTATAATTATATGTATATTAAATATTTTTTTCATTACCATCGTAACCTACATTGAAATCTGAATCTATACAGTAAATAATAAGCGTTCTAGATTTAAGTAAAATTATTCAATTCACAGCCCCAACAGTTACCGCCATGATTCTTCAACGCTCGTGTAGAGAAGATAAATGCAACAGCTTTGCGTGTAATGACGCGAGAACAATCCCTACCGCGACCGGTAATACATAAGCTATTGATAAAAAGTAATCAACGACTTCAAAAATAGCAAAAAAATTACCCATTGAAGAAATAACTACCATATATTTTTGCCATAATTATAATAACAATTTGTAAAGAATAGATCATTTCGCTCTATTCTTTATTTGCCGACTTATACATTCTATGTAATCACTGTCTAATTAAGTTCAACATGTGGCAGAGCCATGTTTCACCTTTATTATGGTTGTAGCACGAATGGGTTGGCTCGACCGGGGGAGAACCACGTGCTCACAGAATATAAGCGTAAAATAGCAACTCAATACTGCTGTGTTTCGTATGGTGAGTGTTGAGGACCGGAGACCCCATACGAAGCATTCCATCTTAGTCCTCAGGGGTGACAACGCATATGGATTTTGATTCTTAATCGAAGATAGATGTAGATGTCTATAGGTCATAGCATCCACTTACATATTTACCATACAGGTGGGATATGTGCTCGCTTGTCACATTTATTCTATAAAAAAAGGAAAGATTTTCTTTTCTTGAGATTATTATAACTTGTACAATGCATAATATTTATTTATTATTTTGGTATTTTATTGCTTCTCTTATTATTACATTGACTAAAATAACAAAAAAATGCAACATTATAACTTCTGAATTTGGTGCTAAGATCTGCTATTCTTTGACTTCTGAATTTGGTGCAGAGGTGCTAAGAATAGAGTATCGTATCGAAGTATTTAAGCACGTGCTCGAAGGTGAAAAAAAACCCATCCTGAGTAAGCCTGCATGTTTCAGAAATTAAAAAATAATATATATTTCAAAGCATGTCTGCCAACCTCTAGAGTAGAGCGCCGGACATTTTCTTACTCTGTAACCATTTAAGAAATCAGAGCCTTAAGACAAAAGTGTACAACCAGTGCGTGTTCTTAGCGATAACTTACCGAACCGAAACGTTATTCTTTACTGCTGGCCGTAGGAGGAAGCTCAATCACCCATCAAGAGTTAGATAAAGCTATGATCGAATTTACCACTGGTTGGAAAAATACCTCTGTCCTGGGAAAAACCAGCAAGAACCCCAGCGGGACTTTTTTAAACATATTTCGCTTTACAATATTTTTTGTTTGTACAATTTTTAAATGAATTTTAATAGAACTAGCATGGTAGAGATACATCATTCCCACGTGTTATTTGGCACGACTATGTTTCTTACGGCTTCACGGTTTGAAGGCGGATTCGCATAGAACTCTACGAGGTACGCCGAAAAGTAAGAATAACATTTTTCGATAACATTAACTTCGGGAATAAAAAATTTAAGCAGCGCAATTATACGCGATAAAATTCGTTTACTGAATACAATGGCAGATATTCTTATGCCACAACTTAATAGTATTAGAAAAATTTCATTAATGAATGAATATTACTAACAGCCTATCAAAAGTCCACTGCTGAACTGCCTCTCCTAACAGTTATATGCCATAGTTCCTACGCTTTTTATATTTCATAGTTCCTACTTCATAGTTCCTAGGAATTTTAATTTATTATCAGGAAGTTTCCACTGCCCACCTCCTGTTTTATTTCCCTGTATTACCTCTTATGACATCCAACGGATGATATTGTATAGTGTTTTTTTTATTCAGTTTTCGCCATCCCTACACAAAATAATAGACATATTTACTTATTATAAGGTATTGAATATTGAGCTAAAATAAAAGTTTATTTAAGCGTTGATTAAGTGGCGCAATAAGCCATTATGTACACCGAAAATAGTCTGTACGTACTTGAAGTTAACATCGCGGTTAGACGGGATTCCGCTCCATCAGTAATTTAGACGCCACAGATAATAAAGTGGAAGATAATGTACTCATGCCTTTAACGTTAAAAATGTTAACTTTGAGATGCGTAAGAATTTGGTAGGCAAACAAGAAAACTGTATACAATATGGGTTTCAAAATACAATTAAAATGCATTTTTTATTTAAAACTAAAGTAACAAACGAACTTAAACTCCGCTATCAGGTGTCACTTTACATAATATAAGCACTCACGCTCGTCACCCAGAGGGGAGGAAGAGACTACTGACTTCCATTTGGCACTATCCCGACTACATCACTTGCCTCCTTAACATCTACTGTGTAACTGCACATACATGCTCTTCAATTAAGGGTAGTCTTATTAGGCATATCTTCAATCCAGTTTGGTCGATACACTTCCGTCTAGGCGTCTCTTGTCAGCTCTGCCGTTCACTTTTTCCAACATAAATTTGCTTTGTTACCTTTTCATCATAAATTATTGCTACATGATCAAACCACCGAAGCATTCCTTTCTTAATTCTGGTCACAATATCATCTTGCAACTGTATAACTTATGTTAATAATACAATAATTGCGGACGCCGCAATTCAAACACATACGGCTACAGTTGCGTTGTCGTCTCTGAAAACATAATTGGAATGGGCGGCTCCGTGGCGTAGTGGCTTAGCAATGAGTTGCAACGCTTGGGGCCGCGGGTTTCGAATCCCGCACGGAACAAGTATTTGTACGGTCTACAAATATTTTTCCGGGTCTGGATGTTTGTCCTTGTGCAATATATGTTTGTAAATTGCCTCCACGATACAGGAGAAAATCCTAGTGTGGGGGTAACGTTTCTTAAAAAAAAGAAGCCTCACAGCCTGTTACTAACTAACTCACTCCCTTTTTTATAGGATAAGGGTGACAAACGAGCACACAGTCCACCTGATGGTAAGTGGTTGCTGCGGCCCATAGACATCTACATCTATCCTCTATTACAAATCAAAATGTAGATGCGTTGTCACCCGTGAGGACTAACATATAATGCCTCATTTCCAGCAAAAAGGGCCTCCGGCCACCTGCACTCACCAAGCGAAACGCAGAGGTAAACCTCTACTTCATGCTGGTTTTCTGTGAGGTCGTGGTACCACCCCGGTTCGAGCCGGCCCATCCGTGTGACAGCAAAAGCTGCCGCGTGGCTCTACCACTGTTAATCATCTCCCTATACAAGGACCAGACAAAGTTGGCGGCAATAGATAAAAGGGCAAAAAGTAACCAGACGGACTCCTAGGCAGGATCAGAAAAAATCTAACAGGCTGTACTGATCTTGATTTTTGCACTTAAAACTACAACACAAAATTAAATGCATTTAGCACAGTTTAGCGTCAAAAATAATAAAAGTTATACGAGTACGGACTTAGACGGACTTAGAGACTGAGGACTGAGGACTGAGAGAACATATATAAGAATTGTTTTTCTCTTATCAGGGTTAGTCATTCGTAAGTCTACTGCTGTTTATAGGCCTCCCCAAGGAATGACAAAACACATGTTTTTTAAACAATAGTATACGGGCGACAAAAGAGTCCATATCCCAACTGATGGTAACACCAGTGGTGTAGCGTGCCTTAGAGGGGCCCTGTATAAAAATTTATCGGGGGCCCAAATGAAAGGTAAAGATTTTTCACAAAAGAAACAAAAACTCTCGCATTGAATTAAAATAATTATATATTGATTATAAGTTATTACTTACAACTAATACTCCTAGGAACTAAGCTAGCCAAACAAGTCAAACCAAGATCTTGTCCCATAGAAGTTATTATAATTTTTGCTTACACACGTTCGGGGCCTCTGTAGCCCGGGGGCCCCCTATCATTGATACGGCTGATACGGCGGTAGCTACGCCCCTGGATAACACCCACACTTATCCTTGATTAAGAATCAAAATGTAGAGGCTTTATCACTTAATCACTACGATGAAATGCCTCGTTTCCATTAAAAAGGGTCTCCGGTTCTCTACACTCACCATAAAAAATAGAGCAGCATTAATCTGTTATTTTACGCTGGTATTCTGTGAGACCGTGGTCCTTCCCCGGCGGAGCCGAGCCATTCGTGCCACAACCATAATATAGCTGCAGCATGGCTTTACCATGTACAAAACGCACTCACGTTCCCGAGTCACCAGCATCCATTGACTTCCAGCATCTCTTACCAGGTCATCACACTATCAAGTGGAGGGTCGTTTTACACTCCGCATACCAGCACGATAATGCCACTCTAGAATCGTTATTGCCCACTGGATGTCGGCACGTCTCTAAAAATAAATAATACCCAGATGCTGTCTTGTTCAGTTCGTTAAAAATAATCCAGCACATTATAATATTGAACTATTTTTCCACAGTAAAATATTATTACAAATAAAGTTATTAAATTGTTAGGTGCATGGACCTATATCTTATCGAGACTGCAATACAAATGCGAATGAATGATAATTTACAATACTCAATTTTATGTGAGATTCTAACAAGGTGGTAGGATCCCTTTTCTACCTGGGAGACAGTCTGGGCAAGTAACACCTTTTTATCTATTTCTGCCACCAAATAGCAGTGCTTGCACTATTGTGTTGCTATTAAGTTCAAAAAATGTATTGTGCTATATATATTGGGGAATTTATTGATCAGAATAGCGTATGGGAATGCGGTTTCCGCTACCTAGCTATTTCTATTAAAATATTATTAATAGAATAGAAAAGAGAGATAGAAAAGAGAACAAGTCTTAGCGGTCAGCCACCGTAGAGTCTACTTCATATGCGGATGCCTCGTTAAGAGGCGAAACACGTGTCGTGTTATCAACGCTGGTGTCTTTTATAGTGTAGTAGTGTTATGAGTAGTGGTTTTGGACTTTTATACTTTAGACTTTAGTTAATTGTGTTACATATTATAATATACGATCGTAAGATAATCATTTTTTTTTTCTAAAAAAATATCTTGCTGGGATTCTCTCTCATTGTTTTGAGGACCAGAATAAAACATAAGAATGACATTTAATAAGTATCATTTATGAACTGTATTAAAAAACTATTTTGATAGTTACATTTCTGTTTGTGAGTTATTCCATCTTGATCCTCTAAGATGACAACACATCTGTAGCCTTCTATTCTTGAAGTTTGTTGCAGGTGTCCATGGACTGCAGCAGCTACTTATCATCAAGTGTACTGTATGTTTTTTTATAGAATAAAGGTGACAAACGAGCACGCAGTCCACCTGATGGTAAGTGGTTGCTGTGGCCCATAGACATCTACATCTATCTTCGTTTGAGAATTAAAATGCAGATGCGTTGTCAGCCGTGAGGACTAAGATAGAATGCCTCTTTTTAAGTAAAAAGGTACAGTTCTCTACATATACCATACGAAACACAGCAGCATTAAGCTGCTATTTTATGCGGGTATTCTATGAGAGCGTGGTCCTTCCCCGGTCGAGCCGACCCATTCGTGCTACAACTATACTATTAACATAGCTGCAGCATGGCTATACCACGGAAATTTGTCACTTGTCACTTCATTGTAATAAAAAAATGTTAAGTAGCAAACTTATAACACATCCATATCCATATTTACAAAAACAATGACACTTTTTATATTCCTCCTTTTTAGAACAACACAAGCTGCGTCCTGCGCAAGAAATTACAGAGATTACCAACCTTAAACGCTGACAAAAACGCCACATGCCCGTTTTTACCGCACTAAGATCTCTAGGATGGAAAACCTGATTAAAATATATTTGATGAGGGTGTGTAATTTTGTAATGTTGTTGTACCCAATCGTGTCAACATTAAATTCTTTTATAGCTTAACATAAGTTAACTTGCTACTCACATTCGCACTATTTTAATTTCTACACCCTCCGATTATATGAAATAATCATGCTAGTTAAAAAACCATTTATTACATTTTGAAAACAATATTTAACGGAAATAAATCAGTTTGATTTTTACTTTGTACTGGCGGTTTAAGAATATCCACTATTCCATATCGTTTTGTGGGTGTTTTTAGAGGCGCCATATTGAAATAAACCAGGTGACAGGCAGCAGCGTCTTCCTAATAACAACTTAAATATAAAAAACTACGGATGCGATCCGCCTGCCAAGCATATCCCAAATATCCCTCATATGAGTGGAATGTGTGTGGTTTAATAAGGCGAAAAGCTCATCAGTGCAAGCATTTTTAAAATTAGCTGCAGAAATAGGTAAGAGGACTTACCCAGACGGACTAGACTAGAATATAATGGAATAAAATAGAATAATATTTGTTCATTATAGATTATAAAAAATCCTATTGAAAACCCTGAAAAGAACCAGCTAGAAACTCAACGGGAATTTCTTCCACAGTGGCATTATATATCAAAAAATAGTTTGTACAATTATTTACAACACATAGTAACATATTGGAAACGATCACCTCATTCACAGGGGTTATTGTTATAACGTGATCACTGAATCAAAATAGCTGTTTAGATTTTATCTTGTTTAATTTAACTTATTTTACTTATACGTCACTGTTATTACATGACATTAATTTTGCGAGGATATTGAAATTAAAAAAAACATCGTTATTTCAATAGAGAAGGTGTATGAGTGCTACCATCTAATAAGGATCCTATAAATAATTAATCAAATTAAATCCAAACTCAAGCATACCAATGTAACTTCAAAATACTGTAAGCTTGTTCTGCTTGTATCGGACCAAGAAATAGCATTCAAAAGCTAAAGGTAGCTGGGCTAACTATGATATCGGACTGTCAAACACCTCAATCCCCCCACCCCCCTCCTCCGTGAGAATGGATGCTGTACCATCCAACTTGACTTATTCAATGTTGAGTATAAATATAATAATTCATTAGGTGAACCACGTATTTATTTAAATTATAATAATCCTTTTTATAAAGTCTTTGTTTAATTAATAATTTAATCTTTGACCAGACCTACCACCTTGAATATGCCCAAAAATATTTCTTTACTGACTAGGAATATTCTCTTACCTCCTTTACTGACTACCCTCTAACCTGTTTCTTCCTACAAGCAGATATCACAAGAGTTGCCAAAAGCTAGTCACCATACTTGACCTTTTCTCCATCTCAATAATTATGCAAACAAACTGTGACTTTTCTTAAGAAATTCTAAAGAAAATATATTAGTAAATAATTTTAGTCAAAAATAATTTTTTTCAATACTAAACCAAATACGGAAACATTCTATTTATGAAAGTCGTACAAGAGCGAATACTGAAGTGCACACAAGTCAACCGTATATTGTGAACAAAGTAATTTTAAGTTCTCAAGTAGGGTTCCACTTTCTTTATATGTTCTGCAAAACAAACTGTCTCGTGTGTGATAAAACTTGGAGATATTTTTCTGATATAAATATCGAATATTATGTTTTATGGACTCAGTGTTTAGTGGTAAAGATTTTTTATGTATTTTTGGCCGATTTTTGACCACAGTAAAAACAACCTATCTCCCGTCACCTTATTAACTTTTACATACAAACATTTTACCACTAATTATTTCTTATATTTACTCGTACACTACACATTGATCTAAACTACTTTTTCGGATTTTATCGTGTTTAATTCTATTAATATTTACACGCAATAAAATCAATAAAAGTAATTTTATTGATTCATTCATTCACTATCCTTACTGCTAGATTCTTTTAATATTAGTTGAGTATCAACTTTTTGTTTTCAACCGACTTCAAAAAGAGGAGCAGGATCTTCTTTTATGTGTGTTTTCTAAGAACTTTTTACTAGGTCAACCCATTATGATGATTTGTTATTTTTTTTATTTGAAATCTGGTGCTTCTGGTGTGGTTTCATATTAATTTGATCAAGATCTGACCAGTAGTTTTGTAGTCATCCTACCTCCTACTATCCTACTAATATTATAAACATGAAAGTTTGTGAAAATGTCTGGATGTTTCTTACTCTATCACGCAGAAATGACTTAATTGATTTTAATGAAACTTAGCAATTATTGATCTCATATGTCAGAATAACACATAGGCTATATTTAGTAAAGATATTGTGTAAATTGGGCAAAATAAAACGATAAATGTTAAGCATGTTGGAAAAAAACTGTCATTTGCGAGTTATTTTAGCATGCGGTGCAAAATCAATGAGTTACACGAATATAAGTTTAAAAAATTAATTAAATTAATTAAAAAAATTCGCGACAGTATAAATCTATCTTTTATGTGTAAGCCATTATTACCAAAATAGTGAACCAAAAATACAAATAGGTACTCCAATTCTAATGCCTAGTTTGCAGTAACAAATTGATTTTATGGAAAGAAATATTTTAATCGCTTCTGATCGTCAAAGTAGATACATTTTGTCTTCTAAAATACGTAATTTGGTCAAATATATTAAAAGTTACGACGATATAAAATTGTTCGGTCCGACGAGCGCAGGGTGCTCTGATGCACTGCAGGCAAGGTAGAGAAAAAACATCGCTTCTCCCTAAATATGATATGATGCTTACGCATGGCAGACGTATGAGCCTAGATTATCTATTTGTACTATAATAAAACTCTAACACGACGTCTGTCTGAACTCGCATCACGCAAAAACTTGTAAACCGAATTAGACGGGTTTTTCACTGGCAGATAGCTGATGTTATAAACAGTAACAAAGGCTACTTTTAATTTAGGGTTCTGCGCTAAATAATTCCACGCGGGTGAAGTCGCGGGGAACAACTAGTCCTTAATAATGCGAATTCAATTGACTTTGACTACATTGATGATGTTCTCTTTTTCTTTTTTTTCACAAAGAAATTTCAAAGTCAAAACAAATCAAAACTCTTGTCAGATAAAATATTAGTCACTCCGCAGGCGGTAAGGTGTTGTTTTGTTGGTTTTTAATATTCAACAAAACTTTCGAGAGAAAAATATGACGTGACGTCAGAACTCAACAAATTTTCTTTCGGTTTTACAAATTTCTTGTCCAACTTTACTTTATTTTGTTATGCGTGAAACGGATTTCTTTTATAAAAAATTAATTATTACGTAGAACAAATAAACAACTTTATGGTTGTTTAGACTTACAATGAATTCAAATAATGTTGGAAAATTCAGAAATTTGCAACTTAATCACTCACATTAACAAAACAAAAGACATTTCATGTTTTCTTTTACCATAATGGTGACACACTAGCATATAATTCACACAGAAATCTACATATATCCTACATGACGTATATAGGACAACGATGGGATGCCTCGTCTTCAGTAAAAAGGGTTTCCATTTCACAGGGTGACAGTGGTAGAGCCACGCGGCAGCTTTTGCTGTCGCACGGATGGGCCGGCTCGAACCGGAGTGGTACCACGACCTCACAGAATACCAGCTTGAAGTAGAGGTTTACCTCTGCGTTTCGCTTGGTGAGTGCAGGTGGCCGGAGGCCCTTTTTACTGGAAATGAGGCATTCCATCTTAGTCCTCATGGGTGACAAAGCATCTGCATTTTGATTCGCAAACGAGGATAGATGTAGATGTCTATGGGCCGTAGCAACCACTTACCATCAGGTGGACTGTGTGCTCGTTTGTCACACTTATCTTATAAAAAAAAACTACACTGACCATATGAAATGCATCAGAATTAAGCTGCTATATTACGCTTGTTTTCTGTAGGAGCGTGGTCCTACCCCGGTCGAGGCGACCAATTCTTGCTACAACTAGAATATACCTGCAGCGTTGCTCTACTGCAAAAAATTAGCCCCCATTTACAAATTACTAAGAACACAGAAACGGCATCAACTATTTTACGAACAAAGTTTGATTACCTTCAAGTTGAATACCTAATACGTTCCTTTTGAATTGTTTATTTGACATGGGAGTTTTTGAAATTATTGAAGAAGTGTCGGGTAAGTTTCTTGATTTATTTAATTCCATCGTTTTCTTTCATCACGAATCTTTAATTGCAGCTCATTACAAGTACATTGATAAACATAGCCCTTGTCGTAGATTACTTACAAGGATATTTACCATAGGTGCCACGATTGGCAGGTAGATCAACAATTGTAGTTTTTATTGTAATTGGTATCAAGATTATGCTGCTGCCTATCTGTGGTTAATTTCCAATCACCCAAAAGTTTAGTACTTGAAAATGTGCGGCAATACTTCTCGCCGGGACAGCTGCTTACTTTATATATAGCGCAAGTCCAGTCGTGTATGGACTATCGCTGCTATATATGGGCTGGTGCTACAAAATGCCACCTAGCAGCTTTTAACTCAATGGAAAGGCGTGCTAAGAGGCTTATTGGTGACCCGAATTTAGTTAAAACCAATCTTACCAGCCTCGAACATAGACACAAAGTAGCCAGCCTTTTGGTTTTATACAGGAGAGTGTGCGCAGGAATTGCATAATTTAATTCCTCCCTCTCCCTTCCACCATCGGACAACCAGACGTTTGTCTAATATCCAACCTTTCGTTGTTGACTTACCACGCATTCGCACCAAACGGTTCGCTACGTCGCTTATCATGCGTACAACAAAGGTGTGGAATATATTGCCAGCATCTGTCTTTCCATCCGATTACAGTTTGGGTGTCTTCAAGGCAAGAATGAATAGGCTATTTTGTTAAGTCAGTGCTCTTCACCATCTTAGGCTACATCACCACTTACCATCAAGTGAGATCGTAGATAAGCGCTGGCTTAGTAGAATATAAAGAAAAACCCACCAATCTTGTTTCATTTTAATTTCGGCACCGGATTCGGGATTATGGGGTAGTGAATTATAAGACATTTTTTAAATTATTATGCATATTTATAACTAATTACTTAAGTTTTTATTTTTTAATGTTTTAATATATTTAGACCTTAAGTAAAAATGTTACCTCCACACTAGGATTTTCTCCTGTATCGCAGAGGCAGTTTACAAACATAAATTACACAAGGACAAACATCCAGACCCGGAACAATTATTTGTAGGCCATACATATACTTGTTCCGTGCGGGATTCGAACCCGCGGCCCCCAGCTTTGTAACTCATCGCTAAGGCACAGCGCCACGGAGCCGTCAAAACTTACAGTCAAGACTTAACAATCGTGAGCAATAGCGAAAACAATGCAGTACTAGGGCTTTTATAATTAGTAATTTAATAATCTCTTTATATAAAAATCCATTCTCGTTAAAAGTCGAAACTGGATGTTTTTTTGTGTGTGTTTGAGTGGGTCCCTGGATGGTTTAAGCTCACTCGGATACAATTGGACCCGGTAGGTGGTGCTGTTGTCGAGATCCAGGAATCACACGTGCGAAGCCGGGGTGGATCGCTAATCCAAAATAAATATTGTAAAACAAGTACAAGCGTTTATCCAAATAACATGAATATAATTTTTTATTTCAAATTATTTAAAATATTTTAAAATCCATTCGATTAAGAATTTAATGAGTATAGAATGGAATAGAATAGAATAATTTTTTATTTAATATCGATTATTACATAATTCTTATTGAAAGTCATTTTTTATTTACCACTGGTTCGGAAAATACCTCTGTCCTCAAAAAAACCAACAAGAAACCAAACAGGACTTTTTTTCAAACATATTTCACTTAAAAATAATTTCATTTATACAATTTTTAAATGATTTTTAATAGAACCAGCATGGTGGCAATCACCTTATTTCCAGGGGTTATTTTCATTCATGTATTCCTTGATATTATAATAACCCTTTTTGTACAGTTTTTCTTTAATAAAACTTTTAAACTTGTTTATTGATAAAGTTTGAATATGTTCTGGGATTTTGTTGTAAGAGCGTATACATTGCCCCATAAATGAATTACTGATTCTGTGGAGTCTAGTAACTGGTATTACAAGCTTATGTTTGTTCCTAGTGTTTAAAGTATGCACATCCTTATTCTTATTAAAGCTATTTATGTTTTTATGTACATACATTACATTTTCATTAATTATATTGCGATGCCAAAGTTAATATGTTTATTTCTTTAAATTTTTGTCTGAGTGACTCTTTACAATTTAGGTTATAAATCGCCCGAACGGCTCTCTTTTGCAAAACAAATATAGCTTCAATATCAGTCGCATTACCCCATAGCAAAATTCCATAAGACATTACGCTATGAAAGTAACTAAAGTACACTAATCTAGCTGTCTCAACATCTGTGAGACTTCTAATCTTTCTTACAGCATATGCTGCAGAACTATGTCTGCTTGCTAATTTAGATATATGGGGGCACCATTGAAGTTTCGCGTCAATAGTAATACCAAGAAAAACAGTGGTATCCACAAGACTCATCTCCTCCCCATTTAAGTATTTCATGTACATGCACATATTTCTTCCGAACACCTTTTCTCAAGCGTCAAAATTATGTCTGAAATACAATATTTTCAACCTGGCCATAATGACATTAAGGTAATTTTATTAATAAAATGGGATTTGGTAAATTCTAACAAAACAACCGTTGCAAGCACCTGACAACTGTCACGAAGAGATTTTTTTTTATAGGATAAGGGTGACAAACGAGCACACAGTCCACCTGATGGTAAGTGGTTGCTGCGGCCCATAGACATCTACATCTATCCTCAATTACAAGTCAAAATGTAGATGCGTTGTCACCCGTGAGGACTAAGATGGAATGCCTCATTTCCAGTAAAAAGGGCCTCCGGCCACCTAAAATTTACTTAACCTTTTCTGTCGATTTTCTAATTGAACTCAATATCCTATAGCGACTCAAGCTCTCGCAAACAACCTTTCATGACAAAGGGATGTAATTAATGCCCGCCAAGGGACAAACTTGTAGAGTATTTTGTTATATATATATATATATATATATATATATATATATATATATATGTAGAAAAAGGAGAAAAAGGAGAAAAATAAAATGTTACATAATGGACGGTCTATCCACCTGTGGCGGCACAGTCGTTGCGCCACAAGCGAAACCATCGTATATTCTAAAAGCATATACATTGCCCCATGAAGGAATTGCTGACTTTTTAGAGTCGAGTGAACAGTATAACTAGCTTGTGCTTGTTCCTAGTATTAACAGATTTTACGTCACTATTTTTGACAAAACTATTTTTGTTTTTGTGTACGTACATTACATTTTCGCAAATAATCTAATTTAATCTTTTAACTTAATCTCGACTTGCTTAGATATAAATATTTTAAAAATCTAATCATATCACAAAAATATAGTCCTAGAACAAACATGTAATAATTTATTATAATACGGGGGCACATCAAAGTTTTGACATTGATTAATGTGACTAAAAGATTGTCTCCTTTGTTACTTAGATTAATTCAGAGATGACTTTTGAATGATTTACGCGAAGATACGACTTATTTTATTCTGGTAATAAAGTAGTCAAGGAAAAGTATATATTGCGATTTAATATAACGGAGCGTTTTTTATTACGTGCTCGGCGGTGAAGGAAAACATCGCGAGGAAACCTGCTTGTCTGAAAAATAAGAAAAAAAATATTTCGAAGACATGTGAAGTTCACCAACACGCATTGGGGCAGCGCGGCGGACATTTCCTTGCCCTAAAACCCTCTCAGAAATGAGAGGATGCCTGTGTCCAGTAGTGGGACGTAAATAGGCTGCAACTTTTATAACGGAGTGTACATATTATATAACATAACATGTTTCAGTAAAGTGCATACTGAATTCTATAAAATGAGTTATATTACGTGTCACAAATGTTATATAACTCGAGAGTATTTTTCTCTAGTCAATAAACTATGTTTGTTTGGGATGAACGCAGTATCTATGTTTTTTTAATTTGTTATTTAACAGTACAAGAGTTGCTGCAGCAGCTAGCAAAACGTCTTCTCGTGTCAACATTGTGAAAAGCGCTGCAGAACGACAAACGACAATGTCATATAACATTGTTATATTGCATTGTTATTCTAATGTGTATAGTATTGTTGTATGTTGCAATGTTAAAAACCAATGTAACATAATGTGTTACAAAACAAAAGTTACACAAAATGTTACTCAATCTGTACGCAGCCTAAAATATAATACAATGGATGAGATACGAACGTAATAAAAATCAGGAAACTTGTTATATGAAATAAAAGTATAAGAAAACCTAACTCTTGCATATTATGCAGTTAACTTATACATAACATTAAGATGTTGTATCGATTTTAACGAGATCCTAATTATATATTAATCTAGTCCGACGTCAATATCATTATTTGTTACCTAGAAATCATCATTATTATCATCATCATAAGAGCTCTATACACGCCCACTGCTAAACATACGCCTCGCCCAAGAAATGCCTCAAAACGTATTCTTCGGCCTTTCCAGACATCAATCGACTTTTTGATGTCTTTCTCGAGTAATTCGAGGAAAAATTAACCACCAAATATATCTCTTAACATCCATGTCATCTGACTCTAGAACTCTAAGAGGAAGGATTTTGATAAGCTATTAAAATATTATATTTTTCCATGTTTATTTTTTCTTGTTTTCTGTTACGGCATTCGAAATGTAATCACTGTCCCAAAGTTGACAGGTTAAGAACACTTTTAGCATTAATTTCTCCTATTGAGCACACAGTCTTCTTAATGGTAAGTGAATGTTGTGACCCAAAGATATTTACATTTGTCCTTAATTAAATATCAAAATGCAGATTCATTGTCATCCCTGAAAACTAAGATGAAATGCCTCTTTCCAGTAAAAAGTGTCTCCGGTTCACTACAATCACCATACGAAACACAGTAGCAATAAGCTGCTGTTTTACACTGGTATTCAATGTAAGCGTGGTCTTACCTCGGTAAAGCTGACCCATTTGTGCTACAACCACAAAATAACGCGTGGCTCTATCACGTATATTTTAGGTTCATTAAAAATAAATGATAGTTTCCAAATCACTTTTATCAGATTTTGATATAAAATTTTACACAAGAGAAGGCTCCAACAATATCCAATCTACGGAACTGCAACTAACTCAATGTTATTGCTGCGAACCGCTTAATTGAAAACTTTTAATGGAAAACGCATATCGTGTTACCGGCAGCAAACTGAAACAAAAAAGCGTTTTAAAAGTTATGGTGTAATTTTTTATATAAAATTGAAGTGAGAACTGACAGGTGGCCCACCTGATGGTTAGTGGCTACTACAGTCCCACCTGCAACCAAATTCGAACAAAGAAGGCTACTCTGTGTTGTCACTTCTGAGCACTAAGATTGAATGTTTTTCAGCCTGTAATCATACTAGCTATATACCCTCAGACCGGAACACAGCATTGTACACACTGCTGCTTGGCGGCAATAAAGGGTCCTAGCACGAAGTAATTAATTTTCAAATTCATAGAACGAGGTTGATACAATTTTAAGCGACCAGCCCTTTTGCGCCTGGGTGAGATCTTTTATTGTGGCGCTATTAACATTTAAAATTTATTTATTTATTTATAGGACACCTGTAGTGCACACATTATTACATTTAATTGAAAGTGGGCTTAATCTAGGGACTGATGTGTGCACCCTTATAGGTGACATAGCATTACAAAATGCTATAAAAATTAAGACAGAGAAGAGCTGCAATAGCTTATAAAGAAATATGTAGCAAAACATAATACTTAAAGATAATGTATAACTAAGACAATAAAAACGTGCACATAACTAAGCAGCAGCTGTAGGGAACATGGATATTAGATTGTAATTAAATCATTCGCAAATTATTATTTTTTCACTGTAGAAGCGTGCTCGTCGCGACCCCTGCCAGCCCTTTTCAGGGCTGCAATTCTACTTAGCTGCGCACCCATGTCAACGAGGGTTAGGGCGTCCCCCCAAGGCGACGCACACCAGCTCGTCCCCGTTGGTGTGGAATGCAGCGCGCAAAGCGGCGATGGGGACCGCCACCCGTCACGCACAGCCCGACACGGCGGAAGGTGGAGGACAGAGTGCAGAGTTGGCACGTGGAATGTTAGAGGAGGCATGAGAGATAAGACGAATGAGTTGATCGAAATAATGAAAGAAAGAGAATTAGATGTCGTGTGTATGTCGGAGACCAAACGGAAGGGCAGTGGTACTGAAGAGCTCCCTGGCGGGGCGTTGGCTCTATGGTCCGGAGTCCCGGAGAGCGAGAGCGCCCGCCAGGGAGTGGGGGTGCTGCTGTCGTCTCGGTTGGTCGATGTTATGACTGAATATAAGGTTGTGAACTCAAGAATTCTCTGGGTTCGCTTTAAATTGGGACTGACGAAGTTATTCCTTTTGGCTGTTTATGCGCCGGTAGCTTCGTCGTCCAGGGCTGAGCTGGAGGAGTTTTGGGAGAATGTAAGAGAAGTTCTAGATTTGGCTAGGGGAAACGAAAGAATTGTTGTATGTGGTCATTTGAATGGATGGGTTGGTACCGCTCGACCAGGGTACGAGTCGGTGCTTGGAAAGTTTGGCGATAAAAGGGTTAATGATGCTGGCAAGCTTATACTGGCGGTATGCAAGGAAAAGGGTCTTCTTGTGACAAACACTATGTTTAATCACAAGAAAATCCATATGTATACTAGAGAAAGTAAGAATGAGAGAAGTATGATCGATTTGTTCCTGGTGGATGACCGACTGCGAAAAGAGGTGATGGATACGCGAGTGTTCAGGGGTGCTGACCTGGGAACGGATCAATATCTAGTGATTACTAGATTTAGGGGTCTGTTCGCGGGTTGGCACTACCGGACGGCAGTAACAGAACCACAGTCGGTCTGTCGCATCCGAAGCTGGAAGCTTCAGGAAGCGGATACTAGGGACAAATATCATGCGAGGGTAGCCGAAAAGCTTGACAACATCGATGGCAGAAAAGAATGTGTTGAAAGAACATGGCAGAACCTTAGGGATGGAATGGTAAGTGCAGCGGAAGAAGTGTGTGGAACGATTAAAAGAGGCAGTAGTAAAAGAAGAGATGCATGGTGGAATGATGAAGTGAAAGAAGCTGTAAAGAAGAAGAAGAAAGCATGGTTAGACTACTTGGCCTCTAGTAATGATAAGGATATGAGAGAGAAGATGAAAGAAAGATATAAGCTGCAGAAAGTTCACACGAAAGCATTGATTGAGGAAGTGCGTGAAAGGTGTAGAATGGAAGCGGACGAAAGATTGTCGCACAACTTTAAGGAGAACTCCAAACTCTTCTGGAAAGAGGTTGGAAGGACCCGAAGTGGTGCGACGGCCTTAAGAATGAACAAAGTGCTTTCGGGAACTAATGACGTCCTCTCAGAAAAATCGGACGTCATGCAGCGATGGAGCGAATTTTATAGAGAAATGTATGCGTGTGATGATCTTAGTGAGGGATCCGGGGATGACGTCGAGACTGGTACGCCAGACCCGGACCTCGATGACACTGAGGTCATCAGTATGAAAGAGATTGAACGTGCGATTCGAAGTTTGAAATGTGGTAAGGCTGCGGGACTAGACAGAGTTACTGCTGAAATGGTCAAGTATGGTGGGCCTCGCGTCTGGGACAGCTTTCATCTGCTGTGCAATTTGTGCTGGCGGACGGGGGATGTCCCGGATGATTGGCGATCCGCAGTCATTGTGCCTTTATATAAAGATAAAGGTTCACATTTTGACTGCGGGTGCTATCGGGCGATCAGCTTGACCAGTTTAGCAAGTAAAGTTTATTCGAAGGTTTTGACACGTAGGATGCAAGAGAAATCGGAAAGATTTCTATGGGAGGGACAATGCGGATTTAGACCTGGAAGAGAATGCACGGATCAAATGTTTTCTCTCCGCATGATCACGGAAAAGCTTCTAGCTGCTAACCAGAAGATTTTCTGTGCTTTTGTGGATCTTGAGAAAGCATTTGATAAGGTTGTAAGGAAGAAAATGTGGGAACTGTTGCCGGGGTATGGTGTGGATGGTCGATTGCTAAGGGCTGTGCAGTCACTTTACTGTGACTGTAAAGCCTGTGTGCGGGTAGGGCATGACCTGTCACCCATGTTTAGCGTCCAAACGGGCGTAAAACAGGGTTGTGTCATGTCTTCCTGGCTGTTCATACTGTATCTCGACAGCTGTTTACAGAAACTGAAAGAGAGCTGTTTGGGTGTGAAATTGGGTGACATTAAAGTAAATTGTCTGCTGTATGCTGATGATGCAGTGCTTATTGCACCATCAGAGCAAGAACTGCAGGCATTAGTCACGTGTATGAAAGAGGAATGTGAAATTAAAGGTCTCCGCTTGAATGCTAATAAAACTAAGGTTCTGGTATTTGAAAGGGACGAAGAGAGAACGAAGTGTGAAATATGGGTAAATCAGGAATGTCTAGAACAGGTAAATGAAATTGTATACTTGGGGAGTGCTTTTAGCCGGGATGGAAGATGTGATTTAGATGTGGACAGGCGTGTCGCTGCCGGGAACAAAGTCATTGGTGCCCAGACTGCGTTAGTCAAAAGGCAAGGCGTAGTGAAGAGTGCACGCCTTGCAATAGATAACGCAGTGTTGGTACCGACTTTGTTATATGGCAGCGAAACCTGGGTATGCTAGAAGAAGCATAAAAGCAAGTTGAATGCAGTGGAGATGCGATCTCTTCGTAAAATGTGCGGCGTCACCATGGCTGACCGAAAGCGAAACAATGAATGAAAAATGGCAGGTTTGAAAGATGACCTTATCACAAAAATTGATAAGGGCGTGCTTCGATGGTTTGAGCACGTTGAGCGAATGAGTGAAGACCGAATGGTGAAGAAAATATATAGCGCGAAAGTTAATATTAAAAGGTGTCGAGGTAGACCGAGACTAACTTTCGAAGACCATGTGAGCAAATTGCTCGAAGAGGGGAGGGTCAAGAGTACTCGGATACCTAGACGTGCATGTATGAAGAAGATGATGAATCTGAAAGAAGCGAAAGAGGTATGTAAGGATCGTGACACTTGGCGATCTGTTCTCTCTGGCTACCCCGTCAGGGATTGTGCGTGACGATAAGTGAAGTAAATTATTTTTAATAGTGATCTTTTACATTTTTCCTATATTTAGGGAAAGTACCATGAAAAATATCGACAGTAGGCAACACAGCACAGAGTGAATTAGTAGTGTCACACATTCACGGTATTAGTCCTGGTTTGAGGAGTGTGTAACAGTTTTGTTACTGGATAACAAGGGATATTGTATGGTACATTTAGGGAGAAATGTTGCAGTAGTTCACAGTAGGCAGTCTGTCCGTTTTCTATTTTATATAATACCAGCAGGTCGTGGATTTTGCTCCTTTTATTCAGGGAAGGTATCGAATGTTCGTAGGAACACCTATGTGAAATTCCACTACATATGAAGGCAAGATATCTTGTGAAGGCTCTCTGAATACTTTCCATTCTCTGGGAGTACATAGCGTATAGCGTCTTAATAGGGTGTTAAAAAGTAAGATTTTAGTGCTTATTTGAAAGCTTCTGGAATTGCATTTAAGGAAGCAGCTTTCTTTACAATCCTATTAATATGAGGAACGTAGGTGAGTTTCATGTCCAACATAACACCTAGATTTCTTGTTTCAACTACTTCTGTGATCATATTACCTTTAAGACTATAGGAAGTAGTGCAAGGCTACTTTTTCTTAGTAAACTTAATACAGAAACATTTTTTGGAATTCAACATCATATAGATTGCCTTATACCATTCTTCTAGTCGGTCAAGATCATGCTGACGAAGTAAAGAGTCAAAATTTGTTGATATCACTTTCGAGAGCTTCAGGTCGTCTGCAAACATGGAAACGTAGCTTGCCTTTAGCGTACTCGTGACAATATTTACAAAGAGCGAGAACAATATTGGTCCCAGAGGAGAACCCTGAGGTACGCCGGATTTTGCGTAGTACGTTTGCGATTCATAACCCCCCACCGCCGCTAACTGTGTTCTTTTCTCTAGGTATGAAGTAAGGCAAGCGAGTAATGACCCATGAATTCCTCTGACTTCAAGTTTGCTCAGTAACAGGGCATTGTTTATCTTATCAAAGGCGCTGGATAAATCAGTATAAATGACGTCCACTTAGCATCCTTTGTAAACCTCGCGCAAAATGTGTGAAATAAATGAGATAAGGTTCGTTTCGGTAGAACGGCTCTTTCGAAAACCGTGCTGAAAATCACTTAAATTGGTTTCAATGTGATGAGTTATGAATGAACACACAGTCGCCGCAAACTATTTTGAAAAAAGGTTAGCTGGCAGAGAATGCCTTTTTGGCATTAAGTTCGCCTTTGTACCAAATGTATTTGTTTGTTTCAGTGCAATAAAGAATTTTCTATCTATCTATAAAATGAATAAATTACAGAGATATGTCTGTAATTTGTTACTGACGACACATCACCCTTTTCATGTATTGATACCCGAGCATTTTTCCAGAAACTTACAACATAATACAATACTCTTTATTGTTCATCAAGAAAAAATAAAAACATCAAAAATAAAAAAATAAACAACTATTGAGGGAAATACAGAGGGCAGTTTTATTGCTACATAGCAATCTCTTCCAGACAACCCAGAAGAAGAAATAAATAAAAAATAAGAAAAAGAACAATGGGTAGGGTGCACTAAAAAAATAAATAAAAAATAAAGTAAAGATACAAACTTATGCATTAAAAAGACAAAATTCTTCAGGCAGATCAATGACCATAATTAAGCGAAGGAAGTGAGAGGGGTAAGAGAGACTGGGGTAAGGAGTTCCAAAGTCTTACTCCAAGAACAGAGAATGATTTATCATAATAAATCGAGGAGTGCACAAGACATTGGAGGGAAAGATTTTCTTTGGATTGTAAGGAAAAATTATGACTGGAGTTGAGAAATTTTAAACGTTCTCTTAGATAGGAATGACTAGATATATTAAATAAGACGCAGTAGAGAGCAGAAAGTATATGAGTATTCCGACGAAGACGGATTGGGAGCCACTTGACCTTAGTGCGGTATTCTGAGATATGGACATATTTGCGAAGTCGAAATATGAACCGTATACAGAGATTTTGGAATCGCTCAAGCTTGTTAAGTTGCTCCTCGGTGATATCAAGGTAACAAATGTCAGCAAGGTCGAGCGATAGGAAGTAGTAAAGATTGTGCAAGCGTAATTTTGGTGGCAATGTGTAAAAAGTAATTAAGCCTCCGGAGTGAAGCATAAGCTGCAAACATTTTACGGCTCACTGCATTAATTTGGGGAGTCCAATAAAGACTTGAATCCAAAAGGATACCTGAATTGTTGACAACGTCATTATAAGGGATGGGAACTCCATTATATACAACGGGTTGTAGTTGACATTTTTTTATTTTTCAAATCATTCTTGAACTCCCGATGATTATGGTTTGCGATTTTAAAGAGTTCACCGTTAACCGATAAGAACGACTCCAGCCGAAAATACATGTCAGATCCTTATTGATACATTCCACTGCCTTGGGAAGATCTTCAATGCTTGTTTGTAAGTATATTTGGAGATCATCTGCATACAAGTGGTAGAGAGAAGATATTTGGGATGTAATCGTATTAATAAAGATTGCGAATAAAAGAAGAGATAAGACGCCACCTTGTGGAACGCCATCTACTGTATCAAGCCACGAAGAAAGTCTATCTTGGACACGAATACGTTGCCGGCGCCCATACAAATAACTATGAAACCAGGAAATTGCAGTTGAACATATGTTAAGAGAACGCAGAATCCCTAGCAGGATGTCATGATCAACAGAATTAAAGGCATTACTGAAATCCAGCAACATCAATAATGTGACTTGATGATTTTCCATACCGTATCATACAACTTAATTAGTCAATTTTTAAGATAATCTAATACCATGCATTTCCTCAATTATTATTCATTTTATTTTTTCAAAACATTGTTCAAGTTTTTCAGATAGAATATAGCCTAGATTTTTTCTAGCATTGTTCTCTATCTGTTCGTATAGTTTCATCACAATCGATTCAGCCATTCCGAAGATTAGCTCGAGCAGACAGACAGACTGACAGACAAAAGTAAAAAAAATTGCCCCAACATGCAAATAACCCTGTAATAACATGTAATGTAGTCTAATCATGTTATACGTATATTTTTAATGTGCTTAAGGCTTGCAGAATTGGATTTAGCAATAGTTTTTTATACCTATTATGTATAGACGTATATAACGTAACACTAACCAATTTCATAGGACAAAGGGGTACGAAAATTTAATTAAGTAAAGTATGAGTATCTTAATGTATAATACAGCCTACACCTGGCCACAGGCCTCTGCTCATTTTTGAATGAGTTTTAATACAATTAGCTCGCCACACTGCTCCAGCACGTGGCGGACTTTAAATGACATAAATGAACTTGAACACATTTTATTCCTGCCACATGCAAGAAGACATCACGATGTTTCCTTCATCGCCCAACACGTGAGTCATTTCTAAATAGTAAAGGCTGGGATCGAACTAGTTACTCCCGTTCGGTAAAATTTAGGGAGAGCGCCCTTTTTTAAACTCTATTATTAACGTGGGGAAACCTTCTAGATACCTTGCACTGCGGGGGTGATGGAAAGTCTAGCCGCAGCCTTATTGCCTAAAATCCTACGGTGTTCACAATCAGCTTATTTCGGAACGCTATCGAGGCCTCCATCGTCCTGCTCGATTCTTCCGTCCTGGCAGTGCTTTCACCATGACATGAGACCACATCTAAGCCCTTGTCCATCTCGGTGGTCATTGGGCGTTTTGAGACATCATTCCGAGTGCACGCATACACAGAGGCACCTTTTATAGTTAAGGAACACCATCATCAAAAGGAGGGCCATGACAAGTGCCTAAGCGGCCTCGTCTCCAAGCAGAATCTGTCCTCTTTCGATTCCGCTCAGCAGTTTCTTTCTGAGCAATTATGGATTCAATAGATTTCCTCATGATGTTCTCCTTCACAGGCGAACACGTGATCAACACCTACTCGTAATATTAATGTCGGCAGGGATGGAACTAGGTGCTCACGTTCTGTGACGTTTTGGCTAATGTTTGCACGGAAAAATAAAAAAGTACTAACAAATTTTGTTCAAGTTCTTATATAATAAGGGTAACAATTATTTATTTTATTTTACATTTTTTAGTGTCCCAACATACAATCATGAGCTAAATTTCATATGTCAGCACGAAGTCCGACACAAACATGTTCCATTTTAGGCTATCAGAAACTTTTTAAACCAATTTATTATTCCTAAATAAATCTAACATATTATTTATATATATTTTTGTTATTCCCTTTTAATTTTATTTATTTTGATACCCTACTCGAAAGGTTTGGTTATTTTTTTTATTAACTGTTTCGCACCAAAAATCCTCTATTTTGTTTTTTTTAACGAGCTAAAATCAAAAAAATCTAAAACATTTGGCTTTTTTAAGACGAATATAACGATACCTTAACTAACTAAGGCCAACCAGGCGTTTGGAAGAAACGAGGTAATAAAGAAATATACAAATAAACATAAAAGATACGCGCGAAAAACATAACCCTTCCTTGGCGGTGAGGTAATAATGACCGGAACTGATCAACAGAAAAGGAGTGGTATTTCATCATGATAACGCCAGACCACACAGATATTTGGTCACTCAGCAAAAATTGAGAGAGGTTGGTTTGGAAGTTATAATGCATCCACCATATTGTCCTGACCTTACACTCTTACATTTTCACCAATTTCGGTCTCTTCAGAATTCTTTGGGTAGTGTTAGGTTAACACTACTAGGTCAAGAGAGGACTGTCAAAACTACTTGTCGCATTTTTTTGATAAAAAATCTCCAGATTTCTACAGCAACGGGATTATGTCACTATCTACAAGATGGCAACAAGTTGTCGAAAAAAATGGCACATGTGTATTATAATTAAATATAATTAAAATCTGAAAAAAACTTGAATTTGTATATAAAATACGAAGAAACTTTTTACCCGACCTATTATGTGAGTCTCGGGGTGACAGACGAATGTCTTTGTGTGCACATATTTCCACCCGCAAAAAACGACAGACAGTTCTCTTTCTATAAAAGACAGAGCTGAAATTATTGATTCCAATTTCTCCATTCACTTGACCGTACAAAAGTATCTTTAAATTTTCTGTACAATTTCTTTATCTGTCCCTTTGCATGAAAATAAATTGTGTTTCAAGGGCTTATGAAATCTAATATGATTCCAATTATTCGGCACATTTGCCCATGCAAAACATCCTGAAAATTGCTACGTTTCATTTTCCCGACTCCTTCTTTACAAGAAAATAAATTGTGTTTCATGGATATATAGATACTTACATGCATTAGCCCATAAGAGTCCAAGTGCTGAATATATACCTGCTTCATAGATTGCCCCAAATTTGTCATAGTTGCCACGCTTCGCAAGCGGGTTGGCAACCGCAGTATTTTCTAGCGACTTAAAAAAGGACGTACTCAATTGTTTTTTTATGTGTGTTACCTCATAACTTTTTATTGGGTGAACCGATTTCAATGATTCTTTTTTTATTTGGAGGGCTGGTGCTTCACATGTAGTCCCATATAAATTTCATCAACGTCTGACCAATTGTTTTTGAGTTATTCTTAATAATTTATATTGAACTCGGTTGTACAAAATTTTAAATTATATTTTTATTTGTTATTAGGAAGACGTTGCTGCCCGTCTCCTGTTTCAATTTTGCTCTGTCGCCACTTACGACAACCACCGGACGATATGGGGTAGTGGACATTTTTACACCGCCGTTACACGTCTAATAAAAGCAATGTAGAAAAACAAACAGTAAAAAACAAAGTTTTTATCCTCACCACGTCCGGGAATGACTCATCTAGAACTGATTCCTATTCTCACCTTCTTACAGTGCATACAGTTAGATTATGGATTCTTATCATGCTGTAATTCGTGACGCTAAAATTATACTTGTAATAAATAGTCTTTAAGGAACTAAAAATAATCATAAAATTTCTAGCTTCCGAAGTCATAGCCAATATAAAATGTATCAAAGAAATAAAGCCTCGACTAAGCTGAAGCTGGCATGTGGATTTTTTTTTACATAATATTCTTTGTACTTTTTATAAAAATAAATAATACCGTTTTAAGCGATCTAAAAAATATCACAATTTCAAGATAACAACTAGAATTTTTTTTTTTATAGGAAAAGGGTGACAAACGAGCACACAGTCCACCTGATGGTAAGTGGTTGCTGCGGCCCATAGACATCTACATCTATCCTCGTTTGCGAATCAAAATGCAGATGCGTTGCCACCCGTGAGGACTAAGATGGAATGCCTCGTTTCCAGTAAAAAGGGCCTCCGGCCACCTGCACTCACCAAGCGAAACGCAGAGGTAAACCTCTACTTCACGCTGGTGTTCTGTGAGGTCGTGGTACCACCCCGGTTCGAGCCGGCCCATCCGTGCGACAGCAAAAGTGCCGCGTGGCTCTACCACTGTATAAAATGGTCGTGGGATGGATTTTCTTTATATAGAAAAATGGAGACAAACGAGACTTAGTCCACCTGATGGTAAGTGGATGCTGTGGGCCATAGACATCTTCATCTATCCTCGATTTAGAATCAAAATACAGATGCGTTAACACCCCTGAGGATTAAGATAGAATGCCTCGTTTCCAGTAATAAGGTCTCGTTTCTCTAAATTCACCATACGAAACACATCAATATTATTCTGCTGTTACACGTTGGTATTCTGTGAGAGCGTGGTCATTTCCAGTCGAGTTGACCCATTCACGTCTAAGGTAAATTTGTGAATTAAGGTAACTTTGTTTATAAGGGTAAGAGGTTGTATACAACAGGGTTCGCCCCGGTGCCCCGACGCGGTACGTTCACGAAAAATTATGTTACACCCTGATGACACTCAGTCCTCGGCACAGCCTCACCTTGAATTGTTTGTTCTTATTTCTGCTTGAAGCTTACTTGTGCCTTACGAATCACAATTCTGGGTTTGATTTGGGAGTTATCCTCCTCCCAGACAGGTTGCAAACAAATGCTGTTGACGCTTATGTCACCAAATTACACAAGTCAAAAGTAACTAACCAGTGCTACAGACTCGAACAATTCGACCACAATATCATGATCGAGGTTTTAAGACGGATTGGAGTAACGAAAGTTATGATTACCATCTTATTTTTTTAACTCGCAGTCGTATTCTCAGCAAGTCCTTTTATTTGGTGTTCATATTATAGGAAAGTATAAAAACTTAGTTTGCCATCTTTTCATGTCTGCTATATTAGATTTAGAGTGACTTCCCTTTATTTTTCAAGTTACTTTTAGCAAGCCCTTTCATTTCATACCCATATTGTAGGAGTGCATTAAAAATAACTAGTCCGCCATCTTGGGTGTTGCAGCATGTTGGATTTAGAATGAAATCAAATAACTAACCATGCATTGTTATCCAAACGAAACGGCTATACGAAATTTCAGCTCAATCGATTGAAGACATCTGCTTCAAAATTGAGTTGCAAGATTCCACCCGAAGTAACATAATTACATTTTAAGTAAAATAAAAGCTTGTAAAAACAACAAATGACAAAAATAATATTACGTATGATATATACGGGCGATTTAGATAATCATGGATATAATTTATGTGTGAACAATAAAATACTGTTTAATGGGTCGAAACTTGGAAACGATAATTTGCCCGTTATCGAGAGACAATTTAAATGCGATTCACGTGTGTTTTGTAAGCATTTACAGGTGTTTTATTACGGCTGAACAAATTAAACGTGATACACTTATATTACTCGACTCGACTACTCCAGCTGAATCTGAATGACATGGTGAAAAAAATTTGTGATAAGAGAAAAGTGTGGTTTGCAAGATGATGTTGTGACCAAAATTAAGAAAGCAACGCTTCGGTGGTTTGGTCATGTAGAAAGAATGAACGAGGAAAGAGTGATAAAGCAAATTTATGTTGCAGAAGTATATATATATATCTTAATATATAAAAATTATGTGTCACGTTGTTTGTCCGCGATGGACTCCTAATCTACTGAACTGATTTCAATAAAATTTTGCACACTGTGTGCATTTTGGTCCAACTTGAGAGATAGGATAGTTTTTATCCCGCTAAATGACCCTCAAAATTTTTATTGCGAATTTAAGGATTTTTATAAGAAGGGTCATTGGAAAGGGTAGAACAACGTCTGCCTGGCGAGCTAGTATATATATATATGTGTGTGTGTGTGTGTGTGTGTGTGTGTGTGTGTGTGTGTGTGTGTGTGTGTGTGTGTGTGTGTGTGTGTGTGTGTGTGTGTGTGTGTGTGTGTGTGTGTAAAGGAGGCGACAGAAGTATGTCAGGATCATTTCAAATGGAAGTCCGTAGTCTCTGCCTACCCCTCTTGGTGATAAGCGTGATGAGTGTTTATGTTTTTATGACTACCCTAGAAGGAAAAAAATCTTTGTGTTGTGTGTGTACTTCGCCATTTAGTGGTGGCGTAAGAAGATCTGCTATTCATATTTATCTTTAATATCTATCTATCTGTTTGTCTGTGTGAGCATCAGCATCTTCCTGATAACAATTTAAAATAATAAAATACTGCTGTTGTCCATTAAAAAGCAATCCATTGGGTAGATATTGTTCAGCAATGGACTTTAGATAGACAGTAATGAATTAATGAATGAATGCCTGTAATAATTCAGCTAAGTTCACCCGGTGATTGGCGTTAACGAAGTGGATAGAATATCTTATAAGTGTCACCGAATGTGCCAACTCGCACGAGCTGGATTTTTTGACGTAGTAGAGCTAGAGACCGGAGAAGGAACACGCTCTCACAGAATACCAGAGTTAAATGGCAGCTTAATGCTGCTGTGTTTCATATGGTGAGTGTAGTCGTATGATGTGTGGTGTGAGTGTGGTGTTGGGTTATTATTGATGAAGTATAAATGATGAAGATATCTATGAGGCACAGCATCCACTTACCATCAGGTAGACTGTATGCTCGTAAGTCAGAATTTTTCTGTAAAAAAAACATAAATTGATTTTAGATGTTAAGTTAGCATCCACCATCTTCGTTTTCACTTAAATTATTTTCAGTAATGAAACCATCATTTGAATTTTGCCTGTAAATGACGTACGAGGACGCTCATTGTCGCTCAGCGAGCTATGGAGAGGGCTATGCTCGGAGTTTCTCTGTGTGATAAACTTAGACATGAGGATATCCGCAGTAGAACCAGAGTGATCGACATAGCCCAACGGATTAGTAAGCTGAAGTGGCAGTGGGCCGGCCATATAGCTCGAAGAACCGACAACCGATGGGGAAGAAAGGTTCTTGAGTGGCAGCCTCGTACCGGTAGGCGAAGTGTAGGGCGACCCCCCACGAGATGGAGTGACGACCTGGTAAGACATTGAGGAAGTCGTTGGATGCAGGTGGCTCAGGACCGTGCTTTGTGGCATTCATTGGGGAGGCCTATGTTCAGCAGTGGACGTGTGAAGGGCTGTAATGATGATGATGAATGATATAAATGACGCAAATATAACATAATTGTAAGCGTACTAGAGGTATCTGACAGCTAGCTCAACCATCTCTAATCCACGTTCTTCTATTTCAATGTTTTTTTTAAACTGAAGTCACAAGCGCACTTACAGCCTGCCTGTTATTACGTGGTAACTGCAGACAACTTCAAACAAAAAAACGCTACAGATGCGTTGTAACCGATTTTGTTTAATGTGACAAAGAAAACTCTGTCACTATTAATTTGCGCAATTTTATTAACATGATTTGAAGTTTATTTCAGGTAAATATGTAACTTAATTTCACATTTGTCTATAAACTGTTGTAAATGAAAATGAAACTGCGATGCACATGTACCATGCGTTGTAAATTGTTTGACGTAAATCTAATTTATTACGAGTATGTTCGCGTCGCAAGTTAAAACAATAACTGAACAAGCACGGACTTAAGAACAAAGAGAGGCTTTAAAGTCCAGAGCAAACTATGTTAGAGCCGTGGCTTGTTTATTTAATTCCTTGGAAAGTAATCTTGCCGTTCTTCCTTGCGGTATCTATTTAAATCTCTCTTAGCTTAATTCGATTTATTATTGTAATATATTCAGAAGTAACTCGTTTAGATCAATAGATAGAGCTGATAGAAGTGTAAAATTATCAAATTTTTCTTTTTTATAGAATGAGGGTGAAAAACGAGCAAACAGTCCACCTTGTGGGAAGTGGATGCTGTGGCTAACAGTCATTTATATTTATCCTCAATTAAGAAACAAAAGCTGGTAGCTCAGATGGTTAGCGCTCGCTGTAAGCTTCACAGTACTCGAGCAACCCGGGTTCGATTCCCGCCGCCACCAATATAATTGTTAATTGCAATTTTAAGTGCTGATTTACCACGTGCTCGGCGGTGAAGGAATACATCGTGAGGAAACCTGCATGTCTGAGAAATAAGAAAAAATATATTTCGAAGACATGTGAAGTTCTCCAACACGCATTAGGGTAGCGCTGCGGATATTTCCTTGCCCTAAAACCCTCTCAGAAATGAGAGGAGGCCTGTGCCTGTGCCCGGAGGACGTAAATAGGCTGCAACTTTACTTTTACTTTAAGAAACAAAATGCAGATGCGCAAAGAAGGTATGCCCGGTCTATTCTTGACTTCTCTCCAGTTGACGGTAACTGTTAGACGTGTGCTTGTTTTATTAAATTCTAAGATACCATTGTGCAATAAAAATGTAAAAGTAAAAGTCTAAAGTTATAATTTAAAGTGGTATCAGTCGTGTATTAGTATTTTGCAGCTAACGGTAAGCACTACCACATTAGGTGTATATGATAGCACCATGGAAGACGTACATCTGCCCTTATTCATAAGCGTTAGCGATTTTTGTTTAAGTAAAATGCAGCATACTCCTCCATCCACAAAACAAGTTCAATTGGACTCTGACTCGAATGCTATAAGTGAAGTTAGCGTTCAAGGTTAACCAAATATTAGTACTCGATTTAAAAGGAAACGATCTTCTGAAGAGCATTTAAGTGATTCTTTAAATACCATAAGAAAGGAATTGTTTGAACTAATTAACTAAAAGTTTAGCACATTACACGATGAAATGAACTTGCTCAAACAACAAATCTCAGATATATGTAAAACTACTGAATTCATATCTGGAAATTTTGAAGATTTAAAAGTAAAAATAAATGAACTGGAGAAAGAAAGAATAGAAAATAAGAATTACATCAAGGAACAAGAAGAAAGGCTGGAGGCGTTTGATAAGGTTAGTAGAATCACAACTATTGAAATAACGAACATACCAAAGAAACAAGGCGAAACAAAATATGATTTACGTGGTCTAACACAATCCATTCGTAAAGCTCTTGATGTTGATGTCCTAACATCTGAAATCCACGACGCATATAGGGTTATTATAAAATCAAATATTAGTCCTCCAATATTGGTAAAGTTTTGCACCACTTTTCGTAAAGAAGAATTTATTAAGAAAGCAAAAATGTTTAATAAAGAACATCCCGGAAAACTTAACTCTCAGTTGTTGCATCTCGGATATCTAACAGCTCAGATATATGTCTCTGAAAATCTTACAGCAAAAACAAGAAGTCTTTTTTTACATGCTAGAGACTATGCTAAAATTAACGGGTATAACTATTGCTGGCATTCTTATGGCAAAATTTTTATTCGTAAAAGAGAGGGTGCACCCCATATTCTCATTAAAAATGACACTTATTTGAACGAGCTTCGAAACAGCTCATGAATTTAGAAGAATATTCCAATGTCGTTTTAATCACCATACTACCTGCAGGTTAAATTTTTTTAGCATATATACTTATCATAATATTAGCATTTAATGTACTACTAACAGAATTTTTTGTCTTACACGCATATCATATTAAGCTTGCTGCACACACTACACCTTCGATCTACAATACACATAATTGTAATACACTTCAAAAAATACAATTTTATAACGCTGTTAGGCCACTATTACTTATCGCTGAACAAAGAACTAGTTTAATTTCTTCTAATATTTCTTGTCTTATTTTATATTAGAGCTTGTGGTGTGTGCTTGTTGTGCTTGTCTGGTTGAACCGTGTCGACCTCTCGGCATATCGCCGAATCCGCTTCCCCCAAGCAGCGATTCTCTGCTTCAGGTCGTCTATGCGCTCCGTCAGTTTTTGCGTTATATCCGGCTGGGACAAACATCAGTTGGTCCCAGCAAAAGCCATCCTGACGGTGCGCACAATTCTCGGCCTATTATTGCCCGACCTGAAGCTTATCAGCCTGCCGATGAGGGCCCTTGCCTTTGCGATACGGTCCTTAATGCTTCTTCTCCAGGCTGGGATGGCGCTACTTTGTCTAGTAGCGCATCCAGCCGTGGGAAGTTTAGCGCCAATAATACGGCAAACTGCCAGTGCGGCGCCAAAAATAATTGAGCCCGTCTCGCAAAGGTCCCGGTTTGCTTCCAAATAGGTCACCAGCATTGGGTTGAGAGCCCTCACGACAGCCCGATTCCGCTTGCTTAGGGGTATACGGGGAAGTCGCGGTCATTTCTCGAGAGGCGTACTGCGCGTTTCCCTAATCGCCTCTTCCAATATGCTCCTCATTTGCTTTTGTTCCTGGGCGACTATTCCATCGTCGCGATCTACGGCGGCATCTACATATGCGGGTTGCTCTGCAACTCGTAGAGTCGCATTTCCTGTCGTAGTATTTTCATTCGACAAAGGAATAGCCTCACGTCGTAGCCGTTCGAGTTCGGCGTCATCAAAAATTTTTGAGCGTATGATGTACCGAACTCGGTCTGCCAGGTTTTGCTCGGTAACGGTAAAAGACGGCTCCAACTCAGCAAATAGTCGATGCATCCTAGCCCGATACGCAAAACCTCCAATTTCTCTCCCTTTCGCCCCAAAATACGCCCGCAATGCATTTCTGTTCATTTGTAGAGATTTCTAGTTACCTACCGTCGGGCGAGTAATGTTGTTGTCAGTGTAGTGCTCTAATTTGCTTAATTTAAAATAATTATCTAACCTTTAAAGTCATAAAAGTGAGTGTGTGTGACTATTTAGAACATTGTGTAGAAGAATTGAACATTTATGAAGCGAAATCAAAATAAATAACATTAAAAGTGTTAAAATAAAACTATCATCAATATCGATCTACCCCGTTATATTTACTAAATGTTAACATTAATCTGATCGTGTTACATGTTTATTTGTTAACAAACGTTATGTTTATTTGTTTTTGCAATAATTACTGTTACAGTGAACTTTGAAACTTTAATTCCAAATTATTTATAATAACTATAAAAATAGTCAATAATTGTGTGTTGTGTCACATTAAAATTACCATAAAACTGTTCAATAGTGGTGATCAATAGTGTTGGGTTCATTGCCCTCTTTCAGCTACTAGTAGTACATAAGACGCTGTTACGCACATAAATAAATAAACGCGATATAAATAAGTCTATCTCAATCAACTCACCATGGTTAAGTGTGGAGCCTGTGGTTGCTACCTGGCGGCGACAGATGGTATTACCTGTAGCAAATGTGATGTAGCCTATCATCGAGGCTGACTGAACCTCTCTAAGAAGACGAAGATAACAGCTTCATGGATGTGCACTGCTTGTAAAAATAAGGTTCCTCGCTCTGTAGACCATTCCAACACACCGGTTAAGTGCCAAGAAGTTGGTGACTGTAGTCCTACTCATAAAGATATCGATATAGGATTAGAAATTCGTCTTTTTCGAAATGAGCTTAGTTCTATGAGGAATGAGCTGAAGGAAGTCAGGGACAATATAACTATGCTAAAGGATATAGTTCTTGCATGTAATAAAAACCTTGAGGAAATGGATTGCAGAGTCGAGGAAATGGGTTGCAGAGTCACCAAGTTGGAAAAACTATATGAAGATCGTCCGATTAAGTGCGACACTAAAATACTAGAGGACACAATTAGTGAACTCAGGGTCCAACTTAATGAGAGAGATTAGGACCTTCTAGTCAATGACCTGGAGATATCGGGATTACCGGAGCAAAAAGGTGAAAACCCTATCAATACCGTAATGTTATGCGCTAAAAAGATAGGTCTCGATATTGATCACCGCGAGATAGTTCATGCCGAACGTGCTGGTATCTTGCGTGTATTTTATAATAATAACAATAGTGTTCAAAAACTCGTATCTACTGGACCCCGCAAGATTGTGGTGCGGATGAGTCGGCGTGCGGTTCGGGACGAGTTCCTACGTTGTGTGCGGGTGCGACGCAACATAACGAGTGATTCACTGGGGTTGCCCGGAGATCCGTGTCGGATTTATATTAATGAGCGGCTTACTCCCGTCAATAGGAAATTGTTTGGAAAGACACGTGAGGCAGCAAAAAAGGCAAGTTGGCGCTACACATGGACAAAAGGTGGTCAAATATTCGTAAGGAAAGAAGACGGAAAGCCCGTAACACGCATCCGATCCGATACAGACCTAAGTCGTGTTTTCTGCTAACTCTGAGTTTGGTGTTTATAGAATACTGTTTATGTGCTACCTTTGTTATTTTAGTAATAGTGAGTGTTTGATTGGTTTCGGAAAGATAATAATTTTGCTTGTAATTATATTATTATTATGGCTAACAAATTATATCTTTATGGATACAGTATGTTATGCCACATTTAACTTAAATTTATTGTTTAATAACCTATATAACTTCTTACCAACCATATCCTTATTTTGTAGTTATAGGTCAATACACTTGAGACAGTTTCATAATTTTAAGTTAAGTTAAGGTTTTATATACTTTATACTATTGATATTTTATATTATTACCTTTGTTGTTTAAATATTACTGAATGTTTGATTGATTTAGGAAATATAATGATTTTTCTTTTAAATATGTCAATATTATGGCTAACATACTTGTATTATAAATTTACAGACTCGGTATGTTATGATACATTTAAATTAAACCTATTGTTTAATAACCTATATATAACTTCGTACCGACCATATTCTTTATACACGCCTTATTTTATAGTAATAGGTTAATACACCTCAGCCTTTTTACTAATTTTAAGTTAAAGGTTTTTACTTTATAATATCGGAATTATATACTATCTTTGTTGTCTTAATAATAGTGAGTATTTGATTACTTGAGTAAAAATATTAATGCTTCTAATAAAATTTTTAATATGGAGAACAAACTCATACTACAAGATTATATATACATTTTTTGTGTTACACGCTATTCTTAAAAGTTTTATTTTATAACTCAAATAGCCTCTTATATGCAATATTTTGTATGCTTGTCTTCTTTTGTAGTAATAGATCAATAGACTTTAATTTTTCTAAAAAGTGCTTTCGTCTATTGTATGCTTGTGTGTTTCATAGGATAAAATATTTTTATATAGTGCTGCGTCAATGTATTTTTGTATAAATATTTTTTATTTTCTCGCTCGCATAAAGTTGACCGTCCGAACCTGTTCGGGGCCGGCTGAAAATCAGCGCTGCAAGCTCGCGGCTTATGCTGAGACGGTCCCTTCCACCACTTCATCATAGCACACCAATTTTTTTAATGGACGCACTTTTCTTTATTCTAATTTTTGTTTGTTTGTTTGTTTATAAGTCACTTGGTTTATTTTTAATTGTAATTTGTCATGTGTGTAGAAGATATAAGTGTTGGAATAAATGTCTTTATTTCTTATTTCTTATTTCTTGTATTGACCAACGCATGCGGCGTACTCCACCAGTGGCGGGTGATGATTGCTGTGCCCGCGAAGACCCTGCCAACACCAAGCCAGCTGGTGGGGATGATGGATGCGAGGGGCTGCTGGGTGGTCATGCAGCACCTCGCGCACGGCTGGCGGTTCGCATGCTGTCACGTCTAACGCAAGCTCCAGACGCGCCCTGGTGACCTCCAGGCAGCGGCCCTTTGCGCGTATTCCTTCTTTCCATCATTCATGTAGTGGGCGTTAGTTAACGGGAGACGCCCAGACCCGGCACCGTTTCATGGTGAGGCCATGTGCACAAGCGGGCCTTTGCACCTTCAATTTTGCCGAGGCACGGCGCTAACACCTCTTGGCAAGGTGCTGACTGACTGTGCTGACGTAGCAGTTTTGTCACATAACCGATACGTCAGCGGGCGATGAAGTCGTCACTTCCCTACGCCTATATATTATTTATTAATTATTATTATTATTATTATTCATGCTACAATCATAATAGAGCAGAAACCAATTTTGGACCATAACATTATAGTACTATGGTTTTAAATAACTTACTAAAAAAGAAAGATCTTTAACTGTGAATACTACGAGTATGGCACGTTAACTCATCGTTGCTCGCAGTAAATTTTAAAGTAAGTCACTAATCTAGATTCGATTCACGTCCGCAACAATGAAATTTTAAACTGCAATGTTAAATACTGATTTACCAAGTGCTTGGCGGTGCAGGAAAATATCGTGAGGAAACCTGCATGTCTGACAAATAAACTATATTTACAAAGACTAGACTTCTATGTAATCTATGCTTTTATTTTATCTAGGCTTATGTTCAGCTGTGGACTTTTCTTTGTTCTTTTCTTTTTCTTTTTTTTAAAGAAATCGTTAAACCTACACTAGAATTTTTCTATGTATCGTGGGTGCAGTTGACATACATACATTTCACAAAGATAAACAGGTGCGGGATTTGAACCTCGGCCCTCAGCGCTGTAACTCATTTCTAAGCCACTGCGTCACGGAGCCGTCGAAATTATTAATATAATAAATTATTATTAATACTCATTTATTTCAGTAAATGTTCTATAAAATAATATAACTATATAATAATTGTGATTTGAGCAATTTTTGTATCAATTCCATAAGCACATTTATTTAAAATAGACCAAATAAATAATTACAATGGACTTCAGCCGTGATTTTTTTCTTCAAATAAATCGAATAACGTAATTCCGACATTTATCTCAAGGTATGATAAGGTAATTCGATTTAAAAAAAATCTTTATAAATATTAATGAATAATGTATTAATTAAACATGAAGTTAAATAATACACTTGGACAAAATAGTAGTTCCCAACGGCTCGATCTGAAGATGAACATGAACAAAACAAAGATCATGTGTAACGTCCATGTCAGATCTATGCTGGTAGTTGTTGGGAGCACTAAACTTGAAGTGGTTGACGAGTATGTGTACCTGGGTCAATTAATCCGACTAGGTAAGTCCAACTTCGTTCGAAAGAGAAGTCAATCGACGGATTCAACTCGGCTGGGCAGTGTTCGGGAAATTATGACACATCTTCTCGTTAGACATACCCTTAGAGGATATACCTCAAATCTTAAAAACGAGATTGTACAACCAGTGCGTGTAGAAAGTAATGAATCGTGGATCTGAGACGTGGTCCTTCACTGCTGGCCATATGAGGATGCTCAAGTTCGCTCAGCGAGCTATGGACAGGTCAAAATCCGAGCTATTTCTGCGGGATAATCTTAGAAATGAGGATATCCGCATTAGGACCAAATAATCGACATTGCCTAACGGGTTAGTAAGCTTAAGTTTTTTTTTTTTTTTTTTTTTTTTTTTATAGGATAAGGGTGACAAACGAGCACACAGTCCACCTGATGGTAAGTAGTTGCTGCGGCCCATAGACATCTACATCTATCGTCGTTTACGAATCAAAATGCAGATGCGTTGTCACCCGTGAGGACTAAGATGGAATGCCTCATTTCCAGTAAAATGGGCCTCCGGCCACCTGCACTCACCAAGCGAAACGCAGAGGTGAACCTCTACTTCACGCTGGTATTCTGTGAGGTCGTGGTACCACCCCGGTTCGAGCCGGCCCATCCGTACGACAGTAAAAACTGCCGCGTGGCTCTACCACTGTTGAAAAAGTGGCAATAAACCGGCCATATAGCTCGAAGAATCGAAAACCGATGGAAAACAAGGTTCTCAAATGGCAGCTTAGTACCGCTAGGTAAAGTGTGGGGCGGCCCCCCAATAGATGTAGTGACAATCTAGTAAGACATGCAAGAAGTCGATGGAGCAGGTAGCTTAGGACAGTGCTTCGTAGCATTCTTTGGGAAAGACCTATGTTCAGCAGTGGTCTTGTGAAGGGCTGTAATGATAATGATGAGCATTTAGAGTTGAAGCATGACTGCTTCGTTTGTATCGGGGTTTTAAACGCGGTTGTCAATCATGAGCTCATGGTTTCAAATCTCGTTTCAGACCCAAATCAGTTATTGTATTGGTTTTCCTGTCAAGAAATTCTCAATAATAGCCCTGAGTCGAAACAACACAGTGAAGTGATTTTTGATCCTCAAAAATTTATAAACTGCAGAATAGTCAGACCTTGCGAACTAAAACAGTTTCATACATAATTTGTTCGGAAAATTTAGAAAGAGAAAGCTCAACAGATCGGTTTTCTCCTTTGCGGCATGGGCCAGTGAGTTGTTTTCTCTGTGCAGAAATGGAAGAGATGGCTGACAGAAGTTCCCTTGGACAGCCTTGGCGAGAGACCAGAATGCACGGGTTCCCGAAGGAAGGCGAACTAGCTTCTCGCCAATTCTGCCGACGCTTTTGATGGACCTGGAGGCGGAATTATACTTCTTTTTAAGTGCGCTGGTATTTACATCCCGAGAAGTTGATGCTTCAGCCCAGGCCCGGTAGCACACCTGCTTATAGCGTGATGCTATTTTACAGGAGCGATCAAACCATGGCTTGGATCTGCCTCCGATGGGCACCACAGAGGATGGAATATAAAGTTACATACCCTGAAGTACGCCGTGTAGTGGCGGTCAAGAATATCCACTACCCCATATCCTCCCGTGGGTGTCGTAAAAGGCGACAATGGGAAACAGGCGGGAGATGGGCAGCAGCATCTCTCTGATAATAGCCAAAGTTACAATAAAAAAAAAAACTGCGGTTGCCAACCCGCTCGCCAAGCGTGGCAACTATGGCAAATACCCCTCTATGAATGTAACAAAGAGACGGCCCCCAGTCCCCGGCGGCCCCGCTATTCCTGGCTACGGTGGCGACCATGGTAACGGCGGGGCAGGGGGTGCTAAGAATCTCCGGTGGAGGTTCGGTTGCCACCTTAGACGACTCGACCTGGCAACGTACAACGCACGCACCCTGAGGACTGACGAGAAGATCGTGGAGCTGGAAGAAGAGATAGACAAGTTGCGCTGGCATATTATAGGATTATCCGAAGTCCGAAGAGAGGGGGAGGACACGGTAATCCTCGAATCCGGCAACTTGCTCTATCACCGGGAGGGCGACCATCTGTCCCAAGGAGGTGTCGGATTTATCGTCCACAAGTCTCTCGTTAACAACGTTGTAAAGATCGGGAGTGTGTCGACGAGGGTTGCGTACCTTATACTCAGAATCACCAAACGGTATTCGCTGAAGGTCATACAGGTTTACGCACCAACCTCGGCACACCCCGATGAGGAGGTGGAGGAAATGTATGAGGATATCTCTAGAGCCATGCATTCCTCCAAAACCCAATATACGGTGTTAATGGGAGACTTCAATGCAAAACTAGGCACAAAAGAGAACGGTGAGCTGAAAGTAGGGAAATTTGGAATAGGGCAACGGAACCCAAGGGGCCAGCAGCTGGCCGACTTCATGGAGAAAGAGGGACTCTTTATGATGAACTCTTTCTTCCAGAAGCGGCCCCACAGGAAGTGGACCTGGTCGAGCCCCGACGGTTCGACAAAAAATGAGATTGACTTCATTATGACGACCAGACGACAACTGTTCAGTGATGTCTCAGTGATCGCGAGGGTGAAAACCGGCAGCGATCACCGAATGGTTAGAGGCACACTGAACCTAAATGTTAAGTTGGAGAGGTCTCGTCTGATGAAGTCAACGCTCCGTCCCCCTCGTGCTCTAATCCAAAGTCCCGAAACCTTTCAGCTCGAGTTACAAAATCGTTTTCAGTGCCTAGAAGACTGCAATGAAGTGGACGATATGAATGACAAGCTCGTGGAAACTGTCCATGCGGTCGGAGCTAAGTTCTGCAAGACCCGCCGCAGAAGAACACAAAAACTCTCCGATGACACTCTTAATCTCATGGCTGTTAGACGGGAGATGAGGCTACATTCTTCAACAGATTTGACAGCATACAGGCAACTGAACAGACAGATCTCCAAATGCATGCGGCGGGACTTGCGCAACTTCAATACAGCTCGTATTGAAGAAGCGATCGAGCGGAACCAAGGCTCCAAAGTCTTTGCCAGAGATCTGTCTGCCAGAAAGAGCCAACTGTCAAAGCTGAAGACCGAATGTGGCAGCATCGTTTCCGGGGCACCTGAGATTTTGAGTGAGATTGAGAGGTTCTATGGGCAGCTGTACACGTCATCGTTGGAGCCACACGCAAGTGTGAGTAACGATCCAAGAGCGAGTCTTATTCGACACTATTCCGAAGATATCCCGGACGTCAGTCTGAGCGAGATTAGAATGGCTCTCCAACACCTTAAAAACGGCAAGGCCCCAGGTGAGGATGGAATTACAGCGGAGCTTCTGAAAGCGGGTGGAAGACCGGTACTTGAAGTCCTTCAGAGGCTCTTTAATTCCGTCCTCCATGGTGGCATTACACCGGAGGCGTGGAGCAGAAGTGCGGTGGTCTTGTTCTTCAAGAAAGGCGACAACGCTCTCTTGAAGAACTACAGACCGATTTCCCTTCTGAGCCGCGTCTACGTGCTGTTTTCGAGAGTCATTACGAATCGTCTCACGCGCAGACTTGACGACTTCCAGCCTCCCGAACAAGCCGGTTTCCGAAAGGGCTTTAGCACCATAGACCACATACATACCCTTCGGCAAATTGTACAGAAGTCCGAAGAGTACAATTTACCACTGTGTCTGGCGTATGTGGACTATGAGAAAGCCTTTGATTCCGTCGAAATTTGGGCGGTGCTGCAGTCCCTTCAGCGATGCCAAGTTGACTGTCGGTATATCGAAGTGCTGAAGTGTTTGTACAGTAGAGCTACGATGGCTATCCGAGTACAGAACCAGAGTACGAAACCTATCCAATTGCAGAGAGGTGTAAGACAGGGTGATGTTATATCCCCGAAACTCTTCACCGCTGCATTGGAAGACGTTTTCAAGCTTCTGGACTGGAAAGCATACGGTATTAACATCAATGGCAAGTACATCACTCACCTTTGATTTGCCGACGATATAGTCCTTATGGCAGAATCGCTGGAGGACCTAAGCACTATGCTCAATGACCTCAATAGTGTCTCCCAACGGATAGGTCTTAAGATGAACATGGACAAAACAAAGATTATGTTTAATGTCCATGTCACACCTATGCCGGTAGTTGTTGGGAGCACTAAGCTCGAAGTTGTTGACGAGTATGTTTACCTGGGACAAATAGTCCGACTAGGTAAGTCCAACTTCGACCGAGAGGTCAATCGACGGATTCAACTCGGCTGGGCAGCGTTCGGGAAGCTACGACACATCTTCTCGTCAGACATACCTCAAAACCTTAAAACGAAATTGTACAACCAGTGCGTGTTGCCAGTGATGACTTACGGATCTGAGACTTGGTCCTTCACTGCTGGCCGTATGAGGAAGCTCAAGGTCGCTCAGCGAGCTATGGAGAGGGCTATGCTCGGAGTTTCTCTGCGTGATAAACTTAGGAATGAGGTTATCCGCAGTAGAACCAGAGTAACCGACATAGCCCAACGGATTAGTAAGCTGAAGTGGCAGTGGGCCGGCCATATAGCTCGAAGAACCGACAACCGATGGGGAAGAAAGGTTCTCGAGTGGCAGCCTCGTACTGGTAGGCGAAGTGTAGGGCGTCCCCCCACGAGATGGAGTGACGACCTGGTAAGACATGCAGGAAGTCGATGGATGCAGGTGGCTCAGGACCGTGCTTTGTGGCATTCTTTGGGGGAGGCCTATGTTCAGCAGTGGACTTGTGAAGGGCTGTAATGATGATGATGATGATGACCCTGAAGTACCACATCAGCAACAGAACCGTTAACAACGCTGGGATCTTCCGGCGAGAAGCAAACCCGTCCCCAAGGGTAGGATGCAAAAAAAGACCGCACCCCGTCCCAATCGGCTGACCTATAGTGCCAAACACGGCGCTAAGCTGCAGATCGCAATTGCGATTGGAGCGTGAGTGGCACCGTACTCCGGATCAGACAATGGTCTGAAGAGCCTAGAGGGGCATCGACGGAGACCTGATATCCGTCCGAATGAGAGGTCAGCAGAAGGTCCAATAGGGAAGGTACATGGTCTTCCACATCTGGGTTCCGCGTAGGCGAAGTAACCAGTTGTGTTAGACCATATGCCAAAGCAAAGTCATAGACAAATATACCCGCATGATCGGTTAAACGAGAACCAAGCCATTCAGCGTGGTGGGCGTTAAAATCACCGAGCATCACGATCTCTGCGGATGGGACCTGTTGCAGTACGGAGTCTGCAGCCATTTGGACGTGATCGATGAGTCTGTCCGTGTCGGTATTACCGCTATGGGACCTATAGAGACACCCGTAGACGCGGGGATGGTCGTCGCTGTCTACGCGCAGGCACAGGATGGACAGGTCCTTACCTTCAAGCCTGCCGAGGCGTCGAAAACAGATGTCCTCTCTAACGTATACGCAAACTCCAGCCCGGGGCACAAAGGAGTGTTCCAATTTGTACCCCGGATAGGAGATATATGAAGTATCAGCCGGAGAGGACACTTAAGTCTCGGTTAAAAAGAGCAAGGCCGGCTTCGCCGTCTCTAGATGGTAATGGACAGCGTTAAGTTTGGAATGAAGTCCCCTGATGTTGCAAAAATTCACGCTTAGCGTGACAGGGGTCGTCCTTGGTTGTATTGCTCCGCTTGCCCCAAGCAGCATTAGTCGCGAGAGGAATTTTGCCCCCCCCCCCCAGAATACGCGGGGCAGCCTGAGCACCCACCCTCAGGAGTGAAGTAGTTTTGTCGTGGATGCTCAGCGAGGCATTCTCCAGGGGTGCTGGTACCCTCCTGGGGTAGTCTTTTATTTAATTCCACTACCATGTGGATGGGGGGGGGGAATTGAGCCTCCAGACACCTGCACTCACCAAGCGCAACGCAGAGCTAAACTTTTATTTCACGCTTGTATTCTATGCGGTCGTAGTACCACCCCGGTTCGAGCCAGCCCATCCTTGCGACATTGAAAGCTGCCGCTGTTAAAAATATTATACCTAATATTTATCCTTCTCCTTACACCTTAAGGAGAAGTGGTTTGAGTACACGGTTACTATATCAAAGGTTTTGCTTTTATAGAGTCAGATGTTATTTTGTGGGAATTCATTGTATTTGAGATGTGAAAAATAATAAGCTTAAACACATTATATTTGGCGCAGATATAAATCACATGAGTAAAGAAACCGTACCGTTAAGAGGCAAAGCTTAATACAACCGCGCTATGATAGTTGCACTACTACAAACAAGACGCACGTGTGTGCGTGAGCACTGGCAGCTCGTCACGTACAGAGAGAAACTGCTCTAAGTCGGCTCGGCGGATGGTTTACTGTACTTTTTGTATGAACAATAATAGAAAAAATAAAAATATATAATATTTTAATTGTCCCAAAGACTCCACTAGGTAAGTAGTAACTGAACTATAATTTATTATTTTTAATGTAAGAGATAGATACCTTATACATATACCTCAATATTGAAAGAAAATGTAAAAGTACCTAATAACCTCTAAGTGATTGAATTGATTGGAGAGGGCTATGCTCGGAGTTTCTCTAAACTTAGGAATGAAGATATCCGCAGTAGAACCAGAGTAACCGACATAGCCCAACGGATTAGTAAGCTGAAGTGGCAGTGGGCCGGCCATATAGCTCGAAGAACCGACAACCGATGGGGAAGAAAGGTTCTCGAGTGGCAGCCTCGTACCGGTAGGCGAAGTGTAGGGCGTCTCCCCACAAGATGGAGTGACGACCTGGTAAGACATGCAGGAAGTCGATGGATGCAGGTGGCTCGGGACCGTGCTTTGTGGCATTCCTTGGGGGAGGCCTATGTTCAGCAGTGGACTTGTGAAGGGCTGTAATGATGATGATGATGATGATGATTGAATTGTTATTTTTATTATGTTTATAATTGAATAATAACGTTTATAAATTAAAAACTATAAATTAAAAATTTTAATCTCGAAAGAAATATTGTAAATATTGTTATTGAAATATTAAAAAACCCGTGCAAGATTGTTTATTTGTTATGGCATGTATGTGCTTTCTAGTAATTTTGTAAAATAAAACTTTACATTAGATTATAATTTACCATTTATTTAATATCACAACAAATTGTTTGAGAACAAAAATGATATAAATAAATTATTTAGAAAAAGCATTTTTTTTAAAAAAACATTCCATTTTAAGTAATATATACATAAAAGCTTATAAAAGTTTTTTTATTTAATTTTATCCTCCAGTGACAACCCTACCAAATTAGGTTAAAATTTTGACAAATCGTTAAAAGCTTTGCCTCTGTATGGTTTCTTTTTTTATATAAACTAAACTTTCACATCAGTAAAACATTTATATAACTGATTTGTTATATATATCCGCGCGAATTATAATATAAATGTCATAAATAACCATACAAATAAACAGGCGCGAGATCAGAAAGTTTAATTTTGAAAGCCATATAAGAGTCGTGAAATATTCCGATGCTAGGTTTTAGATATTTCGTTATATTTGCTACATACTCGTATATGCACGTATGTGCATGATTCTCGAGATGAGTTTTTGCGAAAGGAATATAAAATGTTTTTAAGATGCTACAACGGAGATATTTACACGGAACAGCTAACTTTATGTGATCGAGGAAGTCACTTTACTTTATTGTGTTCTATTTTATGTAGAAAACACAGATCTAGAATGTATTTGTCTATTTCTGAGATACTACTGGTCTGAAAGGCAAGATGTCGAGTAAAGGCACGCTGTACACTTCTGACGCGTTGGGAGTGCAAACTAAAATATGGACTCTATATGACACTAGCAAATTCAAGGTGCCTTCTTACAAAAGCATCATACAAAATAATTTTAGTCCTAGAAGAAAACCCCTTTGTATCGCGTTTAATAAATTCTATGAACTTCGCGGATTTATTAACAGTAATCTTTATCATGAGATCTAAAGATTAGCTTTCTGTCAATAGTTACTCCTAAGTATTTGACCTCCGGTAACTCTTGCAAAACTACATTACTAATGGACTAACTAGAGACAAGCGGTTTTTTTCCTAATATATTTTACGTGGAAGCATTTGTTAGCATTAAGAGTCATACTATTGACCACACATAAATTAGATATTCTATTCAGATCATCCTGTATGAGCTTTATATCCTCTACTGATTTTAATAGTTTATAAATTTTTAAATCATCAGCAGATAACGAACAACGACAATTTTTGATTTCATTGTTGATGTCGTTAATAACAACCAAGAAAAAGAAGGCCCAGATTCGAATCTTGAGATACGCCGGATGTAGCTTGACACATTTTAGATTCAAAACCATCAACAACAAGAATTCGGGATCTCTTCTTCAGATAAGATCTAAACCATACTTATAATCAAGCAGAGACCAATACCATACAGAAAAAGTTTGTTAATGAGTTACTTGTGGTCAACCTTGTTGAATGCGCTGCTATAGTTTGTTTATATGGCGTCAATCTCCTGGCCTCTATCTACTTTTTTAAAACTAATATTTAAAAATCTTTCTATAGAATAAGGGTGACGAACGAGCGTATATCTACATTTATCCTCGATTAAGAATCAACATGAAGATGCGTTGTTACCCCACTAAGATGGAATTCCTCGTTTCCAGGTAAAAGTTTTCGGTTCTCAATACTCACCATAGAAACATTAAGCTGCTATTTCTGCTATGCTACATACGTCCTATGACCGAGTCTATGATATTATAGTAAGAGTGTTACGTTACCTTTCATATATAAGTAATATAAAAAAAAATGCTATTTTCTTCTTTTTAAACTTAAAAATTACAATAATTACGATCGTATTGTTTCGGATTTGTCTACCAACACAGACTGCTCGCCCTCATACAATAAAAGAATGGTCGAACGACTGAACCGAGTATGTATCCAAGTTGTCACTATAATAATATATCTATGTATGTATGTGTTTCGATTTGTTACATAATTGTTTTGATTGTTATATGTGAGTTTCGTAGTGACAGACTGTCTTTGGGTGTACTGATTTGCCCCTGCAAAAAATGACACACAGTTCAGTGTCGGGAGAAGGGCTATGAATACTTTCCTCCGCTGCGCCGGTGGCCGTGTTGCTTTATTCCGGCAAGTGATTGTGAATATGGGCCTCTCGGTAAGCCAATTTAATTCTTCTAATTTAAGATACTACTGAGCAATCAAGTATTTAACGGCCACAAGGTGATAGCTCGGTGATAGCTGGCTTGCTTTATACCTACATTTTGATTCTTAGTCGCGCATAGATACAGGTATCTATGGACGTCAGCATCCTCTTATCTCAAGTGGACTGCTTGCTCATTTTACACCCCTCTTTTTATAAGAAACAGAGCTGAAATCATTGATTCTAATTTCTCCATTCACTCGACCGTACAAAAGTATCTAAAAGTTTTCTGTTTAATTTCTTTGTCTGTTCCTTTGCATGAAAATAAATTGTGTTTCAAGGACTTATGAAATCTAACATGATTCCAATTTTTTGGCACATTTCGCCGCGCAAAAAACATGCTTATAATTGCTTAGTTTCATTTTGCTGACTATTTTTTATTTTATACATACATACATGCATTACAGCCTATAAAAGTCCAAGTGATGAATATAGGTCTCTCTCATAGATAACCCTATATTTTGCCATAGTTACCACGCTTAGCAGTCGGGTTGGTAACCGAAGGTTTTTATAATTTTGAGTTGTTATCAGGCAGATACTGCTGCCCTTTCATGTTTCAGTTCCCCTTTGTCGCTTCTAATAACATTCATCGTCCTGATATTGGGTTGTGGATATTCTAACACCGCTACTACACAGTAAATGCGATTTTTTTTATGATTTCTCTGTCTTTCTATTCCTCCATTTGAATGAAAAGAAAATGTTGAATGGACAAATGAAAAATAAAATAATTGTTTTTAAACTTTTTAAATTTTTACACGAAATGGTAAGAACATGCTGTGGTCCAAAGATTCTACATTTATCCTTAATTAAATATCAAAATACCATCTGCATTATGTTTAATTTTTACGTGAGGAGTAAGATGGTATGGCTAATTTCCAGAAAAAAAGTCTCAGGTTTTCGTTACTCATCATACGAGACTCAGAAGCATTATGCTGCTATTTCAAGCTGGTATTCTGTGAGAGTGTGTTACAACTCGGTCGAGCTGACTCAAAAGTACTACTAGGCTACAACTATAATTTAGCTGAAACATAATAAAACTAATAAACATAATCGACCCTTTCAAAAATTATCTATAAATTATTGCTGTTTCATGTTTGTCAAGAAAAGTAACTTAAATTAAAATTATAAAAACATCCGAAACAAAAAGAAGTGATGATCTTCAAACGGATGAACAGATTTTTTTAAACAGCTAAGAACACTCTCGATTTATACATCTTTCAAACTAAAAAAATTAAATCAAAATTGGTTCTTCCGTTCAGGAGCTATGATGCCACAGACAGACACACGGATACGCAGATATTCGTACACACTCTGTTTTCATCGTTAAAAATGTGTTTCATGGACATATGAAATGCAATTAGCAATTAGTAAATAAAAGATACTCCTAAGTCTCCACAACGGCGAACTATATCAAAGTTGAAGAGATTAGTTACTAAGCTATTTTAAATTGCCTATTGGAACTCGATGTGCGTTTCCATTAAAAGTTTTCAATTAAGTGGTTCATCGGAATTACATCGAGTTCAGATACCGTTCTATTGATGTTAATGTTGTAATTCATGCTGAATTTCGTTAAAAAAATAGACCAATACAACACAACAAAATATAAGCTATGTTACCGTTACCGTTACAGCCTATTAAAGTCCACTGCTGAACAAAGGCCTCGCCCCTAGATTGCCTTATGGGTTTTGCCATAGTTGCCACACTTGTTAAGCAGGTTGGGTTATTATATTTTTAGTTAGTATTAGGAAGACTCTGCTGCCCATCTCCTGTTTCAAATTCGCTCTGTCGCCACTTACGACACCTAGCGGACCATATGTGGTAGTGGACATCGCCGCTACACGTCAAATAAAAGCAATGTAGAAAAACAAATGTAAAAGAAAAGTGAATATTCTACACAACTTCCGGAAATGATTCCTCCAAAACTGATATTCTCACTTTCTTACAGTGCATACAGTTAGATTATTATGGATTGTCTTCCTGCTGTAACTCGTGAATCTAAAATTGTACGCATAATAAGAAGTATTTAAGAAAATCTGACAATTTCCACATAATAGCTTCCGAAGTCATAGCCAAGAAAAAATTATCGAAGAATTAAAGCCTCGACTTCTAAAAGTATGAGGAAATAATCTTTTTTGACTTAAGCTGGATTGTACTTTTTATAAAAAAATATATTTTTGAGTGATATAAATGATATCACAAGTATAAGAAAACAACTAGATTGGGAAAAATTATGTGCGTTTGTGTGCGTGTTCGTGTGCGTGTTCGTGTGCGTGTGTGTTTGCGTGTGTGTGCGCGTGTCAATGTCCGTGTGCGTGTGCGTGTTCGCGTGTGTGGGTGAGCGTATGCGTGTGCGTGTCATGTACGTGTGCGTTTGCGTGTGCTTGTCATGGTCGTGTGTTTGTGTGTGTGTGTGTGTGTGTGTGTATGTATGTGTGCGTGCGTGCGTGTGTGTGTGTACATTTTCGTGTACGTGCGCGCGTGGGTTTGCGTGTGCGTGTGAATGTGCGTGTGTGTTGGCGTGTGCGTGTGCATGTTTGTGTATGTGTGTGCGTGTGCGTTTGCACGGTCACGCGCGTACGCTGGTTCGTGTGTGTGTGCGTGTTCGTGTGCTCGTGTGTAGGCATTCGCGTGTGCGTGTTGGTGTGGGTGTGGTTGTGTGTGTGCGTGTGCATGGTCGTGTATGTGTGTGCGTTTGCGTGTATGTGTGCGTGTATGTTTGCGTGTATGTATGCGTGTGCGTATGTGTGTCCGTATGCGAGTGCGTATGCTTGTGCGTGTGCGTGTGCATGGTCATGTATGTGTGTGCGTGTGAGTGTGAATGTTCGTGTTCATACGCGTGTACGTGTGCGTAAGCGTGTGCGTATGCGTATGCGTATGCGTGTGGGTGTGGGTGTGTGTGTGCGTGTGCGTATCATGTACGTGTGATTTTGCGTTTGCGTTTACGTGTTCGTGTGCATGTGCGTGTGCATGGTCGTGTATGTGTGTGCGTTTGCGTGTATGTGTGCGTGTACGTTTGCGTGTATGTGTGCGTGTGCGTGTGTGTGTGTGTGTGTGTAGGCGCGTGCGTGTGCGTGTGCATGGTCGTGTTTGTGTGTGCGTGTGCGTGTGCATGTTCGTGTGCATGCGCGTGTGTATGTACACGTGCGTGTGCGTATGCATGTGCGTATGCGTGTGCGTGTTCGTGTACGTGTGCGTGTGCGTATGCGTATGCGTGTGCGTGTGGGTGTGGGTCTGCGTGTGCAAGTGCGTGTTCGTGTACGTGTGCGTTTGTTTGTGTGAGTGCGTGTGCATGTGCGTCTGCATGTGCGTGATTAAGTTTGTGTGTGTGTGTGTGTGTGTGTGTTTGTGTGTGTGATGTGTGTTGGATGTATGAAACCCTCTCAAAACTTTTGAGTGGCTTTGAAAGTTTGAACGAACTTGGCGGCGTTCGAAAGGGTTTCACCATAACCTAACCCTATCCTTAACCCTAACTTAGATTGCACGCTGTCGGTTGCTGCAAAATACATCAATATTGGTTGATGCGTGTAAGAGTAATCGTTAACAAAAAATATCGAAAAACGTAATTTTTTTCAAATAACTTTTAAATTTCTTCTCGGATCATTTTTGATGTAAATAAATCATAAAAGGTGCAATTTGGAGCGTTTTGCATTTGTAATTAGCGGGAAGATCCGATGGCCTGTGGGGTCAACCACATTTTATTATATTGGAAAAGGGTGACAAGCGAGACTTAGTCCACCTGGTGTTAAGTGGATCTAGGCCATATACATTTTCATTTATCCTCGATTTAAAATCATAAAACAGGTGCGTTGACATCCCTGAAGAATAAAATGGAATGCCTCGTTTCCAGTGAAATGGGTCATCGTTTCTCTACACTCACCATACGAAACAGTAACATTAAAATTTATGAATTATATCGGTATTTGGATGAGATTTCGTGGATCACGTTGAATAGGATATATGAATAGAGGCTTAGATCATGCTACTTATTCTAATTGCCGGTATAACAAACTAAAATAAACTATGAATTTTTAACAAAGCTGAAATGCGCTATCGTTAACGTTTCCCAAAATAAATAAATCACATCTTATAATACATTTCAGAGCCGTGACAGTAAGCTTTGCGAGAATAGCAAAAAGAAAGTAAGAAGGAGGAAAGATAACTCGGTTATTACAGGACTTTACTACGTAAGTACTTAATTTATTGTGTGATTTTATTATAAGCTTACTGTGGCCGCGACTTAATTTGCGTGAAATTAGTTCTTTTGATATGATAAGTGACAAAACGATAATAATATTGTAATATAAAAAATAAATTAAAAGTACTGTAGTAGATTTTCACGCAAAAAATTACAATCTGATTTCCTAAATCGACAAAGTTTGTAACAATATTGTGGGGAATGAGGGTAAAAAATTAAAGGAAAAAATTAAAAAATTAAGGTAGAATGGTAATCTCCCACTTGTTTTAGCAGTATAAAGTATCACGCAGCCGACTAAGAGGAACAGTTTGTAATTCTACGAGTCTCATATCGTTACTATGCCCGTTGGGGTATTCTACTAGTGTAGGCAAGGAAGGTCGTGCTGCTGAGAGGCTGCCCTGTGTTACATTGAGATGGGTAGTGATGCTGTTGGTTTGGATACTTTGGTGTTATCATGTAATTGGGGTCCTGATAGTAAGCAGGGTTCGTTACCGAGTGGTGTTCTTTTATTTAAATACTTTTGAGAATAATTTCCAACATCAGAAGTGGGATAGTTTCTTACATCAGAAGTGATATTAAAGCCTTTTCCTGTTGTAGCTTTACATTAAAAATTCTTACATCAGAAGTGGGATAAAGATCCCTGTTACCGTCCACATATAATCTTTTAATAATGGGAGGGTTGTTACATTCGTGAAAGACTAAAAAGCGCCTTGTATTGATGCCTTTGTTTTTATATTTAATGTCGTAATAAAATTTGCTGTACTATTTTCGACATTGACATTGTATAAAGTGAAATGTTTTAAGCTAAAAGTTAAATCTTTTTGTTCGATTTATATTAAAAGTACCCGCGAGAACATTCATTGTTTTTTAACGTAGGTACCTTGAAAGAAATATTGAAAAGAGGTGTTACTAAATGAGTTTTAGTTTGCATCCAGTAAAAACTTAACTTGTTCGAGTTTTGTTGTAATTGATGAATGTCTAGTTTTGATTTTTGTGAAATAATATGAAAATACGTAGCACACCAAATAATGCAGCCCATACATTTTAAAGTTAAAAATGTTTAAGCGATATATCAAACAAATGATTATCTTTAACGTGCTATGAATTGAAAAAATATATAGCCTGTTTGTATTCTAATGTGTTGATAAGTGTTACAGTTTATTCCAAATAGTCGACGGCCATTTGGACATTGGCGTGGCCGAGCCTTGGTATGATTGAGGTTACGCCGCTGCTACCTGCTGTATCTTGGTGGATCTTGCGGCGGTACGGCTCGGGCTTCTGCCGACCACATGATGCTTTCGTTTGAATAGTTGAATTTTAACAAAAATTTTAATTTTACCACTTGTGTTCAGTTATGTGAACGTAGTGCCTATGACTTACTCTGACACCTTGTGCTAACGTAGAGCTATTGTCAAGCGCGTCGACTGTGACTGACACTATGCCTGCATCCCCCATGCCGTTAATGGAGACTAATATTTAAAGTTAAAGGGAGCTCGAGGACGGACTCCTGTCAGGAGAGGCCGTGTAGGGAATGCGGGTAAAAAAATAAAAGAAAAAATTAACAAATGAAGGTAGAATGGTAATCTCCCACTTGTCTTAGCAGTATAAAGTATCACGCAGCCGACTAAGAGGAACAGTTTGTAATTTTAAATATATATATATATATATATATATATATATATATATATATATATATATATATATATATATATATATATATATATATATATATATATATAAACGAGTCTCTCTATCATTGCTATGCCCGTTGGGGTATTCTACTAGTGTAGGCAAGGAAGGTTGTGTTCCTGAGAGGCTGCCCTGTGTTACATTGAGATGGGTAGTGATGCTGTTGGTTTGGATACTTTGGTGTTATCATGTAATTATAAAAATCATAAAAAGTTCTGATAGTAAGCAGGGATGTTACCGAGTGGTGTTCTTTTATTTAAATACTTTTGAGAATAATTTCTAACATCAGAAGTGGGATAGTTTCTTACATCGGAAACGGTATTGTAAGCCTTTTTCTCTAGCTTTACATTAAACATTCTTACAATATGTTATCTCTGTAAGTAAGGGTTGTAGTCTCGGTGTATGAATATCCACTAACTCATATAATCTCGAGGGCGTCGAAAGAGGCGATAGAAGGAAACAAATCAGTATGGACAGCAGCTTACTCCTAATAACGACTAAAAATAAAAATAAACTACAGCTGCTAACCCACTTGCCAAGCGTGGCAACTATACCATATATCTCCCCTATGAGGCAATCTATGGAGGAGGCCTATATTCAGCAGTGGTTTAAAAGGCTGTAACGTTATTCAAATAAGGCACTGACTGAGCTTAACCAAAGCGTTTTTACTATTGCTTTGTAGAGATCCACATTATAATCGGATGAAAGACAAAAAAACCGCCGGCAAATTATTCCACTCCTTTGCAGTGCGCATTATGAACCGCAAACAGTTTGTTTCGAATTCAGTCTAGCAGTCATGTTATGAATATTTGTGAGTTTTTTTATAGAATAAGGGAGATGAACGAACACACAGCCACATAGACATCTACATTTAGCCTAGATTAAAAATCAAAATGTCGGTGAGTTGTCACCCCTAAGGACAAAGGTGGAATGTCTCATTTCCAGTAAAAGGAGTCTCCATTCCACTTATTTACGCTCACCATATGAAACAGGATTAATTACGAATACAGAACGTAACAATATAAAATATGTCAATACGTAGCAACACATTATATGGCCTTTTAACATACAGAATTTAAAAAATAAGTGTACGTATAAAGCGATTCAAAGCAAGGGCAGCGTTATTTCCAATTTTGCGCGAATCCTATTACGATTGGCTATTAGCCTCCTTCTTGTCGCGTAAAAATGCTTTACACTTTGTCATCAATGACTTTGTGTTCAAAAGAGCGTTTCTAAACGCAATACGGTTTATTGATTGAATTATTTTTTTAAAAACTTAAGTGACAAATGAATTTGAGTCTACCTGATGGTAAGTTGCTAATGCCACTTGCTAATGTATTATGTGGCCGTGCTTCTACTATTTAGCTACACAAATATGTAAGAATGTTTCTTTAATACACATTTAATAGGCTCATTTTTTAATTCTTTACAGCCTATCAAAAGTCCACTGCTTAACATAGGGCTTCCCCTGAGATTGCATCTTAGGGTGTATTTTGTTCAGTTCTCATGCTTGGCAGGTGGGTTAACACCCGCAATTATAATGATTTCTCATATTTACGCGGGCTCTACACGAGGAATAAAACTAATTTTATTGATTTTATCGTATTTAATTTAAGGTTTTTTTTTAACTCCTGACGTTTCGAGCACTTTACATTTCCCCACGTAACCATGGCTGCTGTAAATTGCCCGATAAAATTTATTCCAAGCGCAGATATTATCAGCTGTCATCAGGAATGTGCTGCTGCCCATATTCTGTTTTAGATTCCTTTTGTCATATTTTACGACACTCACGAATGTTGCCCCAACAGATCGAATTTAAAACTTATTAAGTGGCGAAGCTTGCGAAGACACTTATTGATTTCACGATGTCTGTCCGTCTGTCTGTCCCACGATTATCTTGATAACGGTTTCGAATTTTCAAATTCTGTTTTCAGCAATCGATTACTGATCACCCAGGCATCTGAACCTCCTATTTTGAAACTGATTGCTCAACGGCAAAAAAAATAGCTGATTGCTTCGCCACTTTGCTATGCTGTTAGCTTGCTAGGTTTATTTATTTTATTTTTTCTTTCTAAAAACGTTACCCCTACATTAGGATTTTCTAGGCTAGGTTTATTAGGAATGCACTCACTCCCTTTTCTATCGCTACGTTTGGTAGATTCATTGACAATAGAAGTGACAGACGTCTCTTACCGTCGTTTGACACGGTTTACCGTCTCCAGGCTAGATATTTCAAAAAAAAAAGGCCAGGAGTACCGCGATTTCAATATCTATCAAAAGTTCATCAGTAGGCAGTCAGTCCCAGTAGCAATATAAATTAAAAAACAAAATAAAAATGATGATTCATCATAATCATAATTATCATTACAGCCTTTCACAAGTATACTGCTAAACATAGGCCTCCTCCTATAAATGCCACAAATCACAGTCATGCACCAACTGCGTTCATCGACTTCCTGCATGAAATAAATGGTTGTCACTCTATCTAACTGAAGTGGCAACGGGCCTGCCATATATATCGAAGAACTGACAATCGATGGGGAAGAAAAGTTTTCGAGTGTCAGCCTCATACCGGTAGATGGTGCGGCCCCCACTAGATGGAGTGACGACCTGGTGAAATGATAATTAACTACGCAAAATATACATCTTACTAATAAATAAACTGTACAATATATATAACCCATTATTATTTTTTTTCTTCTTTCTTTGTGCTCCCATGAGTCCACTGCTAGGCATGGACCTCACCCATTGTAGAAAGAATTTGCTTTAATCGTCACGCTTGGCAAGCGGCTTGATGACAGCAGTACCAGATATTTGGAACCTTATACGTGGTAGAGCCATATTTTGCTCTATTATGGTTGTAGCTCTATTGAAGCAATATGGTTGTAATTTTTCATTTTCTTGATATTGTATTTTTTTACACTTTTGTTCTGTAGTAATCAGTCAATCTAATTTAAATAACAAGCTTACAACTACAATTTAAATAGGTATTCTAATGGCTCGGCAAATCTAAAAGACGATACTTTAAACACTGAAAACAATTTAATATTAACACACAATAACTTGTAGAACTATAGATCTTTAACTTTGTAATTACGACGTAACCTTTTACAAGTTTTGGCGGGAGCGTGCGTGAGCTGATAATGGACGATAGGGTTTCGGGCGCTCATCGAAGCGGTGCGCGAGGTAGACGCCGCAGCGCAGGTGGCGCGGGCAGGCCGCAATGAGCAGCTGCGAACCGCACTGCGTTTCAATCCGAAAATAAGGCTGATATCTAGTAATTAAATACCCATTACATAAAAAATACCTTTATTCTTCATTATTACAAATTATTTACAGAAAAATATTTTTGTCTGCTACGATACGTTCGGAATTCTTTACTATTGAATTTATTTGTGTAAAAAAAAATAATCTAATTAACATTTTTTTTAAATAAACTGTTGAGAACAAGGACTGGGTATTATGAAACCGATTTTGTTTATTTCTTTGTAAATTAGTTCAGCTACTTTGCAGTATATGTGCAAATATGTTTCAAAGCAACAACGAAAATATTCATCCATTTTCTCGACATATTCAACAAAATCATATGGTATATCAGATGGTGTGGATGGTATCCGGAGTTCCGCCGCGATGTGCGTTCGTGAAATTTGGCGGCTGGGATTAATCCGAACAATTCCTCAGAGCACTCCCCATGGTAGATGCGAAAAAAAATGCAAAGGGATGCAACATCTCTTCGCAGTGCCAATGAATCGAGCCAATCGGAAAGGGCTCGGTCGTCGACGATTCGAGCCGCTCTGCGCTGGATGCGGTCAACTCACTCTCACCACAATTGGGGGAATTCTGTCAGGCACACTCGACTTCTAGATGTCCAGGGAGAGAAGTGCTTTGCGAACCGAGCGCTGTGAGAACAGCACATCCGGCATGGAGCACTCACACCGCGGGATGGTCGGCGGTGTGTTCCCCCCGTCATCAAGAGTCGAGTTGGACGCAAAAAGGGAGCTTAAAAGGTTGGCTTTGTCTTTTGCGTCCTAGGCCAGTGAGTCGTACTCCCTGTGCAGAGATGGTAGTGATAGCTTATAGAAATTCCCTTGGACAGCCTTGGCAAGAGACCAGAATGCACGGGTTCCCAAAGGAAGGCGAACTAGTTTCTCGCCAATTCTGCCTATGTGCTTTGACTTTGCCTTGGCAATAACTCTTTTGAAGGACCTGGAGGCGAAGTTATACTTCTTTTTAAGTATGCTGGTGTTTACATTCCGAGTCGCCGAAGCCGCAGCTACAGCTTATAGCTTATATTCTGAGCTCATAATTTGAACATTGTCGTCTGGGTCTTCATTGCTCATACCGGGAGTTTCTTGTGCCTCATTATGTGACGTTCCGTCATTCAATTGACTCAACGCGCTGGTCTCAATAAGGAGTTTTCCCAAATCTTCTTCATAATTACCTGCTTTTTTAATTTTTAATTTTTTTTTTGAAAAGCACATTTAAATTTTCTGCTCGTGGGTTCGGTAGCATGACCATTTTTGGTTCGAATTTGTCCAAAAAAAATTTCAAGGACATCCTGATTGAGCCTCCTTGTAAGTAAAAACGTGAACCGTCTGTAAATCTTCAAAAGATTTAAAATAGAAGTAAACGTTATTTGAAAGTCATCTATAAACTTAACAGATAAACTAAATTTTTTTTCAATTTTTCGGATTTATTAAATGCAGATATTGAAAAAAAGTTAACATTTCATTGAAGAAAGTTATCTGCGATTCTTTTACACAAATGGTTTTTCTGTATTCATAATTATCATTAAGATTTGATGAGTTTAAAGTATTAAATATATTGTTTATATTTCTAACGAGTTTAGCAATTTTCCTCCCGGATTCTTTAATTTGATTAAAATCTACGTAGGTGGATATACTAGTGCCAAAAGAATTACTTAAAAGTTGAGTAGCATAGTGAACTATATTTTTTTTAAATTTGTTGGATATATGTGACTGTTCGTCAATTTATGTGCAAGTTTGAAGCTCTTTTGTTTATCATTCACATAAAATTTTACGATGTATTTGTATTTAGCAACACGATCCTGGAAATGGAAGTCGTAGGAAATCAAATTATTGCGAACTAGTTTTATGAGATGGGGTGCATTAAAAATAGAATACATTTTTCTGTAACTATTAAATAAATATGGCTTTTCTATGGTAACAGATCTTTTTTTGCAGCGTTAAGTAGATCAGATCCCATGACGGAGACAAATATTCTAATGTTAAGTCCTATCTTAAAAAGTTTTTCCAAAAATGTGTCAATCATATACCACGGATTGCTTCCAGTTGATAAATATCCCACGATCCATCACAACTAAAGAGTTTTTGGAGGTTTCGGTAACTGTACTCCATCGACCTCATGAAAGCCTATAATTTTATCTTGCTTTATGTTATAAAATAAATTACTCTTCAAACTTATGACATCAATAATAACAGAGCAGTCCTTTTCCATTTCGTTCATCACATCCACTTTAGTTTTGAGAATCGAAATAAGGCTGTCATTTATTTTAGACGATACTGGTATTCCATATTTATTTAATGTTCTTGGACTTCTGAGACATAAAATACTTTGCAGTAACCGTTAAGCTTGCGGACTGTTATAATATACATTCCAGCAAAATATTTTGTAGTTTTGGTCATATTTATTTTAGGTATAATTAAATTTTAAGTGAGTCTGTGCTCTTACCAACACAGATAGCTCTTTCGTCAGAAATTTTTTACACAATTCATGGAATTTATCTCTTTGATACTTTCCCGTTTTATAATCAATTTCGTATATTTTTTTCTACATTCTAAAAGATCAGAATTTAGTTTTCTTTTCCGTGGCGTGTCCAATGAAAGAGATTTGGAAGTTTGACTACTTTCACTCACTGGAATTATTACATTTTCTTCTGTCTGTGTACAGTTTTCAAACAATTTCGGAGCTTCGGTTAACGTTGCTACATCATTTTTTTTTGTAGATCTGGTAGATGAAGAGATGGTAATGAATTAGTTTAAACCTTTTTGCGATGTGTTGTCGTAAGAATATCCATAGCATTAAAATATCTGAAAAAGAAAACAAATTATTATCTTTCTCATTTTCATCAGAAGTAATGTAGACGTAGCAGTCTGTTTAATAAATAAAAAGTTCAAGCTGGTGCCAACTTTTACACCGCAGGAGGAAGGTAAACAAATTTTGTAAAACAATAATGTCCTATTTTGTTTATACTTTGACAGCGCTATAGGCTTTAACACCCTCAAAAACCATGAAAATGAAACTCAAGTCGAAAAAAATTGATACCTATTGCAGCCGCTATCTTGGATTTACATTTCGCTAGCACTATTGGCTTGAATAATCTAGAAAACCATGAAAATGACACCCATGACGAAAAAAATGATACCTATTGCAGCCTCCATCTTGAATTTATATTTCGACAGCACTATCGGCTTCAACACTCTCGAAAACCAGTCGCGATCTTGGATTTACATTTCGCCAGCACTATTGGCTTCAACACCCTCGAAAACTATGAAAATGGCACCCATGACGAAAAAATTGACACATAAGGCAGCCGCCATTTTGGATTTACTTTTTGTTACCACTATTGTACTAGCTTTAAATACCCTCAAAACTTTCGCATTCTGGATTTACAAATACTTTCACAAATGTATTATAATCGATCACACGGACTTATAATGCGATACTTAGAGCACTATGACGAGCGCTTAGGAGTCTCGTCGTTGCGCATGTTTATGTGGTGTGGCTTTTCTAACGTTTGTAGATAGTTTCCGTACTGCTCCTACTATATATTTATACTGTGCCTCAGTCCCCCAATGACCATCTGTGACAAAATAAGTTAATATACACGATAAAATCGGTGAAAAACTAATTTTATTTAAATGTGGCGCTGAGTTTATTTTTCTACGTTATTCTAAGCAAAAATATCAAATATCAATTCCTGTTTGTTACAGGCGGTGTCACGTAATGTAATTGCATAATAGTTTTTATCCCGACAGTGTAGGTAAGCCGCTACAGAGCCGACACAGGGGAGTTCGTTCGATTACTAAGCGAATCAATTCAATCAATTCGATTTCACGTAACCGAGTTTCGGATCTCAGCGGAATTCTCACGCAATCATCAAACAAGGGAAGCTGCTTACTTGGAAAGTTCTCCGTTATCTTGTTAAACCTTATTTTCAATGTAACCAACGTTTGATGGCGTATTTTTTTTCAAATTGAATGGAAAACAGTGTATTATATGCTATGTTTTCTATGAAATATAGTGGTTTATGGGTAGTGGATATTCTTAGACCACACAGATTACACCCACAGAATGACATGGGGTATCATCTCGTGAGTGTAATCATCCCGTGGATGTCGTAAGAGGCGACAGACAGAAACAAATCGGGAGATGGGCAGCAGCATCTTTCTAATAACGACTAAAATAAAATACTATGGTTGCCAAACCACTTGCCAAGCTTGGCAACTGTGGCAAATAATAGGGAGGCTTATTTTCAGCAATAGACTTTAAAAGGCTGTAACGGTAACGGTGATGTTTGTTAAAGCTCAAGTCAAACATTCACTCATATCAATTCTAGTACCGTATCTGAGGGTCCTTGGTTAGCTGCGGGCTGTTCGAAAGAGATACCGCGGCTCCGGAACGTAAGGGCACTGAAGGAACACGGATGGTTTTTAGTCAGTAAAAGTCTGACACTCCCTTCCGCTCCACCCAGATCGAAAGGCGTCATTTAATGATTTTCCATCCGCAAAAAAAAAAAAAGGGTCCTTGGTTAAATTGTGATTGCATTCACATTCCCAACTCAACTTCACGTAATTTTTATAGAAGCGACCGAACTACCTTCTTATTTTATTTATTTTTATTTAAAAATCTTTATTGCACATAAGATGTACAACTGGCGGACTTAATGCATTTAGGCATTCTCTAGCAGTCAACCACGAGTTAAGCAGAGAAACTTAAGCAGGTGCCATAAAAACTTGAGAATATATACGTGAATGTAAATATAAACATATACATACTATAACTTATCCTAAATTATATTAAAATGTTTACGCTCGAAAGGTGGTGATTTGCATTGTGCAGAAAAATCTAATATAATATGTAGGTTTATGTTGCACTGTACTTATGAATTGTGTATATTATGTATTTTTGTAAGTATAAAAAAAATATAAAAAGGAGTATGTAAAAGTGAATCCATCACCACATTTCAACCCGTGAATGTCGTAAGAAGCAAAAATAGAAAATGCCAGAAAAATATTGTGGATTCCGATAGATATTATCATCATCTTATTAACATCACGTGAACTACCCAGACTGGCGACGGAGAGCAGCGTTTAAGGAGTGAGAGGTTTGCTACTGAGATTGTCAACTCAGCTGTCAAGCGTAAAGATGAAGCAAGCTCTCCCTAAGACGGATGGTCCACATCCAATAGTGGACTTCTACCTGAAATGAAAAAAAAACCCTTAACCCTAACTAACAATACATATAGGCTCAATAAAGATTTTATAATACAAAATAAAATAATTAGTATAAATAAGTTCTATATAAAGTAGTATAAGCTTTTTTTGTCCAGGATTCAGTCTGGGAAGATGTCGCTCTCTCATCTATTTCTGTATACAAGAAACAGTGTCTGCACTGCTGTGTACTAATCGGAAGGGTATAGAGAACCAGAATAATTAGAGAAGTGAGTCGTTCCATCTTAGGCCTAAGACGTGACAACGCATCTGTAACCTTCCTTGTTTGAAGTTTGTAACACATTACCACCCTACACATCAAAGCGGCTCTTGTTTAGACCATTTTGTGATTAAATCAAATAAACCTTCTTTAACATTAGTTATTCCTCGCTTACTGATCATCAAGCAATTTTACTAACATTACAATTAACCTTACCTAGGAAAAACTGCATACGCAACTAACTAAAGTCTATTGACTCATATGTCGTCGGACGTCATATGTGACGAACCTTGAAAATGACATTCGTAGCATTAATTTTGACTTTGTTTATTGCTCTGACGATGCAAATACGACCTTGAGTTACTTTATAAATTCTTTAAAATACGCAATAATGAATAATACATCAACAATAAAACTGTCACGTAAGTATTATAATATTAAACCTTGGATAACACCTGGTCTCGTCCGCTGTATAAGAAATAGGTGTAAACCCTCAAACCAAACAATTTGTGAACAAATTTTACGTATTTTTAGGACCCTTTCTATATAACAAGCTCAACAAGTCACCAAAGGTATATAGTCTAAGTTATAAGAACTGTAATATAAGTGTAAGGGAATTTCTAAATAAATTAAATTACGAAGACACAGAGAAGTTGTTAGAAATTCTAAAATAGTTTGCATTAATTGTAAGTAACAAAAATTGTTATTTAGTTATTTTATTTATTATATAATATAGTTTAATTATTTAAATATCTAGTGTCCTACATCATTAAACCGATTATATAAGTGATGTCTGAAATACTCAACCTATTTCAGGCAGGTAGCTAATATTATAAACTTGACTTTTCTATTTTTCTTTTGTAGATTCTATATTATTAAGCTACACATAGTTTTAATTTTATCATAGCATGTTATTTTTATTAGACTTATTGTTACTTTATTTATTTTTAATCATATTTGTTCCTGTATGTAATTGAAAATGAAATAAATATTTATTTATTGTTATTATTACTAATTGACAGAAGTAAACGATAGCCATAGCGCATACTTAGGAAAATATTTTTTTCGAATCTGGGTGAAACGCGAAACAGTGTCAAAGAGGTTTTGTTTTTTAATTTGTTTAATTCATTCATTTGTTCTTTTCTACCTACCAAAGTCCACTGCTGGACCAAGGTCTCCCCCGTAGATTGCCTCATAGGATTTTGCCATAGTTGCCACGCTTGAAAGGCGGGTTAACAACCGCAGTTTTGTTGAGTTTTTGTCAGAAAGATGCTGCCAGTCTCCTGATTTGTTTCCCTCTGTCGCCTTTTACGGACACACACGGGACAATATAGGATAATGGATATTCTTACACAGCATCTACATGGTTGAAAACTTAAAAAAAAACTATACTTGTATAGCAGTAACAAATGAACATACAATCGATCTGAAGGAAGGCATAGAATACCAGAGTGCACTTGTAGCGAACACGGAAAGTGGCGCGGGGCACGCAGTACGGGCGCGCGCTGCGGCGAGTTTATGGCGCCTACTACACACTCGATAATTATCACGATATTTGGATCGTAATCTAAGATTACGATATTTATCGAGTGTGTAGTATAGCATATCTTGGATCGTGATACGGATCGCTGGATTTCTAAAAATCCAGAAATCCAACGATCTGTATCAAGTATCGTCGATAAATGTCGAGTGTCTAGTCTCTGGTCGATATTTATCGTCAGTATTCATTGTCAGCGATGGTGGAGGGCGCACTTCGATGAAGTGGCGGCGCCAGTCGTGCCTCAAACGAATGACCAAAAAACCTTGAAAGAATTCACGTGAGAGAGACGTGTAAAGAGAAAAATATGAATGGAGCCAATGCTTCATCCCTTTTTTTCTCTTTATAAGCCTTTTTAATGCTATCTGTAATATAATAGCAACGCGAGCTTTATTTTTATAGTCACTCATTACGTTACTGGCAATTATGGAACGTACACGTCTTTAGTGAATGAAATCTACCGTTATACTGACGCGATTAGTATCGAGTGTGTAGTATGAAGATTCAATCCAAAATATTGCAAGATAAAATTCACGTTAAATATCGTGATAATTATCGAGTGGGTAGTAGGCGCCTATAGGTGAAATATTGTACCACGCGACGGCGACAGGCTGGCTTGCAAATGTGACTACGGCTTTAAACGATCACGAAACAAGTATGACTACGGCTTTAAACGATTATCCTTATATCATAGATAATAACCAATAACTCAGTTACTTGCAAGAGATTTATGTGATGCTGTAGGTTTATGTTATTAATTTATTAAGTCTGTAAATATAATTGTCTTCAAAGTTGTGATTTTATACTTCGTAATAGCAAACGTTGTATAGCAATACTGCAGCTATATAATGGTTGTGGCACGGGGGTCTACTAGAGAAAGTCCAAGCTCGCACACAAGGGTGACAAATCAGGACACAGTCCACCTGGTGTGATGTGATGATGATTAAGAAATTATTAAAACGAAAATACGTTGTTAAACCTGGGAACTAAGTTGCGAAACCTAAGAATTAACGGCCTCGCAACCCCCATTACGGGTAGAATTTCTTAAAATCCTACTCTTCTTAGCTGACTTTTACTCGGCAAAAGGAATATTCCCACCAAATTTCAAGTCTCTAGGCCTTATGGTTCCAGAAATATCTTGGATTAAAGATATCACATTTTCATACTCTAGCTCTTATATGTATAAAACTTGGCCAGAATATTCTATTTGGCATGGTAAAATTACCAAGAAGAGATTTTATGAAATTCCAACCACAAAGGGGTGCGGGGCTGTTAAAATTAAAAAATAAACATATAATCTATAGCTCCTTTAGTCTCGCCAACACTTGAAAACGGCTAGATCGATTGTGATGAAATATTTTGTGTGTCCCTGGATGATCTTAACAATTCACAATTGGATCACCGGGTTTAATTGTAAATCTTTCATTATTGGACCTGTTGTCGAGATCCAGAAATCACCCGGGCGAAGCCGGGGCGAAACGCTAGTTGCCATATAAGCCCCTCAGAAATTGGAGAAGCCTTGTGCCCCGCAGTGGTACGTAGAAAGGCTGAATCTTTACTTTAATTTTTAAATTCGACGGCTCTCTGGCGTAGTGGCTTAGCAATGTATTGTTGCGCTGGGTGCCGCGGGTTCGAATCCCGTACGTAACAAGTATTTGTATGGCCTATAAATAATTGTTCCGGGTCTGGATGTTTGTGCTCGTGCAATTTATGTTTGTAAACTGCCTCCACGACACAGGAGAAATCCTAGTGTGGGGGTAACGTTTTAAAAAAAATGTCCATGCATATTTAAAAATATTAATATTCTGACAATAAAAAGGGATAATGTATAAAACTTTTATACGTTTCCATGTGTTTGGAGCAGCTGTTCACCCATAGAGAAAATTTATGATTCAACCGTATTGTAAGAGATGATATCGCAATATTGAAATTTATTAGTCCTTATAAGAGGCCATATTTTATTCCTACATGTGTATAGTAAAACTTACCCATGGGAATAAGATAATATCTACTATAATTTAAAGTAAAGTTAACTTACAGTTTATTTTATATTTTAAATGTAACATATTTTATTGTGAAATAACGTTTGAAAAAAAAAGAGTCTTGTTGCTTCTTCTCAAAACAGAGGATTTTCCGAACTAGTTGTAAAAGCATTATTGATTTTCAGTAATACCTGTATATTGAATAAAAACTATTATATTCGATTCTATATTTATTGGATGTCTTTGCTATCTATTATTGAGAGTGCCAACTGTTTCATAGGCCCTGGGTACGAATCCAACCTATACAAATAAATAAAATTGAAGTGTCTGTTTGTAATGTTGGAAAAACAGATTTTTTACTATAAACATATGAAAGTATATGCGGTACTTATAACAAAAACAAAATTGTTGACATTTTTGTCTGTCTGTTTTTCTGTCTGTCTGTCTGTCTGTTTGTTCCGGCTAATTTCCGAAACGGCTGGACAGATTTTGACCGGACTTTCACTGGCAGATACGACTAGCTGATATTACAAAAAGTAACTAAGGCTACTTTTATTTTAGAAAAATAATTAGGGTTCCGCGCAAAAAATTAAAACCCATAAAATCCAATCATAATAAATTACCCGCGGGCGAAGTCGTGGGGAACAGCTAGTAAATAAATAAAATTAAATGAATTTGTAGTCTACCTGATAGTAACTGGCTACAAGCAACCAACTTAAAACAAAGAAAGCAACAGAGGCGTTATCACATCTAAGGAATTAGAAGAAATATGTCACAGCTTGTAATTAAACTGGTTTTCTATATCCTTCAGACCGACACCAGCAGTGCTTTTTGCGGTAGAAATAGGTAAAAGGATGGTACCTATAGATGGACACTTAACACCTAGTAAATTTTTGCAAACACAGGGAGGTATCGTAAGAGGGGACAGTGAGCAACTACGTGGCGAGTATGGCAAGTATCCTACCTATGAGACAATCTATGGAAGAGACCTGTGTACTGCAGTTGACTTTTGGTAAGCTGACTTTTACGTGGTGGAGCCACGCTGCAGCTATATAATGTTTGTAGCACGAACGGGTCGTTACAGGGTGGAACCACGCTCTCAGAGAAAACCAGCGTATAATAGCAGCTCAATGCTGTTGTATTATGTAGGGTGAGTGTAGAGAATCAAAGACACTTTTTACTGGAAACGAGTCATTCTATTTTAGTATTCAGGGGTGGCAACGCATCTGCATTTTGATTTTTAATCGAGGATAAATGTAAATGTCTATGGGCCATAGCATCCTTCGTTGTTTGTCACCCTTAGTCTATATAAATAAGCGTAATTCTGAGTGATAATAAAAATACCTTCTCTTGTAGGGGATATTTATGATATAGTAATATTTGTTGATGATACTTCAAATTTGGGTGTGGCAGAAGAAGCACGAGAGTAGAATAAATGCTGTAGAAATGCGGTCATTAAGGAGTATGTTAGGGATGAATCTGAAGGACAGAGTGAGAAATTGTTTAATAAGAGAAGAGTGTGGTTTGCAAGATGATGTTGTGACCAGGATTAAGAAAGGAATGCTTCGGTGGTTTGGTCATGCAGAAAGAATGAATGAGGAAAGAGTGACAAAGCAAATTTATATTGCAGAGGTGAACGGCAGAGTCGAGAAGGGTCGCCCTAGGCGAAAGTTTATCGACCAAATTGGCGATATATTGAAAATGGGCCAAATCAAGATTACCTTTAACCGACGAGCGTGTATGCGTAGGTATATGGAGGAAGCGAGAGAGGTCTGTCAGGATCGTGCCAAATGGAAGTCCATAGTCTCTGCCTACCCCTCTGGGTGACAGGCGTGAGTGTTTATGTATGTATATGTATGTATGTACTTCAAATTTTTTCCGACAGAGGTTTTTTTTCCGAACCAGTGGTAAACTAAAAATGACTTTCAATAAGAATTACACATGTGATCTATGTTGAATAAAAAAATGTTCTATTCTATTCTAATGAATATCTAATAATAAATACAAATTAGTTTGCTAATATGTCGACATTTTCGTACCAAACGACATGAAGTCAAGATAATGCACGCCCGCGCGGTTAGCACGTTTCGAACACGGCGTGTATACATGATTGGTCACGCCTTCGATCAACAATACCAACTAGACATCGGGTCGGCGCAAAAAATACGGCGAATTAAATAACAGCGCACTGGAGACGTGAGTTCTTATTTCGTTTAGTTGACTTGAAACACAGCCAATATAAACACGTTTCACAATGCCGCAATGTATATTTAAAAGTTGCAAGAATTATGCCCAAAAAAGCAATTTAACACCCGGAGTGTCTTACTTTCGATAACATGTAGAATAAGTTATATTTTAAGCTCTAAACTAACAACTATTATCATATATGAAACAAAATTACCGATTTTAAAGCACCCCTACAAATGTTTGCCAAGGTTGGCCAATACACACGTAAACATTTGTAAAACAGAACAGTAGAGTACATGGAGTAGATTTGTATTGTAATCATTTTTAGTAATTAGTTACCAGAACTTTAAATAATGGTAATTGTTACTTTTGTCTCTGTTTGTGTAATTTCTTTAGATACTTAGCTTTATTATTTTTATTTTAGCAATCCGTAAGTTGAAAAATGTATTGACGTAAGGTTACATTATATATGTAAAAAAGGAACATATCAAAAATAAATCAAAACGACAATTTTACAATAAACTTAACTTATTTAAAGGAAATTAATTCATGTATACCCAGAATGGAAAAATCTTTAATGTGAATCATTGTAAATATTTTGATTTTTGATTTATTGATTGCACTGAAATTTACTTCTATTAAAGATATATATCTTTATATATAAATTATACGTGTCACGTTGTTTGTCCGCGATGGACTCCTAAACTACTGAACTGATTTTGATGAAATTTTGCACACTGTGTGTATTTTGGTCCAACTTGAGAGATAGGATAGTTTTTATCCCACTAAATGACCCTCAAAATTTTTAATTGCGTATTTAAGAATTTTTATAGGACACAGGGTCATCGGAGAGGGCAGAACAACGTATATATATATATATATATATATATATATATAATACATATACTACAAACATATGTGTACATACAAAAAATAAAATAAATATATAATGAATTATCTAATCAAATGCAATCATTATACTACATACTATAATATATTTAATGGCTAGTATGGAAAGTATGTAAACTAACAAACATAAATGCCCAAAGTGTAAATAATTTTAACTAAACTTATGATCATATTATAAATTATTTTAGTGTTCACCGCGAATCCATAACTTTTGTAGCTAAATTCGAAGAAGCAAACAGAAACTAAACAAAACGACGTAGCTTGTGCAAAGCAATAACGGGAAAAAATACCTTAATTTATTATTAAGGTTGATTTCACACTAAATGTTATTTAACCTATGTCTTTTCATATCCAAGTGACAGGAGTAATGCATTGAATTGTTCTTTATTGTAACTAATGATCGTAAGATTTGTAACTTTATTACTAGATGCTATGGTTGTAATTGGGTTTAACATAATACTGTTTTAATTTTTTGTCTCAGTTCTTTAGTAAACAAATGTAGCTGTATAGGTATATATTCACGCGGACAGAATTTAGCTATGATTTTGTACGTGACTTGTTATCTAGTTGGTATTGTTGATCGAAGGGTCACGCAAAGGGCTGAGGCAAATAGAAGTAATTGAGACAAATGGCGCGGCACTGTCTCCGCGCCTCGCTTCAACACTTGTAGACTTGTAGTGCCATAGTGAATAGCACACAAGTGCCAAGGCCAGGCGAGGGTGTAAATATCTCTCACCGCATGCCCAGCTGCTCTTAAAAAGGCTAAAAACTATATCTAAACATAAAAATAAAATGTATCTGTCTGTCTGTAATTTTGAAATAACTAGCTTCTATTAGCTGTTACTAGCCTAGCTCAGGGGATTATTTGCATGCCATTAAGACACCAATTTCCACTTTTAAAATATTTGTATGCCTGTGTGTCTACCCGGGATAATTTTCGGAATGGTTTACAAACAGATAGAGATGAGGGGGGCCTAGGCTATATTACATGAGAGAAAATTGATTTTTTTAAGTACAAAAACTGATAAAATAAATGGTTTTTGATTATCTTCTAAATAATGTCACTTATTACACACACTTAAAACACTGAACAACACTGTTATTTTCAATCAACATTGCGAACTCAATGATAAAAGAAACTTTTGAAATGTTCGCCGGGACTGTAACGCGATTACAATTTGAAAGGACTTAATATGTTGAAATAAACGAGCGTAATTAACAGGATAGGGTTGAACTTATGTCACACCGTCGCATAAGAAAAAAGTTATAAAGGTCAACCCACGGTCTTGATAACAGAGTAATTCTGCATCGCGGCTCTTGGGTTTGAACCTCAGAGGAAGACGTGTTGTATTTTTTTCGTAACAAAGTAATTCAAATCAACCTGATAATAAGTAGCTATTGACACCTACAACTAAATTCTAACTAAGAAAGCTACAAATGTCTTGCTGAGGACCAAGATGAATGCCTCACAGCCCGTAATTACACTTGGTTTCTATATTCTTCACACAGGAACTTTAAGGGTGGTAGAGCCACGCAATAGTTTTTGCTGTTGCACGTATGGGTCAGCTCGAGCCGGGTTGGTACCACGACCTCGCAGAATACCGGCGTGAAGTAGAAGCTCTGCTTCTGCGTTTCGTCTGGTGAGTGCAGATAGACGGAGGCCTGATTCCCCACCCCCCCCCACCCCCCCATCGACATGGTAGCGGAATTACACGAAAGACTACCCCAGGAGGGTACAAGCACCCCTGGAGAATCCTTCGCTGAGCATCCACGACCATGTTATTCCACTTCTGGGCGTGGGTACTTAGGCTGCCCCGCGTATTCTGAGGGGGGGGGGGGCAAAATTCCGCTCCAAAACATAACTGCTCGGGACAATCTGAGCAACAATACCAAGGCGACCCCTGCCACGCTATCCGTGAATTTCTGCAACATCAGGGGACTTCACTCTAACCTAAACGCTGTCCACTACCATCTCAAGACGGCGAAGCCGGCCTTGCTCATTCTGACCGAGACGCAGGTTTCCTCTCCGGCTGATATTTCGTATCTCTCCTACCCGGGGTACAAATTGGAGCACTCCTTTGTTCCCCGGGCTGGAGTTTGCGTGTATGTCAGAGAGGACATCTGTTCTCGACGCCTCGGCAGTCTTGAAGGTTTGGACCTGTCCATCCTTTGGCTACGCGTAGACAGCGACGACCATCCGCGCGTCTACGGGTGCCTCTATAGGTCCCATAGCGGTAATGCCGAAACAGACCGACTTATCGATCACGTCCAAATGGCTATAGATTCCTTGCTACAACAGGTCCCAGCCGCAGAGATCGTGATCCTTTGCGATTTTAACGCCCACCACGCCTAATCGCTCGGCCCACATTTAACCGATCATGCGGAGAGATCTGTTTATGACTTTTACTTATACAACTGCATTCCTTATACAGGCATTTGAACTGACACAACTGCTTACTTCGCCTACGCGGATTGCAGATGTGGAGGATCATATACCTTCCCTGTTGGACCTTCTGCTGACCTCTCATCCGGACAGATATCAGATTTCCGTCGATGCCCCTCTCGGCTCTAAGGACAATTGTCTGATCCGGCGTGTACTGCCACTAACGCTCCCCTCGTGGTTGCGTTCTGCAGGTTGCCGCCGTGTTTGGCATTACAGGTCGGCGGATTGGGACAGAATGCGGTCTTTCGTTGCATCCTACCCATGGGGGCGGGTTTGCTTCTCGCCGGATGATCCCAGCGCTTTTGCTGACTCTGTCACTGATGTGGTGCTACAGCGAATGAAACTATTTATTCCATCATCTGTTGTACCCATCGGAGGCAGATCTCAGCCTTGGTTTGGTCGCACCTGTAAGACTGCATTACGCAGTAAGCAGGAGTGTTATCAAGCCTGGGCTGCGGCTTCGGCGACTCGGGATATAAACACCAGCACACTTAAAAAGAAGTATAACTTCGCCTCCAGGTCCTCCAAAAGAGTTATTTTCAAGACAAAGTCAGAGCACATAGGCAGAATTGGCGAGAAACTAGTTCGCCTTCCTTCGGGAACCCGTGCATTCTGGTCTCTCGCCAAGGATATCAAAGGGAATTTCTGCAAGCCATCACTGCCATCTCTGCACAGGGAGGACGACTCACTGACCCAAGCTGCAAAAGACAAAGTCGACCTTTTAGGCTTCCTTTTTGCGTCCAACTCGACTTTTGATGACCGGGGGAAAACACCGCCGACCATCCCACGTTGTGGGGGCTCCATGCCGGATGTGCTGTTCTCACAGCGCTCGGGTCGCAAAGCACTCCTCTCCCTTAACATTCAGAAGTCGAGTGGGCCTGACGGAATCCCCCCAATTGTGCTGTGGACTTGTGCTCTGGAGTTGGCACTGATCCAAACGCGTCTTTTCCGGTACTCCTACTCCCAAGGCGTAGTCCCGAATTCATGGAAGACAGCTTTTGTTCACCCGATCCCTAAAAAAGGCGACCACTCAGACCCGTCCAACTATAGGCTTATTGCCATCACCTCCTTGTTCTCCAAAATAATGGAATCCATTATTAACTGCCGTATAGTGGCGGTCAAGAAAATCCACTACCCCATATCCTCCCGTGGGTGTCGTAAAAGGCGACAAAGGGAAACAGGCAGGAGATGGGCAGCAGCATCTTCATCATCAAAAAAAAACTGCGGTTGCCAACCCGCTCGCCAAGCGTGGCAACAATGGCAAATACCCCTCAATGACTAAAGCAACAAACCCCCAGTCCCCGGCGACCCCGCTATTCCTGGCTACGGTGGCGACCATGGTAACGGCGGGGCAGGGGGTGCTAAGAATCTCCGGTGGAGGTTCGGTTGCCACCTTAGACGACTCGACTTGGCAAGGTACAACGCACGCACCCTGAGGACTGACGAGAAGATCGTGGAGCTGGAAGAAGAGATAGACAAGTTGCACTGGCATATTATAGGGTTATCCGAAGTCCGAAGAGAGGGGGAGGACACGGTAATCCTCGAATCCGGCAACTTGCTCTATCACCGGGAGGGCGACCATCTGTCCCAAGGAGGTGTCGGATTTATCGTCCACAAGTCTCTCGTTAACAACGTTGTAAAGATCGGGAGTGTGTCGACGAGGGTTGCGTACCTTATACTCAGAATCACCAAACGGTATTCGCTGAAGGTCATACAGGTTTACGCACCAACCTCGGCACACCCCGATGAGGAGGTGGAGGAAATGTATGAGGATATCTCTAGAGCCATGCTTTCCTCCAAAACCCAATATACGGTGTTAATGGGAGACTTCAATGCAAAACTAGGCACAAGAGAGAACGGTGAGCTGAAAGTAGGGAACTTTGGAACAGGGCAACGGAACCCAAGGGACCAGCAGCTGGCCGACTTCATGGAGAAAGAGGGACTCTTTATGATGTACTCTTTCTTCCAGAAGCGGCCCCACAGGAAGTGGACCTGGTCGAGCCCCGACGGTTCGACAAAAAATGAGATTGACTTCATTATGACGACCAGACGACAACTGTTCAGTGATGTCTCCGTGATCGCGAGGGTGAAAACTGGTAGCGATCACCGAATGGTTAGAGGCACACTGAACCTAAACGTTAAGTTGGAGAGGTCTCGTCTAATGAAGTCAACGCTCCGTCCCCCTCGTGCTCTGTTCCAAAGTCCCGAAACCTTTCCGCTCGAGTTACAAATCCGTTTTCAGTGCCTAGAAGACTGCAATAAAGTGGACGATATGAATGACAAGCTCGTGTAAACTGTCCATGCGGTCGGAGCTAAGTTCTGCAAGACCCGCCGCAGAAGAACACAAAAACTCTCCGATCACACTCTTAATCTCATGGCTGTTAGACGGGAGATGAAGCTACATTCTTCAACAGACTTGACAGCATACAGGCAACTGAACAGACAGATCTCCAAATGCATGCGGCGGGACTTACGCAACTTCAATACAGCTCGGATTGAAGAAGCGATCGAGCGGAACCAAGGCTCCAAAATCTTTGCCAGAGATCTGTATGCCAGAAAGAGCCAACTGTCAAAGCTGAAAACAGAGTGTGGCAGCATCGTTTCCGGGACACCTGAGATTTTGAGTGAGATTGAGAGGTTCTATGGGCAGCTGTACACGTCATCGTTGGAGCCACACGCAAGTGTGAGTAACGATCCAAGAGCGAGTCTCATCCGAAACTATTCCGAAGATATCCCGGACGTCAGTCTTAGCGTGTTTGTTCTGCATATCAATGATATGTTGCTAACTGGTAGCATTCATTGCTATGCGGATGACAGCACTGATGATGCTCTATACACCGGCCGTGCCAATATTTCTCGGGAAAACGTCGCCGAGTACCGGAACAAACTTGTGTCTGAAGTGGGTTCTTTACTGAACAGAGTCTCGGATTGGGGGCGACTAAATCTAGTCCAGTTTAATCTTCAGAAGACACAAGTTTGCACGTTTACCGCTATAAAGAAGCCCTTTATCGTATCTCCTCAGTTTCAAGGTACTCCCCTTGTTGCCTCAGCCAGTATCGGAATCCTCGGCGTTGACATATCGAGCGACGTACAGTTTCGTGGTCACTTGGTAGAGAAGGCCAAATTGGCCTCTAAAAAGGTAGACGTGCTCAGCAGAGTGGAACAGTATTTCATGCCGGCATACCGCCTGCAACTTTACAAGGCGCAGGTTTGGCCTCACATGGAATAATGTTCTCATCTCTGGGCAGAGGCTCCCCAGTGCCAGCTCCTTCTACTTGACCGCATCCAGCGCAGAGCGGCTCGAATCGTCGACGACCGAGTCCTTTCCGATCGGCTCGATTCATTGATACTGCGAAGAGATGTTGCATCCCTTTGCATTTTCTTTCGCATCTACCACGGGGAGTGCTCTGAGGAGTTGTTTGGATTAATCCCAGCCGCCCATTTTCACGAACGCACATCGCGGCAGAACTCCCGATACCATCCACACCATCTGGATGATTGCCAGTCCACCATTGTGCAATTTAGAAGATGTTTTCTTCCTCGCTCGACTTCCTTATGGAATCGATTACCATCAGCGATTTTTTCGGACCGATACGACTTAGGGACCTTCAAGAAGACCTTTAAGAGCGTACTCCTTTTTAAAAGGCCGGCAACGCATCTGCAATTCCCTCCCTGGTGTTGCAGTTGTTCATGGGCGGCGGTAGTCACTTACCATCAGGTGAGCCGCATGCTCGTTTGGCCCTCTTCTATAAAAAAAGGAACACAACAGAGTACGTTCTACTTCTTGAGGATAGAAATAGGTAAAAGGATGTTAACTATCCAGGCGACAGAAAAATAATTCTACCACCTACGAAAGCGAAAAAGTTTGACGTTATCAGGAGGGCTTTTGTCTAGATAAATGTTTCCCCGTTTAAAGAGCATTGTGGAATTAGAGACGGTAGCAGTAGTCCTAACGGTATGGCTTAAGTACCGTAAAGGGAAGGCAAAGCCCTTGCGCGAGATGATACGTGCAAAATACACTTTGGCGGCCTCTAATCTCAAGGCTGGTTTAGGGCTAAAGTGTTACCAGTAGTGACTGGACTTGGTAATTATGATTTTGTCTTAAATTTATGCTACGGCTAAAAGCCAAAATGAGTTTACACCTAGTTCTAACCAGTTAGATCTTGGTGCGGCTAGCAGTAGTTGGTTAAATTTAGGTGCACTGTTTAATTTGTAAAATACGGAAAATCTTATCAAGTAATACCAGCAATAGTATGTTAAGGTGCGGTTAAGGTGGCCCAAGGGCCATCTTAAAACCACTGAGATTTATATAATTTATCTATAATGTATGATATGAAGATTTTGTACTGCCGACTTCAATAAAAATTATTAAGAATAACTCAAAAACTGTTGGTCTGACCTTGATCAAATTCATGTGGGACCACACGAGAAGTATCAGCTTTCATATAAACAAAGAATCATCGATATCGGTTCACCCAGTACAAAGTATTGAGTACCGTCTCCTTTTTGGAAGTCGGCAAACAAAAGGTATAGTTTTATTCTCACCAGTCCAGTCAGTCATTCAGTGTGAAAACAGAACCAGCGTTCTTGGTACTATACCGCGGAATAATCTAAAATTATCACACACTAGTCATGTTGTGTGATAATTTTAGATTATGTTTTGTAATTATTTAATATGGAATATTTATTTTTGTAAAAAAAATTATGCAACTAAATAGGAATAATTATTTTCCTCAAAGAACACTACGGTGTAACGGTAGGACAACTTAATGACACATTCACGTTTACACTTAGCCATGCAAAATCAAAAGCAACGCACCAGCTCGCGTTTGCTTTAAAATAAATCAAGAATGAAGTACTTTTAACAAATCAAATTAAACGTATTGAAGATATTGACAGTAGAACCAGAGTATCAAACAGCTCATTAAATCATCAGTAAGCTAAAGTGTCCACTGTCACTGTCACATGTCATGTAACTCTAAGAAGTATATGTGGTAGAGCCTCGCTGCGTTTATATTAAGGTTGTAGCGAATGGGTCGGCTCGCCCGGGTTAGGACCACTCACACAGAATACCAGCATTAAATAGCAGCTTAATGCTGCTGTGTTTCGTATGATGAGAGTAGAGAACCGGATCACTTTTAATGGAAACGAGGTATTCCATCTTAGTCCTGAGGGGTACCACGCATCTGCATTTTGATTCTAAATCAAGAATGTGTAGTTATCCATGGGCCACAGCATCCACTTACCATCAGGTGGACTGTGTGCTTGTTTGTCACACTTATTTTATAAAAACAAAGAACGTACAATTTACGGGGAAGAAAATTTCTTGAGTATTAGTCTCCTATCGGAAAGCTTAGTGTATTCCCCCTCCCCCCACCCCCCAAAAAAAGAATAGAATAGATCCTTACAGGAGACTTATGTTTAGCAGCGGACTAGTGATCGGGTATAACGATGATGATGATTTTTTAAATTATAGTTTCAAAACAGCATGAGTTGCATTATAATGCATTATTGACGGCTCCGTGGCGCAGTGGCTTAGCAATGAGTTGTTGTGCTGGGGGCTGCGGGTTCGAATCCTGCACAGAACAAGTATTTGTATGGACTACAAATGATTGTTCCGGGTCTGGATGTTTGTCCTCGTGCAATTTATGTTTGTAAACTGCCTCCACGACACAGGAGAAAATCCTAGTGTGGGGGTAACGTTTTTTTAAAAATAGATAGGAAGTAAGTTCGACAAAAGAGTAACAGTCCATCAGATCACCTGATTATAAATGCTGTTACTGGAATACTTTTATTCCATAATAAGTTAAACAAAGGATGCGTACGAATATTAATGACGTTCAAAATCTATTCAAACGATGGGACGCTGTTTGTTTCTTTTATAAAGTGTGATAATGAGTTTCCTTTGATGTGCCGCTTTGAAATTAATTACGTGCTGAAAATAAACGTACCGACGCCTGTAAGCAAGAGGTCATAATGAAAATAAACATAGTGTGGGTGTCGCTCTATGTGTATATATACTATGCAAGCAATATTATTTTAAACTGGCGAACCACCCGGCTTCGCCAGGGTAGAATCTATCAATGTGCCGTTATATAGATTTAAAATAAACATCAAAGACCATTTTAGAAAAAGCTATATATTTTTTTCTTTTTTGTATAAACGTTAGGATTTAGTCCTGTATCATGAAGGCAATTTTCAACCCATTTCAAAAAAGGAGTAGGTTCTCTATTCGACTATGTTTTTTATGTGTGTTAGTTACCTCACCTTTTTTCTAGGTAAACCGATTTTGATGATTCTTTTTTTATTTAAAAATTGGTGCTTTTCATGTGGTCCCATGTAAATTTGATCAAGATCTGACCATATGATAATACGCATTTAATTAACTTCGATTACAGTGATGATGTTCTAATTTTATTTATATTGAAGTCGGTTGTACAAAATTTTAAAATTCAAAATTCAAAATAATTTATTTGTAAAACATAGGTAAAAAATTACAAGCTTGGTGGAAAATGTATGATAAGTATCACTATGTTTCGCCTTAGATGGCATACAAATATTTGGTAAACATGATCATGCATTACTAATATAAAAATTTAAAAATATTACAATTTCTTAATTCTTAATAACATAATGATAAAAATATAATAAATAAAATTATAATAAATAAATCGGACATTAATTGTAGGTGCTAAAAACTATTCATTTTGTCATCAAAATATTCGTTAATAGAGTAGTATGCTTTTTCTATTAAAAAACCCGAAAGCAATTTCTTAAATTATATACTATGTTATCTATCTCTTTGATGTTTTTTGGGAGTTTATTAAAAATTTTAGGAGCCATACACAGGAAACTTTTTGAATATAGCGCTGTTTTGTGAGATTTAATACGCAGTGTGTTTCTGTGACGTTTACTATTAGTGGTTTCAAATGTGCTAAAATGTTTCCTAACAAACATGGCTACTTCGAATATATATAAAGATGGTAGTGTTAGCATGTTAAGATCAATGAAATGCGGTTGGCAACTATCGGTAGCCTGCAACCGGCATACTGCTCGTAAGCAGTTCTTTTGCGCTTTAAAGACTAATTCGCGTCCTGTGGAGATTCCCCAAAAATATTATACCATTTCTCAATGTTGAAGAGACGTATGCATGGTAGGCTGTTATGACTGTTTCACGATTTGTAATTTTTAAAAGGTTATGTAGTGTAGAGTGGTATTGATTTATCTTTTTTATCATGTGTTCAATGTGTTTTCTTCATGTCATTTTTTCGTCTAGCCAAAGTCCCAGAAATTTCGTATGTTCTTTTTCATTTATAATTTTAGTTTTATAGTGAATATTAAGTTTTTGTTGTTGTGACCTTTGTTTGAATGACATAATATGCGTTTTATCTAGATTAATTTTAAGATTATTGTCATTTAGCCAGCTAATTATCCTGCATAAATTTTGATTAATGTCCGTTTCAAATGAGACTTTGTCTTGTCCAGTGAATAAGACTGTGCTGTCATCAGCAAATAAAGTCATAGGGTACTGAGTCACTTCCGGCAAATCATTTATATAGACTAGGAATAGTAAAGGACCGAGTACGCTTCTTTGCGGCACACCGTAGGTTGTTTGCTTGACAAATATACATTTTTACCACTTGACAAATATAAATTGCATAAGGTCAAACATCCGAACCCGGCATTTGTAGGCTATATAAATGCTTGTTCCGTGCGGGATTCAAACCTGCGACCCTCAGCACTGTAACTCTATGCTAAGCCACTGCGCAACGGAGCTGTCTGATAAAAAATAGCTAAAATCACTTCTGGTATTGCATTATATCTGTTCGTGAAGATTCATCACAATCGGTTTGGCTATTATGTATTGTAAGAAATGAGGGTAAAAAAATAAAAGAAAATACAAACAAATGACGGTAAAATTGAGGCTAGATCGAGAAACCCCCACTAATTTGTGCTGTTTAAAGTTTACTGCACAAGGGATTTTGCCTCCCCCTCAGTGGCTAGTCGCCACCTGCGCCCCCTTTTACCTAAAGAGAGTCGCTTCCGATTCGGCAGAAAGGCGTCAAAAGCCAATGCCAGTCTCACAGGTGGTATTTAGTGGGTAGGCACGAAAGTGCTAGGTGCTTAGGTTAGGTTAGGTTAGTCGCAGTGAGCCCACATAACCACGACAGCCGGCTGTCGTGGTATGCTTAGAGCATTCACCACCTCCCTTCCTCGCATTCCGGAGGGTAGCCCTTTTCAATTGCTTTTGGGCGCAAAAAAAAATTCTACCTAAATCAGTCACAGTATTGTGGTTCTGTTCGTTGTAATAATTTAAGTAATAAGGCAAGGAAGATCGTGTTGCTGAAAGGCTGCCCTGTGTTACATTGAGATGGGGCTGTTGTTGGTTTGCATACTTTGGTGTTATCATGTAATTATGTCCTTCACGTTACACCAATGTGTAATTGTGACGGGGACACATTACGATTGTTCGAAATGTATTACCTTAATACTGAATGTATAGTGCAGTACGCTGTTTTATTTCCTGTTAATGATTAATTGCGTAAACAAGAGAGTAAATTGAATGTCCGCTCTCAATTTTTTATTATTTTTAACAATTAACCTCCGGAATAATATCTAATAATATTTTTAAATTGATATTTAATGGCGTGGAAATAACTCCTGAACTCCATAAAAGGCAGTTACTTTAATATTACAGACAGTCATTTCAATTTTTATATTCTTTTTTAAATAAAATCTGGATGAATTATAATTAAAAGGTCCCGGAACTCTAATAGACGCTGATGGCAACCACCGTGGGGTTTTAGACAGTAGGAGTTCGGCATAACCTTTCTGTTGCCCTGCAGCCTTAGGTATCCATGAGAATTTCCCCGTATTAAAAAAAACCCGAAACCCGAAAGGATAACCAACACGGATCAAGTGCTTATATGGGGGGAAGAAGGAAGTTTTAAATAAACTAGTTAAAGTAATTTAAAATTAAAAATTTTGTACAGCCGACTTCCATATAAGTTATTAAAAATAACTAAAAAACTATTAGTCAAAACTTGATCATTTTATATGAGACCACAGGTAAAGCACCAGCTTTCGAATAAAAGAAGAATCATTGAAGAAAGTTATAAGGTAACACATATAAAAAACATACTGCCGAATTGAGTACCGTCTCCTTTTTGGAAGTCGGCAGATAAACTTATTAAAATGCTCCTAACAAATTGGAATAATACTTCAATCACTACCATATATCGTTTACATTGTAGTGGCGGTGTAAAATATCCACTATCACATATCGACCCGTGGATATCGTAAAAGGCGATCAAGTGGAACTGAAGCAGAAGATGGACAGCAGCATCTTTCTGATAACACCTTAAAATTTTGAATAACTGCGGTTGCCAACCCACTTGCTAAGCGTGTCAACTTTATTAAAATCCCCCCATATATGAGGCAACTAATGGGGGAGATCAATTCATCAATGGAGTTTTATCCGCTGTAATGGATGACTTCAATCCCTGGAGATCTATGGACATACGTCAATTTCTCGCCAGAGATAATAATTAATGGAGTAATTCAAATTTCACTGGGGTATTCTATCTTACTAAAAAACTTTGTCGCCTGACAGGTTACAACATTTTTTTAATATAGAATAAGGGTGACAAACGAGCACACAGTCCCCCTGATGGTAAGTGGTTGCTGTGTCCCTTAGACATTTACATATTATATCTTCGTTTGCGAATTAAAATGCAGATGCATTGTCAGACGTGATGACCAAGATAGAATGCCTCTTTTCCAGTAAAAGGGTCTCCGGTTCTCTACACTCACCATACGACACACAGCAGCAATAAGTTACTATTTTACGCTGGTATTCTGTGAGGGCGTGGTCCTTCCCGGTCGAGGCTACCAATTCGTGCGTTATAATGATATAATATTAGGGCCTTACTTTAAATCGTTGATTATAGATTACTTAAATTACCTATTAATTATCTCTATATCTGTCTCTTTCTACTGTCATTTAGTAAAAGGAGAGAGAGAGCACCTTGAAGCACTTCTTAAATTAACGTCAGTTTTTATGAGTATTTATCCCTGCAATGGATTAAAGGTCACAGCATATCTGAGGGTAATAATAGGATTGATGGACTTGACCGGCATGGTTCAGCACTAGAAACAGTGGGACCTAATTCCATTGGTGTGCTTCCCCCCCCCCCCCCGGTCGGTCCCCGTCGGGTAGGTAAGATCAGTTGTACGCAATCATGCCAAAAATGTCAGGCTAGGGAAGATCTACCCTCCCTCCCCCCGAACGGACTCTTTCTCCTTGTCATGGCGGGGAGCTTAGAAACCGTGCCTTGGTTACCCATGGTGAATTAAGGAGAACCCTTATGGCTGGCCCGTGATAAAATATCGGCCCGAGGTTGCTACTCAAGGTGGGCTTTGCGAACCCACTTTATATGTGTGTTTATAGCCTACGGTGAGAGAAATGTCCTCTAACCCTACTCGCTCCACTGTTGGTATTGCGAAGTGCCTCTCTCCCTACTCTCCATGACCAAAACTTGGTTAGCGGCAGAGCCATAGACCAGATCCACCGCCAGGGTCAGGAAGGCAAGTGCTTCCAAGTGCTTTCTTTCCTGGTTCCATGGCCTCTGCGCATCGGAAACGGAAGGTCCGTTGAGCAGGTGAACTTAGAGGAGCAGAGGAAGGCGCGCCTTGATCTGTTTCGTGTAATTTATTTTTTAAAAATAGAAATTAGGATGTTTTAATGTGTTACACATATATGTAATAATCATCTGCTTACCAGCCTTGATTCCTTGATATATATTATCTTTAACTTATTGTTTTTTAACACTGCACTAAACTATGGAAGCCCTCAAAGGATCCCTGTCAGCCATGTCAGAACTCTTCAACACTCGTATGAATGAGTTTCAGCAGGACTTACAAAAGACTAGTCCAACTATGACCCCAAATACATCAGTACTTTCAACGGAGTTTGCAACATTCAGAAACTTCATCTTGTCCGCTCTTGAAACAGTTCAAAGACAGGTTGAATTTCTTGGGAGAGAGATCGACCGCTTGGAGATGAGACGGCGCCGTAAGATTCTGCTGCTTCATGGTATTCCCGAGGACAAGTCCGAGGATACATCTTCAATGGCTGCTAATCTTATAATGGAGAAGCTCAAGATATCCAATGTGTCCAACACTTCTTTTATCAGCTGCCATCGCCTTGGACGTCCAAAAGAAAAGAAGCCAAGACCAGTTCTTGTAAAGTTCCGGGATGTCCCAGTTCGTGATCAAGTTTGGTTCTTAAAAACAAAACTGAAAGGCACGGGTGTCACTATGTCTGAATTCTTAACAAAAGATCGTCACAAGGTGTTCATGGTGGCCAGGCAGAAATTTGGCATAAGTAACTGCTGGACTAGTGATGGTTATATTCATGTTATCGCTTGTGACGGCTCGCGCCATCAAGTTGAATCGCTGGCTGAGCTCGAAGTCATCCCAGTAGCACCAGCTGATGCTTCCCAAGCACAGACGGCAGTTGCTGGAAGAAGTAGATCTCCTGACAAGGTAGTTCAACGCTCCAAGAGGGCAGCGAAGAAATGATGGTGATTTGGTCTATAAACTAGTTCTCTTTAATAAACCGTATGTATATCACATTATGCTTTCCATCTATATTTTAATGTCTCTGCATTGTACTTTTTGCTAACCTGATTTCTTTTCCTTTCGTATCTGTTTATCACTCTAATCTTAAGTGTTAAATAAGATTTAAGAGTTAATTAGTAAATTAGTCGGTACAATGTATCTCCATTATATAAAAGGACTATTTGATATCTATCTACGCCACTTTGAACTTCGATTTTGCGTTTTTGTTTTGATTTTATTGTTTTAAGTTGATGCTAATCTATGTTAATAATAATATTATATTATATTATTTACCTATATATAGGTAGGTAATAAATAACAAAGTTTTGATCACAGATTATAAACATTGAATTGAGCGTTTTCATTACAGATTATAAAGTTTCAATTTTTTTTTAAACTGACTTTATGGCTCTGGGTTCTAGCCCTTCTGAGATAAAGTTTCGATTTAACACATTGAGCAAAGAGTATATAATTGCTATGTTTTTTGCCTTAGAGTAATATCTTCTCGATTCAGAGTATAATATAGTCTTTGGTACTATCGTGGTGATTCTACCACAGACTTAGAATATTACGCCAGTATATTCTAAGTCTATAGATTTGATTGATATTTTGATTTTTGTAAATGAATCCATGCTCATGATGCCCTGTCGGACGTGTATTTTGTTTCCAATACTAAGAGCATAAGAGTAGTTTTGACTTTAAGTTATTATGTTTATATATATATATATATATATATATATATATATATATATATATATATATATATATATATATATATACTCGCAAATGTATGTGTTCTAATATTTTAACCACAGAACATAATTCTATTTGATGTCTGTATCGGTAATTTCAGATTTTTTTTATCATTGAGTACCATGTGTTATATGTATATTTCTTTCTTTATTCAATCAATTATGATATGAATCATCTATGTGTAGTATTAAATTTTTATTTTTATTTTTTTTATTTTAAATATTTGCACTATTTTCTATTCTGTTAATGCTGGTAGGTAATAGATGTAATTAAAAGTAAATTTTTGTAGTTTATAATTTTTATTTGTTTGTAGTTATTAGTATACTTTTTTAGTTTGTAGTTATTGTTTTTTTTTTCTTTTTGTAAAAGATAACATGTCTTTTGGTGAAAGTGATCATAATCAAAGCTCCTCTTCTTTCATTTCAGCGTCCGATGTACTAAGTAATGACGACAGTTTTGAGAGCATTCCTCCATTAAAAGATACTCTTGACTCGCATTTTTCTCAAGCTCTAAGAAACTTCAATATAGTTCACATAAATGCACAGAGTATTCCGGCTCATTATCCTGATATGTTAGCTAGCTTTGTAAGTGATAATGTTCATGCAATTCTTGTTTCGGAGTCATGGTTAAAGCCATGTCTTCCATCCATATCCTATTCCATTCCAGGATTCCAGTTAATACGCAACGACCGAACTACACGGGGTGGTGGTGGTGTTGCCATTTACCTTCGTGCGCATATACCTTTTTCCATTGTTCGTTTATCATCTCAACTTTCAGCTAAGAACGAAGCGGAATACTTATTTATTGAAGTGCTTCTTTCGCACAACAAATTACTTCTCGGAGTTTTTTATAGTCCTTCTTCCACAGTTGACTATTTTACCACATTGGATAACATTCTTGAAGAGCTAACTCCATTATATAAACATACAGTGCTAATGGGCGATTTTAATACTTGCCTTCTTAAGAATGATGCCCGATCTCTTCGTCTTAAGTCCCTTATAGAAGCAGCCAATTTAAATATCCTTCCTCTTTCTGAAACTCATTATTTTCCTAATTGTGTTCCATCCCTCCTTGATTTGGTTATCGTTTCTTCTCTCGACCATGTTGATAAATTTGGTCAATGTGCTGCCAACGCCTTTTGCTATCATGACCTCCTGTTTCTATCTTATAAAATAAGACCACTGAAAGCCAAATCAAGGATACTTCTGCAGCGTAATTTTGAGCAAATGGATTTGGAAAAGCTACAAAAAGATGCTGCTAATATGGACTGGAGTGTTATAACTAAGGCTTGGTCAGTGGACGAACAGGTAGCATTGTTTAATTCATTTCTTGTTCAGCTCTATGATACACATGCTCCTGTCCGCCCAGTGCGAATACGTCATCCTCCAGCCCCATGGTTGACTGAAGATCTTAAAAGATTGATAGTTAGGAAGAATAACGCAAAGTCGAGTTACAGGTCAGATCCAAAGAATGACAGGATTCGGGAAAAGTACAGACTCCTGCGGAATCAATGCAACAAGTTGTGTAGAGATTTACGACGCCGCCATATCCATAAATCAGTACAAAACGAAGATCCATGTCGTGTTTGGAACTTTTTAAGGTCCATAGGAGTTGGGAAAACACGTTCATGCCCTATACCAAATAACGTCGATTTAAATTTGCTTAATCAGCATTTTTCTTCTGTTTCTTGCTTGGATAATATGGCAAAATTAACAACGCTTACTCAACTTTCATCCTTTCCCACTCCTGACTTTTCCCCATTTGTATTTAGGCAATTTGCAGATTGTGATGTTAGGAAACACATTCTCTCTATCCATTCTGACGCTGTCGGAAGTGATGACGTCAGTCGTAAAATGATCATTCCCTTATTAGATTTTTTAACACCTATAATAACCTATATCTTAAACTTTTCCATATCCTCATCTTCTTTCCCTAACCAATGGAAGGATGCCCAAATCATACCTATACCCAAAAAAACAAATCCTTCAAGTTTTTCTGAATATCGTCCTATTTCGATTCTTCCTTTCCTTTCCAAAGTCTTAGAACGACTAGTGCAACAACAAATTAATTCCTTTTGTTTAAGAAATAACATCCTCAACCCTTTCCAATCTGGCTTTAGATCTGGTCATAGTACGACTACGGCGTTATTGAAAATCACGGACGACATTCGCCACGGTATGGAAAATCATCAAGTCACATTATTGGTGTTGCTGGATTTCAGCAATGCCTTTAATACTGTTGATCATGACATTCTGTTAGGGATTCTGCGTTCTCTTAACATATCTCCAACTGCAATTTCCTGGTTTCATAGTTATTTGAATGGGCGCCGGCAACGTATTCGTGTCCAAGATAGACTTTCTTTGTGGCTTGATACAGTAGCTGGCGTTCCACAAGGTGGCGTCTTATCTCCTCTTTTATTCGCAATCTTTATTAATACGATTACATCCCAAATATCTTCTCTCTACCACTTGTATGCAGATGATCTCCAAATATACTTACAAACAACCATTGAAGATCTTCCCAAAGCAGTGGAATGTATCAATAAGGATCTGACATGTATTCTCGACTGGAGTCGTTCTTATGGGTTAACAGTGAACCCTTTAAAATCACAAGCCATAATCATTGGGAGTTCAAGAATGATTTGCAAAATAAAAAAATGTCAACTACAACCCGTTGTATATAATGGAGTTCCCATCCCTTATAATGACGTTGTCAAAAATTTAGGTATCCTTTTGGATTCAAGTCTTTCTTGGGCTCCCCAAATTAATGCAGTGAGCCGTAAAATGTTTGCAGCTTATGCTTCACTCCGGAGGCTTAATTACTTTTTACCCATTGCCACCAAAATTACGCTTGCACAATCTTTACTACTCCCTATCCTCGACTATGCTGACATTTGTTACCTTGATATCACCGAGGAGCAACTTAACAAGCTTGAGCGCCTCCAAAATCTCTGTATTCGGTTCATATTTGGACTTCGCAAATATGACCACGTCTCAGAATACCGCACTAAGCTCAAGTGGCTCCCAATCCGTCTTCGTCGGAATACTCATATACTTTCTGCTCTCTACTGCGTCTTATTTAATATAGCTAGTCCTTCCTATCTAAAAGAACGTTTTAGATTTCTCAGCTCCTATCATAATTTTTCCTTAAGATCCAACGAAAACCTTTCCCTCCAATGTCCTGTGCACTCCTCGACTTATTATGACAAATCATTCTCTGTTCTTGGAGTAAGACTTTGGAACTCTTTACCCCAGTCAATTAGAAGTGCTCAATCCTTAAATGTGTTCCAAAAACAGATTAAAGAATACTATTTGTCTCTCTAACCCCTCTCACTTCCTCCGCTTAATTATGGTCATTGATCTGCCTGAAGAATGTTGTCTTATTAATGCATAAGTTTGTATCTTTATTTTATTTTTATTTGTCTTTATTATTTTTTTATTTTTTATTTTAGTACACCCTACCCATTGTCCTTTTTCTTATTTTGTATTTATTTCTTCTTCTGGGTTGTCTGGAAGAGATTGCTATGTAGCAATAAGACCGCCCTTTGTATTTACCTCAATAGTTGTTATTTTTTATTTTTGATGTTATCTTTTGTTGGTGTACAATAAAGAGTATTGTATTGTATTGTATTGTATTGTACCTGAGAAGGAAAAGGGGAAATAGAAGTCCTCTCCCTAAAAGGGGCCGGTGCTGGTGGGGTCACGTATGTGTGCGAAAGCGGTCCGGTACCCCTGCCAATATGCGGCGAAGGTAGAACACCATGGGGATTTTTGTTGGTGCGAGTCCGACATAGCCCGTAATTGCCCTCACAAGGCGGGTATGCGTAGGCATTTCCCCGTGTAAAAATGGCGGACATCAACCCGGCTCAATGAATCAATAAATCATTGGTTTAAAAATAATTGTTCCTAGACATTTGTGCAGCAGAATTTATATGTAAAACGTTTATTATAGAATGAGGTTGACGAACGCACGCAATCCACCTTACTTTAAGTGGATGCTATGGCCCATAGACATCTACATCTATTCTTGAATGAGAATCAAAATGCAGATATGTAGCTTTAAATAAAAATGGCGCGAGAAATATATTTTCTATTACTTTACTCAACTAACAGCGGGCAAAGTGCCAGATACGTGATTTAATTGTAGCTAAAAACGTTAATATGCTTAAAGTGAATACGCGTCTTGATTGCTTTATAAAATTCCATGGTGAGTGTAAAGAACCGGAGATCCTTTTTACTGGAATCAAGGTATTTCATCTTAGTCCTCAGGGGTGACAAGGCATCTGCATTATATTTTTAATCAAGGAAAGATGTAGGTGTCTATGGGTCGCTGCATCTACTAACCATCAGGTGGACTGTGTGCTCGTTTGTCACCCTTATTCTATTTAAAAAAACGCTGGTATTCCGTGTCCTTTTGCATAACTTGTGTGCGGCTCATCATAGGGGCTTTAATTTTTGTTTATTTATAAAACTGATCTGATAACCGAACTTACAGTTCATTTGATGGTAAGTGACTACTGCAGTCCATGGACGCCTGCAGCCAACTTCATAAAATGTCTTCCAGGATGAATTTCGTTCATGGCGGCCAATCTCAACAGAGTCTATAGCCAGCAGCAGAACAGAATTAAAGTGCTCGAGTATATGCGAAAGTGAAAATGAAAATTTCTACACTCTAAACAGAAGGGTCGGTGATACGACACGTCTGGAGAAAGATCATTGGTAGCCCCTAAGGCTTTACGTATTTTCCGAGGCACCAGGGTGAAGCACCGCCAACTTACTCCGGGCTGCTGCTGAGAATTTCTTGACAGAAAAACCCAAAACTGATTTTGAACCGATTTCATGATTAGAAACCAAGCTTACTGCTACTAGACTGACAAGGCAGTCCAACAACAAGTATATTATAGCTGGCCCGGCAGACGTTATTCTGACTAATAGAACCATTGACAGCCATAATGACAACAAACTAAATAATTAAAAATTAAAAATTTTCTATAATCGACTTCAATATAAATTATTAAGAATTACTCAAAAACTATTCGTCAGACCTTGATCAAATTTATACAGGTTCACATGAAAAGCACCAGCTTTAAAATAGAAAAAGAATCAACATCAAAATCGGTTCAATTTCGAAAACAATCTGAAGTAACACACATAAAAAACAATCAAATTGAGAACCTGCTCCGGCTCCTGCTGAACCGGCTCGAACAGGTCCATTTCCTGTGGGGCCGCTTCTGGATGAAAGAATTCATCATAAAGAGTCCCTGTTTTTCCATGAAGTCATCCAGCTGCCGGTCCTTGGGTTCCGTTGCCATATTCGAAATTTCAATCCTTCTCTCTTGTGCCTAGTTTTGCATAGAAGTCTACCATTAACACCGTATAGTAAGTTTTGGAGGAATGCATGGCTTTAGAGATATCCTCATACATTTCCTCCAACTCCTCATCGGGATGTGCCGAGGTTGGTGCGTACACCTGTATGATCTTCGAAGAATACCGTTTGGTGATTCTGAGTATAAGGTACGCAACTCTCGTCGACAACATACGTTGTTAACGAAAGACTTATGGACGATAAATAACATATCTCCTTGGAACTGATGGTCGCCCTCCTGGTGATAGAACAAGTTGCCGGATTCGAGGATTACCGTGTCCCCCCCCCCCTCTCTTGGGACCTCGGATAATCCTATAATATTCCAGCGCAACTTGTGTATCTTTTCTTCCAGCTCCAGTATCTTCTCGTCAGTCCTCAGGGTGCGTGCGTTATATGTTGCCAGGTCTAGTCGTCTTAGGCGGTAACCACACCTCAGCCGGAGATTCTTAGCACCCCTTGCCATGCCGTTACATGGTTGCTACCGTAGCCAGGAATAGCGGGGCCGCCGGGAACTGGGGGCCGTTTCTTCGTAACTTTCATCATGAGAGGATATTTGCCATAGTTGCCACGCTTGGTGTGCGGGTTGTCAACTGCAGTTTTTTATTATAATATTGCTGTTATCATGAAGATGCTGTTTTGCTTGTTTCCCGCTGTCGCCTCTTACGGCACCCACGGTAAGATATGGGGTAGTGTATATTCTTAACCACCACTACATGGTAACTGAAAGTACCTAATTTTTACGTACTTTTCTTAAGAAAATATAAATTTGTTTTCATTTTTCTTTTTTAATCCTACAATTGATCATCATATAAAAATCTTCCACGAATTATGAATTTCCTGTCTATAACAAGCCCCGGCCCGCCCCTTTTTACGATCATCTTGTTTCGACCGAATTAATGATTCGTTGCTTGTGAAAGTTTTTATTGCTGTGCTTTTATTTAAGTGAATTATGTAAATATTTCTGCCTTAATACGACAATGCTGAATCATAAAAAATATCGTTCTGAATACTTTCTTATGGTAATAGTATCTAAAATTGTCTGCACTCTAACAATTTACAATATTTAATACTTTATAAAGCGAGACTAGCCTAATGGCAAGGAGTGGACCACGAACGCAAAAGATCGTGGGTTTGAATTATTACATGTTTCAATTGTCTTCATCTTCTAATGTTGTTTATTTCTTAACTACTATATGTTAGTTTTTGACTTTACCTGATGATAATTGGTTATATAGGTGGATATGACAAAATGAAGTGGTATAGCTTAACAAAAGCCTATTCCCTCTTGCGTGGAAAACACCCACATTGTAATCGAGTGAAAAGATCGATGCTAGCAAATTATTCCAGTTCCTTACTGTATGCATGACGAACGACATCGATATCGGTCTGAATGCGTGATACGTCTACAACAAAGCGGTGAGTACTGGCAACAATCACCTGGGTACTACAAAAAGGGGGGGGGGGGTCCGATTGTCCGATGGTGATTGAGAGAAGGAGGAATTAAGTAGTGCAATTCCTGCGCACACTCTTCGAAATATTTACTGTGGAAAACCGAAAGGCTCCTTCAGAAAATATGTCGCTGGCGGCTGGTCACTTTGCGCTTGAGTTCGAGACTAGTAAGGATGCCTTTAACCAGATTTAGGGCAAAAATATGCCTCTTAGCGCGTTTTTCCACTAAGTCAAAAACTGTTAGGTGGCATTTTACACCACCAGTCCATAAATAAATATGTCCAATAAAAAAGTATAAGAATAATCGAATAAACAATGTAGTGGTGTTTTAAGAATATCCAATACCCCATATCGTCCCGTAGATGTAGCAAGAGGCTCTAATGAAATATAGAATAAAGAAAGAATTTGAATTCGGTCCTCGCCGCACCAATAATATTGGTTGTATTTCTTAACGCAGTTTTACTATGTGTATGTGTAATTAGAAAATATGCATGTGTAAAGTTTAATAGTTAAAAGGGAATCATGAATACATCAATATTCGCAGCTCTTTTAAATCGTTGACTTCGGTAGTCGAAGTTGACCGACGTCATATTAATGAGGCTTAGAATCTAAAAATTAATGATATCTATAACAAAAATACGCGTAATAAATCTAAGGGTTGGATTTAGTAGCCTTCGGCACGATTTCTTTTGTCAGTTTGGTCTTAATCGACGTAAAATAATGATCTGGTTTTTGGCCTAAAGTAGAGTGAGGTTTGCTTTTTTTATGATTAGTAGAAATAGAATTAGGCAAGCATAAATGTGAAAGAGGCAGTGGGATAGTTCTCCATACCGAATTTCTATGGCACAACCTATTAGAGAGCCCTACGTTCAGCAATGGATTTTTGATAGAAATTAATGGTGAATGAATTTTGTTTCATATAAATGGTCTGTTGTACTTATACTAGGCAAACACAACTATATGTTTACATAAACTGGAGAAAATTATTTATTATTATTTATAATTTAGCAATATTTATAAAATGTTATCATAAGTTACGTTCATTAATTTGAAATAGCTCCTTGCTGCAATGGATGAAATACTCACTCAAAACCTTGCATTTAAAATGAGAGCATCATAAGCCATGCTATGATAAAGTTGTTCCACATTTACACCGTTACTTTCGCAACTATTTTCTTTTAAATTTTGTTGCAATATACGAGTATTACAAATTTGTATTGGACCTTAAAATTTACAAGTACTTAGTTATGATACTTTTTGTGTAGTAGAGCCACGCTGTAGCTATGTTGTTTGTAGTACGAATTTGGTCGGCTTTAACGGGGTAGGACTAAGCTCTCACGGAATACCAGTGTAAATAGCAGCTTAATTCTACTGTGTTTCATATGGTGAGTGTAGAGAAACGGAGACCCTTTTTACTGGAAACGAGGCATTTCATTTTAGTCATCAGGGTGATAACTCATCTTCATTTTGATTTTTAACCGAGGATAGATTTAGATTTCTATGGACCACAGTATCGACGTACATGTTCATATAAAACATCAGGTGGACTATGTGGCATTTTGTTACTACCCTTATTCTATAAAAATAATAATTAAAGTGTTCTATATAAAATATTTGATAAATTGGAAAAATAATAAAAAAAACATACGACACAATAACAGACATGAGAAAATATTATTTCAACTAAATAAAAACTTTACTAAGACAAATCCGGCGAAAAAATAAATAAATCTACGTCTTGATCTATGAAGTCCATACGAAAGACTTTTAGGGTCAAGTTTATTTCTCTTTTATATTAATAAATAATAATTATTCAAGATGCATAGCTTATCCTATATAGTCTTGTATGCCGATTACTATACATAATAGTAAATCTAGCTATAATAAAAAAGTCTACGGCAACGTAAATTTTTATTTTTAATAAAATCTGGTAATTGTACGTGAACCAATAAATTTACAGTGGGATCATAAGGGAGAATCCACGTGCTCCTAAAACAATTTTTACACCACTTTGGGAACTTATCGACGATCCATATAATATATATATATATATATATATATATATATCATTACAAATTCTTCGGTGTAACAGCATTCTCACTTGTCTTGGTAAATCCGGTCATTTATTAAAATATATGAAGCATCTTCAGCTTAACTTCACACAATGGTTCAAAAGACCTTTTAAATGAGCATCTTTATTCAGTTACCAGCATAGCTTTAGTTGAAAATTCAAAGCATTTTTTATGTTGCATTAAAAGCATTTCTTTCTAACAATTATAAGTCACTGCTCGTTTTCTATTCCATTACACTTACAAGGCTTAACAAATGCCAATTCACTCTTGCGTTGAAGGCACTAACATTAAAATCAAATGAAAAGACAGATGCCGGTAAATTATTCCACTCGTATGGTGTACGCATTTTGAATGTCGAAGCAACTACAACGTAGGATTTAGCTATTGGCGTCCATCATCTTCCTGAATCAGGTCATAACACGTATACCTAGCTAACACTCAGTATTCCTTACATAGCCATATGCTGATCTGTGGGACTCAAAACAAAAGAAAGTAGATAATAATCTAACTTTTAAATATTCCGCAATTAACTTAGTAAGCAAAATGTGTCTTCGTATTTAGGCAACTTTTATTAAGTCTATAAAACTTTAAGTTTAAATGAAAAAATAAATACATCGACTGTGATTGAAAGTTGAAACATTTATGTAATTAATTCAATAAAAGTCTTCACCTAGGCGTAAGCCTATACAATAATATTTTTTCCTTTTTTAATGTATTTTTCTGCGGACTTCCAAAAAGGCGACGGTACTCAATTCGACTGTATGTTTTATTATGTATGTTATGTATATTATATATGTATAAGATATTGTTACCTCATGACTTTTTACTGGGTGAATCGATTTCGATGATCTGGTATTTCTCGTGTGGTCCTATATGAATTTGATCAAGGTCAAACCAATAGTTTTTGAGTTATTCTTATTAATTTATATTGAAATCGGCTGTACGAAATTTTTAATTTTTAATTATTTATCTTAAAAAACGTGTTTACATCTGTTGATAGTAAAATTGTGCATGTAATATCATTCTTTATCAAATTCAGTGTATTAATTAGAAAGAAAGAAAGAAATAAGTTTATTTGGCACATAAATTATAACAAACAAACAAAAAAAATCAAATAGAACAATTTTTTAACTTAACAAAAATATTTAAAAAAAATAAATAATAAAATAAACGTAATATGCACCAAAATGGTCTCCACTCAGCTTTAAGTCACGAATTGAAGATATACATACATCAATTCGTAACGCTGATTTTCAGTGGAGCCAGGAGTATGAGGCAGATGACAATAAACAACAAGAGAAAAAATATTAACAAAAATATTAAATAAAGGTAAAATAAAATGAACAAATATGTCAAAATTCCATGTACCAGTAATACATTTATAGTGTATCTAGTAATAACAAAAGGTGGTATACATACAGAAAAATAAAATAAATTGCGTGTGTGTGTGTGCATGTGTGTGTGAGAGAGAGAGAGAGTGGATGTGTGCATGCGTACGTGAGTGAGTGAGTAAATGAGTACGTGCGTGCGTTAGTGTGTGCATGTACGGTGCTAGCATTGAGAGTGTATTGTATGCCTATTTGCTGGATTTTTGTGCTGAAATCAGAAACTTTTTTAATAAAATTTTGAAAGTGGCAACTGATTTACTATTTCTGATCGGTGGGGGTATGTCATTCCAGCACTTAGTGGCAGCAAAGCGGAAACTGCCACGGAAGGCAGCTGTGCGATGCTTAGGGTATGTAAGTCGTGATGCTGTCCTAACCGCACGTTGTGAGGGAATGAGTTTTAGGTACAAGTATGAAGATTCCCCGGTATTTATTACTCCAAAAAGCAATGACGCAAGATGGAGGGTACGTCTAGCGCCCATACTCATCAGGTCGTGTCGATTTAAAAATGGGGTTATATGTGATCTCTTAGGGATTGTGAAGCAGAAACGTGCACAGGCGTTTTGAACTCTTTGTATTAATCTTTTGGTTCTAGCGAGCAAACACTCACCAAATACAGTATCCGCATAAGTTAGCTTTGACAGAATGAGTGCTTCACACAACCTAATGCGCATGTCCACTGTCAAATACTCTTTTATCTGGTACAAGACTTTGAGTCTATAGAAACAGTTACGCATGGTTTCTTGTACATGACCCTCAAAACGTAACCTTCCATCCATAACGAGACCTAAGTTCCGAGCTTCCAATACACGTTCTAAAGGATTACTCTTGATGTTAATTTGCGGATTGAAAGTTAGAATAGTATTTGTCTGGTTACGCGTTACCAGTAACATATACTTAGATTTAATGGGATTTAATACCAGATTATTTTGATCACACCAATCAGCTATGTGGTCCAAATCTGAATTGATTTTTGTTACTGTAATGTTTGTGTCACTGGGTTTAAAAGACATGTACAATTGAAGGTCATCAGCATATATATGATACCTACAGTTTTTATGCTGTTCACTATATCTGAGCTATATAATATAAAAAGTATAGGCCCCAAAATGGAGCCTTGAGGTACACCTCTTGGAACTGGCAGTGTGGTAGATATACATTCTGATCCATTGTTTTTATTTATTTTAACAAATTGTGTACGACTAGTGAGGTAACTTGCAAACCATTTTATTGTTAAATTATCAAATCCGTAATAAGCCAATTTTGATAAGAGTAGAGTGGTGTTAATAGTATCAAAAGCTCGGGAAAAGTCAAGCAAAGCTAACAGAGTACCCTCTCCAACATCTTGTGCGGTCAGAATATCATCCACTACATCCATCAGAGCGGTTGCAGTGCTACGAGACTTTCTGAATCCAGATTGCTTTTTAGGCAGAATATTATTAGCCTCAATATACTCCGTCATTTGTGTACAGACTACTCTTTCCATAATTTTTGACATAAAGGGCAATATACTTATAGGACGAAGATCCTTGTATTCATTTGGATTGGGCTTTTTGGGAATCGGTTTTACTAAAGCTACTTTCCATTGCTTTGGGAATACACCTGTTTCAATAGATTTGTTTATTATTCTGGTAACAACTGTTAATGTTCGGGGTGGAGTTAACAATATCATATTCAGAGTAATGCCATCATGACCTTGTGCATTTGTTTTAAAAGATTTTATTATATTGAGAACAGCTGTTTCATTAACAGGGTTAAGCTTAAAAATGTTAGGCCCAAATCTATCAAATTCATAGCTAGTTAAACGTGATATACTGACTTCATCATTGCCGGGAAGCTCAAGAAAATAATGATTTATATTATTTGGATTACATAAATGAGTTGGCAGTTCAATGTCTTTTTTCTTAAAATTAGCAACGTTTTGTTTGATATTTTTCCACAAATAACGGGAGTTTTGTATCGTATTAATATAACTATTAAAATATGCAGATTTTTCACTATGAATTGCTCTCCTTACAATGTTTTTTAATTCTTTGTAATATTGTTTATGAATATCAAGTTTCGTAAATCTACTTTTAGCATGTGATTCATCGCGCAGTTTAATCATTTCTTTTACAGTATAGGTTATCCACGGATAAGAATGTTTTTTTATATAAAACGATCTAAGAGGAGCATGCACATTGTATAGTTCAAGCAAAATATTGTTGAAATTTTCCACCATTTTATCAACATCGCCATTTACAACACTTTCCCATTCTATAAAGTTGACATCTAAGGCAAATTTTTCTATATTTATATCCTTTAGGGGTCTATAGGTAATTGTCTTAGATGCATGTTTGATTTTATTAATATTCAGTTCACATGTTAAAAATGCATGACTGCAAAGATCAGGAATATAATTGACGGTTACGTTATAAAGAGTAATGTTAGAACAAATTACATCAATCAATGTTTCACTATGATCTGTGAAGTGCGTCGGTTGCCTTACAAACTGAGTGAGATTCATGTAATCAAAGAAACTTTGCAGCTTTTTAACATTAGTTTCCTGTATGTTAAGAAGATTTATGTTAAAATCACCGACTAAAACAATATAGTCGAATTTACCAAAGGAAGAAACAGATTCCGTAAGGGCATCAATGAAACTATCAATATTTACCCACGGGGCACGATAGGCCGTACCAATCGCTACTTTGATGCCGTTAATGCTTAATCCTAGCCACATTTGTTCCACTAAGTTGCTAGGAGGGTGCACAATTTTACGAACGTTGACTACATGACTAACGTAAAATCCAACTCCACCACCACGTGCACGCAATGCAGTGGGTCGCGGTACGTGAAGGAACCGATATCCCGGCGGTGACGGTGCACGGCCCTCCTCGCCCTCTCTTATCCACGTTTCGTTAATACCCATTACGTCTACCTGGTACCGTGACATTGCTACGAGAAACTCATCATGGCGAGTGCCTAGGGAGCCAGCGTTTAAGAAACCAATTGACAGTCTTCTCTTTACTACATATTGGAAAACAAACGCATAGACAATTTGAACGTACTTACAGCATAGGATGAACTTACACAAAAGTGTTAAATGGCGCCAACTTAATAAAGTATGAATCCCTAATAGGTAATGTAAATGTGTATTATCCATGTTTCGATGTATTAAATGTAAGTGTGTGTAGAATATGTAAAATGTCAAATCTAAATAATGCAAGAATATTTGGAACGTAGTTTGGTTCAACGCTGTATGTATAATGTACGAGCTAAATAACTTAATATACAAAAACATTGACAAATGAGTATACGATTTTAAACTCAAGGGCATACTAATATTCAAATAAACAATCTTAAAATAAGATATAACAAAAATAAAAATAAATAGATTTTTTGAGGGTAAAATTAAAAACTCACTATAACAAAAATAAAAAATTACAACAATTAATATAAAACATGGAGTTAATGGTTCAAATAGGCGGGGGTTACAAAAATTTATAATAAAAATGAAAATAATGTTTAACACTTTAAGATTAACACATTCAAAAAAATACAAGTTATAACTTATTAAAGACAAGTATAGAGTTAACAGCAGCCATAAATAACAATCAATTGAGCTATGCATAACAAAAAGAAACCAAAGTAGGTATTTTATTTTAAAATGAAATTGACTTACAAAAGTATAAGCGTCATAATTCACAGTATAGAAACTTTTTTCCAATAAAAAAAGTAAACTTTGTTTAAATATGTTACCATTATTTATAGTTTATCTTTTGTATCTTTTATAAATAACATTTCCGTGTGAAGCAAGTTGTTTGGAGCAAGTTTGCAGTTAGAGACAAGTACGGCAGTCTATAAATAAACCGAGCTAATCTTTACCGCCGTGTAGTGGCGGTCAAGAATATCCACTACCCCATATCCTCCCGTGGGTGTCGTAAAAGGCGACAAAGGGAAACGAGCAGGAGATGGGCAGCAGCATCTTCCTGGTAACGGCATAAATACAATAAAAAAACTGCGGTTGCCAACCCGCTCGCCAAGCGTGGCAACTATGGCAATATACCCCCCATGAGCAATGACAATAATAAACGGCCCCCAGTCCCCGGCGGCCCCGCTATTCCTGGCTACGGTGGCGACCATGATAACGGCGGGGCAGGGGGTGCTAAGAATCTCCGGTGGAGGTTCGGTTGCCACCTTAGACGACTCGACCTGGCAACGTACAACGCACGCACCCTGAGGACTGACGAGAAGATCGTGGAGCTGGAAGAAGAGATAGACAAGTTGCGCTGGCATATTATAGGATTATCCGAAGTCCGAAGAGAGGGGGAGGACACGGTAATCCTCGAATCCGGCAACTTGCTCTATCACCGGGAGGGCGACCATCTGTCCCAAGGAGGTGTCGGATTTATCGTCCACAAGTCTCTCGTTAACAACGTTGTAAAGATCGGGAGTGTGTCGACGAGGGTTGCGTACCTTATACTCAGAATCACCAAACGGTATTCGCTGAAGGTCATACAGGTTTACGCACCAACCTCGGCACACCCCGATGAGGAGGTGGAGGAAATGTATGAGGATATCTCTAGAGCCATGCATTCCTCCAAAACCCAATATACGGTGTTAATGGGAGACTTCAATGCAAAACTAGGCACAAGAGAGAACGGTGAGCTGAAAGTAGGGAAATTTGGAATAGGGCAACGGAACCCAAGGGGCCAGCAGCTGGCCGACTTCATGGAGAAAGAGGGACTCTTTATGATGAACTCTTTCTTCAAGAAGCGGCCCCACAGGAAGTGGACCTGGTCGAGCCCCGACGGTTCGACAAAAAATGAGATTGACTTCATTATGACGACCAGACGACAACTGTTCAGTGATGTCTCAGTGATCGCGAGGGTGAAAACCGGCAGCGATCACCGAATGGTTAGAGGCACACTGAACCTAAATGTTAAGTTGGAGAGGTCTCGTCTGATGAAGTCAACGCTCCGTCCCCCTCGTGCTCTAATCCAAAGTCCCGAAACCTTTCAGCTCGAGTTACAAAACCGTTTTCAGTGCCTAGAAGACTGCAATGAAGTGGACGATATGAATGACAAGCTCGTGGAAACTGTCCATGCGGTCGGAGCTAAGTTCTGCAAGACCCACCGCAGAAGAACACAAAAACTCTCCGATCACACTCTTAATCTCATGGCTGTTAGACGGGAGATGAGGCTACATTCTTCAACAGATTTGACAGCATATAGGCAACTGAACAGACAGATCTCCAAATTCATGCGGCGAGACTTACGCAACTTCAATACAGCTCGTATTGAAGAAGCGATCGAGCGGAACCAAGGCTCCAAAGTCTTTGCCAGAGATCTGTCTGCCAGAAAGAGCCAACTGTCAAAGCTGAAGACCGAATGTGGCAGCATCGTTTCCGGGGCACCTGAGATTTTGAGTGAGATTGAGAGGTTCTATGGGCAGCTGTACACGTCATCGTTGGAGCCACACGCAAGTGTGAGTAACGATCCAAGAGCGAGTCTTATTCGACACTATTCCGAAGATATCCCGGACGTCAGTCTGAGCGAGATTAGAATGGCTCTCCAGCACCTTAAAAACGGCAAGGCCCCAGGCGAGAATGGAATTACAGCGGAGCTTCTGAAAGCGGGTGGAAGACCGGTACTTGAAGTCCTTCAGAAGCTCTTTAATTCCGTCCTCCATGGTGGCATTACACCGGAGGCGTGGAGCAGAAGTGCGGTGGTCTTGTTCTTCAAGAAAGGTGACAACGCTCTCTTGAAGAACTACAGACCGATTTCCCTTCTGAGCCGCGTCTACGTGCTGTTTTCGAGAGTCATTACGAATCGTCTCGCGCGCAGACTTGACGACTTCCAGCCTCCCGAACAAGCCGGTTTCCGAAAGGGCTTTAGCACCATAGACCACATACATACCCTTCGGCAAATTGTACAGAAGTCCGAAGAGTACAATTTGCCACTATGTCTGGCGTATGTGGACTATGAGAAAGCCTTTGATTCCGTCGAAATTTGGGCGGTGCTGCAGTCCCTTCAGCGGTGCCAAGTTGACTGTCGGTATATCGAAGTGCTGAAGTGTTTGTACAGTAGAGCTACGATGGCTATCCGAGTACAGAACCAGAGTACGAAACCTATCCAATTGCAGAGAGGTGTAAGACAGGGTGACGTTATATCCCCGAAACTCTTCACCGCTGCATTGGAAGACGTTTTCAAGCTTCTGGACTGGAAAGGATACGGAATTAACATCAATGGCGAGTACATCACTCACCTTCGATTTGCCGACGATATAGTCCTCATGGCAGAATCGCTGGAGGAGCTAAGCACTATGCTCAATGACCTCAATAGTGTCTCCCAACGGATAGGTCTTAAGATGAACATGGACAAAACAAAGATTATGTTTAATGTCCATGTCACACCTATGCCGGTAGTTGTTGGGAGCACTAAGCTCGAAGTTGTTGACGAGTATGTTTACCTGGGACAAATAGTCCGACTAGGTAAGTCCAACTTCGACCGAGAGGTCAACCGACGGATTCAACTCGGCTGGGCAGCGTTCGGGAAGCTACGACACATCTTCTCGTCAGAAATACCTCAAAACCTTAAAACAAAATTGTACAACCAGTGCGTGTTGCCAGTGATGACTTACGGAACTGAGACGTGGTCCTTCACTGCTGGCCGTATGAGGAAGCTTAAGGTCGCTCAGCGAGCTATGGAGAGGGCTATGCTCGGAGTTTCTCTGCGTGATAAACTTAGGAATAAGGATATCCGCAGTAGAACCAGAGTAACCGACATAGCCCAACGGATTAGTAAGCTGAAGTGGCAGTGGGCCGGCCATATAGCTCGAAGAACCGACAACCGATGGGGAAGAAAGGTTCTCGAGTGGCAGCCTCGTACCGGTAGGCGAAGTGTAGGGCGTCCCCCCACAAGATGGAGTGACGACCTGGTAAGACATGCAGGAAGTCGATGGATGCAGGTGGCTCAGGACCGTGCTTTGTGGCATTCCTTGGGGGAGGCCTATGTTCAGCAGTGGACTTGTGAAGGGCTGTAATGATGATGATGAATCTTTACTAACAGTTCCACGAGTGTGGTCCTAGGAGACGATGAATCTTTCCGCTTGATAAACGACAAGGCTGTCTCTCACAAAACCACTGTTTCTTTTTGAACGACGCTTAATTAAAAAGTCACGCAAGTTCGCTTTCTTTTTTAATATGAATGAAAACATAACAGTTAACAGTGGTAGAGCCAGGCGGCAGATCTTGCTGTCGCACGGATGGGCCGGCTCGAACCGGGGTGGTACCACGACCTCACAGAATACCAGCGTGATGTAGAGGTTTACCTCTGCGTTTCGCTTGGTGAGTGCAGGTGGCCGGAGGCCCTTTTTACTGGAAGTGAGGCATTCCATCCTAGTCCTCACGGGTGAAAACGCATCTGCATTTTGATTTGTAATAGAGGATAGATGTAGATGTCTATGGGCCGCAGCAACCACTTACCATCAGGTGGACTGTGTGCTCGTTTTTCACCCTTATCCTATTAAAAAAAAATGGATATTTTGTAAATATTACTTGCTAGAAATGCCATAAATGGTTTAAGATAATATTATTAAAATTATCTTAAACTACCTCAAGAAATTATAAAATACTTGCAATTAGAAACAGAATTGCGGATTGGTTTAACTTTTTAAATTGATTATTCGATCGCAATCTTAAGGTTCCCTTAATTATTATGCATAAACTATCAGGTACATTATCATTATTACAATACAGTTTATGGACTGTTATTATGTATCAGTTGTATATTAAAAGAAAAAAAAGAAAAAATTACAAACTTAGTAATATCTCTCTCTGTAGTCGTCTCTAAGCAATCGTGAGCTTCCCGACCTGACCACGTACGGATCTAAGACGTGGCACTTTACTATGATGGGCAAAAAATTGAAATTAAATAATTATAAAACTAAACGAGCAATGGCATGATAAAGGATATAATAAAAATTAAGTAAATAGTAGGAAAAAAGTAATGAACGGAAATAGGTAAGTAATGTGGTTGAATAGAAAGTGCAAACAAAATGATAATAAAATACAGTACTACACATATCAGTGTATTTATAAGAGTTTACTTTAGGCCTCGTTTCCATTTAAATTAGCTATGTTGTAATGTACTTAGTAACAACTTTGTGTTAGAAAAGGAATAAGTAACAAATGTTATAGTTATTAGAATCAGGCGTTACTTTGCGGAAATCCGTTATAATAAACATGTTAAAAATAATTAAATAACTAAGATCCGCGTCATAAAATAAAATGATGTGTCTCACCTAGTTTTAAGACCACCTTCCGCCCTACCTCAAACGCGTGCACTATCCCCGTCACCACTAATCCCAGCACCACTACACTACAGGAGACACCACCGTCAATAATACGACACGTGTTTCGTCTCTAAACGAGGCTTCCTGAGGTTAAAAGATCTTCCCACATCATTTTATTTTATAACTTGGATATTAGAGTTAGTTAGTCACATATCATTTTTAATCCTACGACTACATTCATTCAGTGATTTTGGATGTCCGGTGTGTTCTAAACAGTCATATCTTAATGATTTCTTAAGTTTACACGAACACCACATAATATTTAAATAAAACTTGTTTTTACGGATTTTATCGCATATACTCGTAGTAACTTATTTTTATATTCCCAACGTCTCGCCATGATCACGGGGGACTGAGATGTTTGACGTCTTCGTGTTATAGTTGACCTCGGCTACCTTCAGATATCTATCATATCTTCAGATATCAGTCATATCTTACAGATATCGCTCTAAGGATGGTGTTACTGAACACCCTAGATGGAAGTTTATCGACCAAATTGGCGATATATTAAAGATTAGCGAAATTTAGAGTACCCTTAACCGACGAGCGTTAGGTACATGGCGCTCTCAGTAGCTCGCTGAGCGATCTTGAGATCTTCCTCATACGGCCGGCCGTGAAGACCACGACTCAGATCCATAAGTCATTAATGGCAACACGGACTGGTCGTACAATCTTATTTATGTGTTAAATGAATTTTAGAAATTCAAAAATTATGACTCTCACAGTATTAAATTAGCAATATCCTTACATAACAAGATCCTACACAGCTTCTTCATCTGAACGAACTTACTTGGATAATTTAAGACGGCAACTTCAGTATGTACTTTCCCAATAATAAGATAACGTAAGTGACCGTTCGATCAAATAAAACCATCGCTCAAGTAATAAATCGAATTGCCACAGCCTCGAGGCCTTTTGTGAATTTGCGGCCGTAACGCACATCTTTGGAAGATGAAAAGAAACTAAAATGATTGGATCAATCACGTCGTTAAGAAAAATCTCGAGCAGTTAGCTGAGCTCGGGTCCATTGAATACAAGTAAATATCAAAAAATCATATTTATTTAGGGGGAAAAATATCCCATGTACTGTATTAGCGTTAGAAAACCATTTTAAAGTGTAAAATGTTATACGTTCGTTAACTTTATTAAGCAAAGATCACATAAAAATATTATTATTAGCATGGTATTGTTAATTATTGTGTAACTTTATTGATTGCAAAGTGCTCTTCTTGTTTTTTCAAAAATATTGTCCCGCTGGGTTTCTTGCTGGTTCTTCCCAGGGCAGAGGTATTTTCCAAACTAGTGGCAAATTAAATATAAGAGTAGTTTTTTAATAAGCAATTTTATTCAATCTAAGATTTTTTTATAGCATAGGAAGACAAACGAGCGCACAGTTCACCTGATGGTGAGTGTTTGCTGTGACCCATAGACATCTACATATATCATCAATAAAGAATCAAAATGCAGATGCGTTGTTACACGTGAGGACTAAAATGGAATGCCTCTTTTCCAGTAAAAAGGGTCTCCGGTTTTCTACACTTACCATACGAAACACAGCAGCATTAAGCTGCTATTTTACGCTGGTATTCTGGGAAAGCGTGGTCCTTCCCCTGTCGAGCCGACCCATTCGTGCTACAACTATACTACGTGCAAGAAATAATAATATGTGATAAAATAATATTATGGAATAAAAAAGTTTCTATTTATATTTCTAATCACGTTGTCAAAAAAGTCTTAAGCAGTTATGCGAGCTCGTGTCGATTAAACACTATAAGTTTTCAAAACTTCATTTCTATATAGGGGAAAAAATATCACGCTTTATAATATGTACTGTTTCAGTGTTAGAAAAAGCTCTCAATGGAAACGTTTTTCATTCGTTCCTAATAAATTATACAAAGTTCACTGCTGAACATTCCTCCTGCATAGATTGTCTCAATTGTACCAAGCTTGGCATATTACTACTTTGATTTTTCTTTCAAATTCAAATTCAAATTTTTTATTGTATGTCACATTAAAAATTTGAGATCGCACATTACTGACACATTCGGAACACGCTGTAGCCCATCTCCATTTTCATTTCCCTCTGTCGGCTCATAAATTACCCACGGAATGGTGTTAGGTTTTACGTACGCCACCATTACATGGTGTTAAATGTAAATATATACATTTAAAATTCTTTACAGCGCGAAAAAATCCATATCTAAGGGATTTCTATAACAATTTATGTGTAAATTATTTGATTCTTTATTTATTTGTTACATGGACAGATAACAATACAATTATTTTTTTAAAAACTTTATATGACAGTTCTGTATCAAATTGTTATCCTAAATATTATGTTGATTCATCATTTTTATATTCATTACAGGAGAGATCATCTATCTAAGGAGTAATTATCAATATTCATAGTTTCTATGATTTATCTTATAATTTATTTAATAGTAAAGTTAAAAAGCGTTTTCCCGGAGAACGTTTAAAAACATAAACACACAGCGATCTCTGTGTGTGAACTCTTACTATAACTATATTCGAGGTCATTGAATATCTTAAAAATTATGTGACGAGCGGTTATCAAGCAATCGTGAACATTTGAGTATGTTACAAAATATGCGTATGAATCACTATAAGTAATAAAAACTTTGTATGAAGTGACTTAAACATAAATATGTACATTAATTATTTGACACCGGTTTTGTGATTATCTTGCGTTTCCGCAAAGGCCTCCTCTAGAGCTTACCACGCTTTCCAATCCTGGGTAATCCTCCTATAAGTAACGCCAGCAATTTTCTAATATCATCGTCCCATCTAAGAGGCTGCCTCCCTTTCTTGCTTTTGCTTTGTCTTGAACACCTATCGGTGAAGTTTGTAGCTCATTTTTCTTTATAACTCTTCATCATATGACCTGCCCACTTCCATTTTAGTTTTCTTATACAGTGTGTTACATCGTTTATTTTAGTTTGATTTCGTAATAAGTAATAATTCGCCATCAGAAAGGGTTTGTTTAAATTATAATTTATTTGACATTTTTAAATGTCTTTATAATGAATTTAATTATTATTTATTATTAATAATTATGAAGCGTCACAATATGCAGAAGAAACAGGGATAGTGATAGCATGCAGCCTTGTGGAACAATAGTGCCAAAGGCTTGCAGTCGGAGCATGCACCGTCTACAACAACCTTGAAGCTCCGATCTGCAAGAAAGCTGGTGATCCAATTGCACAATTTCACGGGAAGCCCATAGGAAGGGAGCTTCGAAAGAAGCGCTTTGTGCCAAACCCGATCGAAGGCCTTCGCCAAGTCCAAACTAACGGCCAATGACTTCCCCTTGGACTGTACTGCCTCCACCCATTTACGATTCAGGTAGACCACAAGATTACCAGCTGATCGACCCCGACGAAAATCGTATTGGCGGTCCCTAATGAGCTGGTGATCCTCAAGGTACCGCATAAGCTGGCAGTTTATTATGCATTCCATTATTTTGGAGAACAAGGAGGTGATGGCGATAAGCCTGTAGTTAGACGGATATGAGCGGTCACCTTTTTAGGGATCGGGTGGACAAAAACCGTCTTTATTTATGATTTCGAGACTATGCCTAGAGAGTAGGAAAACCGGAAAAGACGCGCTAGAACCGGTGCCAACTTCGGAGCACACCTCAGCATATTGGGGAATTCCGTCAGGCTCACTAGACTTGTGGATGTCCAGGGAGAGGAGAGCTTTGCGAACCGAACGATGTGAGAACCGCACATCCGGCGTGAAGTACTCACACCGCGGGATGGTCGGTGTTGTGTTCCCCCCATCATCGACAGTCAAGTTGGACACAAAGAAAGAGACTAGCAGATCGGCTTTCTCCTTTGCGGCATTCTCCAGTAAATCATCCTCTCTTTGCAGAGATGGACGAGATGGGTGACATAAGTGCCCTTGAACAGCCTTGGTGAGAGACCAGAATGCACGGGTTCCCAAAGGAAGGCGAATGAGTTTCTCGCCAATTCTGCCTATGTGCTCTGACTTTGCCTTGGCAATGACTCTTATGAAGGACCTGAATGCGGAATTATGCTTCTTTTTGGAGCTGGTGTTTACATCCCGGGACGTTGATGCGTAAGCCCAGGCCAGGTAGCACTTCTGCTTGTAGCGTGATGCTATTTTACAGGAACGACTAAATTACTTATACGCTATTATAACATAGTCCCAGAAAATATTCAAGGCCTATATATAAAGAAGTTTAAATATTTTAAGTTTATTTAGACCTATAAAGCCCTTGATTATAAAGTCAGTTCTTTATTTTATAAAATAAAACAAGTTGTTATTCAAAGACATTTAATCATAAACATTAAATTTAACTAATAAACTTAAAAACAAATTTGTTACAGATGTAAAATTCGCCTTTATTTCCGAGATAATGACTCTCAAATGAAATCAATTTGCAATTTAATGGAACCATATTTTTGCATACTAATAGCTAACTTTCTCCATAATATTGCTTTCAGTAAAGATTTCCTTTTAAAACTAAGTTAAATGTATTAGGATTTCTTATATTTACGATAATAAGAAGACTTACAAATTAATTTAGTTAAGTAACTAATACCACAAAATTTATAAAAGTACAAGAACTAATACTCATTTCCGTTAGTATTACTTATATATAGGTTTGTAGGTATTATTTATTAAAATATATGAAAGAAAACAAGCTAAGCAACAATTAATAACGTTAAAACTTATCAAAAGTTGACAGCTGTACTTAGGCCTTCCACATAGATTGCCTTTTTTTCCATATTTGCCACGCTTGGCGGGTGGGACCGCTGTTTTTTTGTTGTTATTAGGGAGACGCTGCTGCCCATCTGCAGGTTTGTATCCTTCTGTCGCCTTTTACAACACCCACGGGACGATATAGCGTAGTACGTATTATTACACAGCCAATACAACATGGTCTAAACAACAATTCATAAATAAAAAAACAACAACCAATAAATGAAAAAAGAACAATCAATATGAGAAAAAAAACAATATTTATATGTGCCACTGAAGAGAAGCTTAGCAGCACAATTGAGAGATTCGATTTTAATGTAGTACGAGAATAAATTTAATCTACATGTTTAAACGTAATAGTTATTTACTTTTTCCACACCATGTACAGCGGCGATTGTGAAGACCCAGGAGAAGGTTTATCTGCGAAATGATATACAAAAATTATTCGTAAATCCAATTGAGCATGCCTTCGCATAAAAAAATTACGTATAGCATGATTATACAGATTTTTTTAAAATTAGTTTAAATACACACAAGTTTTCACTAATAACTTTTTTATATTTCCAATTTTCCGATAATTTTATGTCAAACTTCAATTTGAAAAAGTTTGGCAAATCCAAAGTGCACGAATTATAATGCTCATATGATCATTATGTTTCATTCATGTCACTCCAAAAAGTCCAAGACGTATTCAAGTATTACATCCTAGTTACTTTTAGTACGTACTACTATTATTTATTCTGTGCTTTTAAAATTCATTAAGGTCATTAAGGAGTATGTTAGGGATGAATCTGAAGGACAGAGTGAGAAATTGTTTAATAAGAGAAGAGTGTGGTTTGCAAGATGATGTTGTGACCAGGATTAAGAAAGGAATGCTTCGGTGGTTTGGTCATGTAGAAAGAATGAATGAGGAAAGAGTGACAAAGCAAATTTATGTTGCAGAGGTGAACGCCAGAGTCGGGAAGGGTCGCCCTAGGCGAAAGTTTATCGACCAAATTGGCGATATATTGAAAATGGGCCAAATCAAGAGTACCTTTAACCGACGAGCGTGTATGCGTAGGTATATGGATGTGGAGGAAGCGAGAGAGGTCTGTCAGGATCGTGCCAAATGGAAGTCCATAGTCTCTGCCTACCCCTCTGGGTGACAGGCGTGAGTGTCTATGTATGTATGTATGTATGTAAACTTTTAAAATATTGTAATAAAATCTATGATTATTATAATAATCAAGTATGTATGAAATTTGTTTTTCGAATATTTTGTATTTATTTGTACAGTGATCTTTTTGAGCCGCTGCAAACAACCAATACAGTATCCACTCACAACGGCAGTTGACGCCGAAATAAGCGAGTGAGGCACAGGCAGTCTCTATTTACTGAAATAAATTCTAACACAAGGCTGCGAAAACACCGAAAATTTCGCCATTTTGCAGCCGAAAAAAAAATTAATTATAGCTAAACAAAACAAAATTACACTACCATTTACATTAAGTGATTTCCACAAGATAGATGAAGAGATTAAAAATAGATTGAGTTAAACAATTGATATTTTCAAAAGTTATCGTGTTTACAAGCCTTGAGATCTTAATAAATCCACACCATAAGCCACTAAAACCCCTTTAACTTAATCTTAGCAATTAATCAATTAAAAAAAGATATTAATAAGTTCAACAATCATTTATATTTCTGAGTATGTGCTTTTTATATCATTTATATGTATAATATGATTGCTGGATGCGATTTCATGCGACAGAACGTTGGAATCTTGATTTTTAGGCGCTAGTAGAACATACCTTTGCGCTTTGCGCTCGGCATGCAATAAGTTGGCAACTCGTTTACTCGCGTAACCTATTGGTATTTTTTTAAAACGAGAGTAAATCATTTTTCAGTTGATGAGACTGATTTTTTTTATAGAATAAGGGTGACAAACGAGCGCACAGTCCACCTGATGGTAAGTGGTTGCTGGGGCCCATAGACATCTACATCTATCCTCTATTACAAATCAAAATGTAGATGCGTTGTCACCCGTGAGGACTAAGATGGAATGCCTCATTTCCAGTAAAAAGGGTCTCCGGCCACCTGCACTCACCAAGCGAAACGCGGAGGTAAACCTCTACTTCACGCTGGTTTTCTGTGAGGTCGTAGTACCACTCCAGTTCGAGCCGGCCCATCCGTGCGACAGCAAAAGCTGCCGCGTGGCTCTACCACTGTTACAAACTTGATTTTGATGATGTGACAGAACTTGATTTTCGTGATTTTGACAGCAGTTTAAGCAAGATTTGAAATTTTTTCTAGCTTTACACATTTTCTTAGTACGTTTATCATATAACTTCTACAGGTAAAACTTCAACCTAAACCTCCGTTGCGCTTTAGCAACCACCTTTTTTCGATTCTTGAAGAATAGAATAAAATAATTTTTATTTAATATTGGTAATTACATGATACTTATTTATTTTTTTATTTACCACTGGTTCGGATAATACCTCTGTCCTGGGAAGAACTAGCAAGAAACCCAACGGGACTTTTTTTGAACATATATTCACTTCACAGTAATTTAGTTTGTACAAATTATAAACGAGTTTTAATAGTAACAGCATGGTGGCGATCACCTCATTTCCAGAGGCTTTTTCCTTTATGTATTCTTTAATATTATAATAACCCTTTAAGTACAATTTTTCTTTAATAAAACATTTAAACTTGTTTATTGACAGTTTTTTTAAAGGAGAAAGAGACGTCTCCATACATTCTTGGGCCCAGATGCTAACAAGATGAAAGTGGGCTATTTTCCACTATAATTACTTAAAGATTCAAGATCAGTATAAAAATACCAAAAAACGCTGTGATTACTTAGGAAACAAAATAGTGAAACGATTAACGAAAGATAAAACAATATCAACTAATGAAGTGAATATTAGGCATATCGATCTAAAATCGATTACTTTAATTGTTGTTTTCACTGTTATTCGTTGGCATGTTGATTGCTTTGTATTTTTTGTGGATATATTCACAATATTTTTTTTATCTCCCTAGTTAACACAGAGAAATAATCGAAAATAGATATTAAAATGCTGAATTTAATCGAGAATCAATTATATTGTGCTCGTTTCAAATTGAATCTAAAATCGGTAATTTTAAGTGAATAGTTTTGAAGTTTGAATCGTCAAGTTTCAAAATGAGAAGTCCCTTATTGGTAGGTAGCACAAACTAATAAGAAGTGGTAGCTTCCATTAGGAAACGAGAATTTCACTAGTGCATTCTTTATGGTTATTGATTTTTTTATAGGATTAGGGTGACAAACGAGCACACAGTCCACCTGATAAGTGGTTGCTGAGGCCTATAGACATCTACATCTATCCTCGAATGCGAATCAAAATGCATATGCGTTGTCTGCCGTGAGAAATAATATAGAATGCCTCTTTTCCAGTAAAAAGGGTCTCCCGTTCTCTACACTCACCATACGACACAGAGCAGCATTAAGCTGCTATTTCACGCTGGTATTCTGTGAAGGCGTGGTACTTCCTAGGCCGAGCCGCCCATTCGTGCTACAACTATTCAATTAATATAGTAGCAGCATGGCTGTACCACGTTGCCATAAAATATTTATTTCTTTTTTTATTTTGTAAATGATATATTTTATTTCCAAATGAATATATCATTCAAAGTAAATAATAGAATTTTAATCAAACCTTGGAAGCTATTTAATTTAGTTTTTGTTTTTGGGCTCTGAATAAATATAAATCCAAATACATCAATACAATCGATTTTCTAACATATTTAGTTATTTTATTGTTTTCTAGAAATCTAGATTGTAAAAATAGCTATATATATAGATTTTTGTATTTTACTTTAGAAATATATAGCCAATTAGTTAACTTGAGGCCCAAAAATCCCATTCACCTATTCTAGGATTTTGATGTAAAAGCATATACATTGGCCCATGCATGTAACTAATTCTATGGAGACTAGTAACTGGTATTACAACTAATTAACAAAGCAAATTAAAGAAGTGAAACTTCTTTATCGACTTATTGGAGAAATTTAGCACAGTATTAAATATCAAAAACGTCACGTTTTCTTGTAACGTTTCACCCCCGGGGCTGCACGATTATAATTTTATTTAACCTACTTATGAAAAATTTAAAATAAAAGAGGAAATGATATGTCGTAAAGAAGTCTCACTTCGTACGTGTGTACACAATTACACCCACAATTTATTTTACATTTACGTCTTAACACGGGGGACGCCTTCAGAGCCAGCACAATATTTACTATACGATTGATCTTACAATATTCAAGCCACTTACAAGCAGGTGATTTTTAAATTTGTTTGTTACATCAATTTTAGTTACAAAAAATTAAACCTAATCGTACGTCATGGAGTCTTCCAAGACCAAGACTCTGAAGACCTATTGATGCCTTAAAATATATTAGATACTGAACCCAACCCCACTGACTGAATACCGATATGAGGGTATCAGCTCAGTTCTCACCAACACGTCTTAGTGTTAATAAATTAAGGAGTGATTGTAGACAATTCTTTTAAAAATCCTAATAAAGTTTTAGAAAAAGCATATGTCCAGAAATGGATATTGCGGAGAATGACCTTGCAATGTAAGATTTTTGTTGGCTGGTGGTTTTATAGGAAATCGGTTTCTGTAACCCATAAACGCCTTCGATTGAGAACCAAAATCAAGATGTGTGTGTCACCTCTGAGGAATAAGATGGAACGCCTCACAGGCTGTTTCTTGTGTGGGTTGCTCGGGTACTGTAAAATTTAAGACGAAGCTTATCGTCTGTGCATCAAGGCATGTTCCAAAGCTTACTTATAATATTTAACGTTAAGTAATTAATAACTTAGTCTATTTTCCTCGCGTTTTAACTAAAAAGATTTTTTAATAATATATCTGTATTCATTTCATACCAGTACAATAGAAACAGAGGCTGTCCTATTATCCTCCAACGGGTTTCATTTCAATGGAGTTTTGAATAGTCTACGCACGGTTAACTCATTAAGAGCTTTATATAGAAATCCCTTTGTGAATGCCTGCTTTATTCCAGATCGACTTTAAATTACTATAATGAACTCACTGTTAATTATATCGCAATGAAATTTATTAATTTATATTTTTTTATTCAATTTATTAATTACTAAATCTGTTAACCTCACGCTTATATGGACGTATACAGGTTGAAATAATTCGCATCGTTTTAAACTGAGAATATCGTCGTAGAAGTCGCCCAGGCCAAATTTCGGTCACGGGGGCCAGTCGCAACGGTGACTAGCCATCTGCGCATGACATGTCGTCATGCCCAAGCGCAGGTGCACTCTTTATTCCCTCACTCTATAGGCGAGAATCCAACATGACTGGAGAGAGTTCAGTCACAGGAACAACGGTCTTACATTTTTTGAGCCACTGGGTTCACCTCACTACCAACATCCTGACTTCAGACTGCTAATGATAATTTCTTAACAGAAAATCTCAATAACAGATTTAGAGCTCATGTTTAGCAGCGGCGATTTCTACCACTAGAATATCGAGGTACTCAAAACTAAACTAAACTAAAAATATAATACAAACAAAGTTATAAATAAAATAACGCAAATCTAAAGCTCTAATATTGCGAGTTAGGAAGCTTTTGAAAAACATATTAGGTACTCACTTTTGAAGATGTATAACAAAATCTAACAGTGGTAGAGCCACGCGGCAGCTTTTGCTGTCGCACGGATGGGCCGACTCGAACCGGGGTGGTACCACGACCTCACAGAAAACCAGCGTGAAGTAGAGGTTTACCTCTGCGTTTCGCTTGGTGAGTGCAGGTGGCCGGAGGCCCTTTTTATTGGAAATGAGGCATTCCATCTTAGTCCTCACGGGTGACGACGCATCTACATTTTGATTTTTGATAGAGGATTGATGTAGATGTCTATGGACCGCAGCAACCACTTACCATCAGGTGGACTGTGTGCTCGTTTGTCACCCTCATCCTATAAAAAAAAATCAATTTGTTAAGCAAACAAACTTCAAAAAACCACTTACAGTCAGGGCACATCACATGTTACATTCACAGTTTAGGGTTGATTAGCCTGGCTGCTACATCACTCCCCCTAGCGAAAGCGTACCGGAGGGTTGACGACTCGCCCATGTCTCGTAGTTTTTAAAATAGGTTTCATCTGGGTTGATGTAGATGATGGGTTTTCAAGCTTCCTCGCTGGTGGTTGAGATGATGATGATGATGATGATGATGGATTCTCTGAAGTATCCTCGTTAATAATATAGGCAGGCTTTAGCCGGTCGATCGATATAATTGTAGATTTCCTTCCGGGTATTTGTAATTTAAAAGTCTTGCTATTTCGCTCTAATACTTTATAGGGTCTATCGTAGGTAGGTTGAAATTGAATCTTCACAGCGTCGTTTCTTACAAAAACTTACTTGCATGTTTTCAAATCTTGATGAATGTGTAATACTGATTTATGATGTGTGATGTGATGATGTGCGATTCGACGATAAGACTTTGTTGACTGATTCTCGAAGTTGAGTTTTTTTTTTCAATGGTACTTAGTTCATCTGCTGTTTTTTATTTTACAGCACCCTTTATTCTTTTTTGTGGTCAATCTTATAGTATTTCTCTCTTTGTTTTTTTTTTGTTTTTTTTTTAATTGCCTTACATGCATAACTATGTATTTAATTAAATTAATCTAATTCTCTGCATGGCTTTATTCCGCCTTTTAATCTTTCTAATCTTATATACATATGTATTATATCATTCTACATGAAACTTTAGACTTCTGTATTATTTATATAATTTTAAGGCATTTCCTGCCTTACACATATCTCTTTATCTATACTTATTTTATTTCTTATCTATAATATTATTAAGGCTTATGCTGTTTTATCTACTGTGAGTTATGCTAATTACTGTAACTATAATTCTCAATAAAAAACTATACTTATAAAACTGGAATTATGACGCTAAACATGATGCTCTTTTTTATATTTAATGACCTTAATTAAAATAAAATAAACATTTATACGCACACAGATATACATATATATATATATATATATATATATATATGCACATACATACACGCACATACACATATATTACCTATATGTACATTTTTTTTCTATGATTGTATTGAAGCTTTTGCTGTACTACTTACTTTAAGCTGTTCTGCTTACAGTAATCTATACTACTTAATATTGGCTATACGTATTAAGCTGAATTTTATGTGATTAAATATTCTGTTGTTTATTAATACCCTAATAAATTTTTGATCGCGACTTTCTAACACAATCTTCCGCAAACTTTAGGAAATGGATTCGACTGTCATTGTCGTTGATAGCTCTACTTAAGGTCTCTTCCTTCAGCGCAAAGCCCATACGGTGTTCGCAGTTCATTCTAATTATTGAGTACTTGGGACACTCTAAGAGTATATGTTCGATAGACTGTTGGGTTTCTTGATCGCAGTCACAGAAGAACTCTGCGCTAACTTAAACATATGCAGGTAAGCTTTAAAGCCACCGTGGCCGGTAAATATTTGGAATCTTATATTGTTCATTTTAATTTTCTGCAGTGTCTTGTACGCTTCTTCGACGTGAGGGAAGAATGTCCATGTTACTCTTCCTGTGTCTGAACCGGTGTACCTTTCCTGCCATTTGAGTAAAGTTTGCCCTCTGATGAGGCGCTTTGCAAATGGGAAGCAGTCGTAGACAGGTGCCTGTTTGGAGGTTTCTGCTGCAGATTTTGCCAGTTCATCTGCTCTCTCGTTACCAGCGATACCACAGTGTGCCTTAACCCAGAAAAATTTTACTTCTCCATTGTTCTTTCTTATTTCTGCCATTCGATCCAATATCTCAGCTGCAATGGGGTGGAGGGTGTTTGGGTTCGATAAACAATCCAGCGCCGATTGTGAATCGCTAATTATATTTGCGTTCTTTAGCGATTTTTGCTTGAGCATAGTATCCAGAGCTGTCATTATGGCTGCCAGCTCCGCTTGATAAACGCTGCAATAGTTCCCGAGTTTTAAACGCGTTTTGTATTTCTCTTTTCCACTTATCCAGCAGGTGATTGCAGCGCCCATTTTGCCAGAAGTTTTACTTCCATCGGTATAAATGTATGGCCAATTGTTTCCATTGTTGTCTATGTCGCTTTCCGCTGTGATTGAGCCGTATGTGATTTTAATTTGCTCCGCTGGATGAGGCAAGGTGTACGGGCTTACTGGTTTCGCAAATTCTCTTCCCGGAAGGTATGAAATTGGTTTACCTTTCTTTGTTTTGTAAAGTTTCATTTGTTCCTGAGCTCTTAGACCCAGTGGAAGAATTCTAGCAAGTGTTGCACAGGAGATTAAGGACGCTGTTCGATGTGCTTTGCTAATTGCTATACTGAAGGTTCTGATATGATCTGTCCAACTTTACTTTAATCTGTTTTTTATGGGCTGAGGCTCCCAAAATACACGCCGCATACAGAACTCTGGGTTCTACAACTGCTATATATATGGTCCTCAGAATCTCAGAATTGAGACCCCAGTTTGCCCTAGCTATTCTAAACACCTTCTTATATAATTTTATGGCTTTTTATGCAACCCCGTCTATAGTCGTCTATAATCAAAGTTGAGTTACAAAATCGTAATTCATTTCTTGACTATTTGACGACGTGAAAGTGAAGAAGTAACACGGTAGTCTTATGCTGCAGCCGTAGGTTAGCTGAGCGGCGCTAAGACTTATGTCTGCACGCGGTGTTGCACGTAGTCCAAATAGCACTGTAGGTAGCTCATCAATCCACTTTGAATGTTGAGATAAACGAGTTTTGAGTGCGGTCTTCAATGTACGATGCCATCGTTTGACTATCCCGTTTGATTGAGGATGGTATGCCGTTGTACGTGTCTTCTGTATTCCCATAGTTTGAAGAAGTTTGAGGAATAGGTTGCTTTCGAAATTTCTTCCTTGATCTGTTGTGATGGTTTTAGGTGATCCGAAACGAGTAATCCAATTTTAATAGATTATCTTCGCGACGGATTCAGCTGAAGTATCATTGGTAGGTATTGCTTCTAGCCATCTTGTTGTTCTGTCGATCATTGTTACGAGGTAACAATGTCCTTGCGGTGAAGTAGGTAATGGTCCAACGATGTCAACGTGCAGGTGTTCGAATCTCTCCGTAGGTGGAAATGAAACTAGGCTGCTTGATGTATGCCTTTGTACTTTGCATTTTTGGCATTGAATGCATTGCTTCGCCCAGTTGCCAACATCCACTTGTATTGAAGGCCAAAAGAATGTTCCAGTAATGAGTTTTCTGGTTGCTCTAACACCTGGATGACTGATGTTGTGCAGTGCATTGAAGACTTCGCGACGACATACTTCTGGTAGGTATGGTCGCATGGTTGATGTTGAGGCTTCACAGTAGATAGGTAGATACGTCATTGGCATTGTAACTTGCTTGATGGACAAGTTACTTTGCTTCGATCGATATTTGATGTTGTCGCTATCTCTGTCTTGTGCTCGGCGATCTTGTGATAGTCGATTGATGTAGGGCACGTTACACTGTCGATTGGTATGCGACTGAGTGCGTCGGCGACTATGTTGTCCTTCCCACTGATGTGACGTATGTCGGTCGTGAATTCACTTATGAAAATGAGTTGTCTTGCTTGTCGTGGTGTTTCCGATGGTGATGGTTTCTTTTGAAATACATATGGCTTGTGGTCGGTAAATCGATCAGGTTTTGACCCTCGAACGTTTTTCTGAAGTGCTTGATAGCCATTTAGATAGCGAGTAACTCTCGGTCGAATGTACTGTAGTTACGTTGAGTGTCGGAGAACTTCTTCGAAAAATAGCCTATCAACGCTGGTGTTCCACAAGGCTGCGTGTTATCACCAACGCTGTTTCTCCTGCATATCAATGATATGTTGCTAACTGGTAGCATTCATTGCTATGCAGACGACAGCACTGGTGATGCCTTATATACCGGCCGTGCCAATATTTCTCGGGAAAACGTCGCCGAGTACAGGAACAAACTTGTGTCTGAAGTCGAGTCTTTGCTTAACAAAGTCTCGGATTGGGGCCGACTAAATCTAGTCCAGTTCAATCCCCAGAAGACACAAGTTTGCGCGTTTACCGCTTAAAAGAACCCCTTTGTCGTATCTCCTCAGTTTCAAGGCTTGCTGCCTCAGCCAATATCGGAATCCTTGGCGTCGACATATTGAATGGTGTGCAGTTTCGTGGTCACTTGGAAGGGAAGGCCAAATTGGCCTCTAAAAAGCTCGGCGTGCTCAGCAGAGCGAGACAGTATTTTATGCCGGCACATCGCTTGCAACTTTACAAAGCGCAAGTTCGGCCCCACATGGAATACTGTTCTCATCTCTGGGCCGGGGCACTCCAGTGCCAGCTCCTTCCACTTGACCGCATCCAGCGCTGAGCAGTTCAAATCGTCGACGACCGAGTTCTTTCTGATCGGCTCGATAGACTGGCACTGCGTAGAGATGTTTCATCTCTTTGCATATTTTATCGCATCTATCACGGGGAGTGCTCTGAGGAATTGTTCGGACTAATTCCAGCCGCTCAATTTCACCACCGCACATCGCGACAAAACTCGCGTTACCATCCATACCATCTGGATGATTGGCGGTCCACCACAGTGCGATTTAGAAGATGTTTTCTCCCTCGCACGACTTCTTTGTGGAATCAATTACCACCAGCGAATTTTCCGGACCAATACGACTTAGGAACCTTCAATAAAAGAGCTTACACCTTTCTAAAAGGTCGGCAACGCATCTGCAATTCCCCTGGTGTTGCGGTTGTTCGTGGTCGGCGGTAGTCACTTACCATCAGGTGAGCCGCATGCTCTTTTGCCCCCTATTCTATAAAAAAAATATAGCCAAGTGGTTGCCATTTCGCATTCATGTATTGTTGGAGTACAGCTCCTGCTGAGAGATCGGACGCGTCGCTGGAGATAGCAAGGGTTGTTTCGTGTGATGGGTGAGCGAGCAAAGCTGCATTTTGGATCGCAACTTTACAAGCTTGAAATGCCTTCGTAGCTTCATCGTCTCATCCGATTAACGTTTTATCTTTTTTCTTCGTTTTGTGAAGGTAAGCGTGAAGTGGTGCTTGGATTTCAGCGGCTTTAGGTATGTGTTCTCTGTAAAAATTAATTATCCCAAGAAAACACCTTCGTTCTTCGATTGTTTTAGGTTTCGCATAATCGATGATTGCTCTGACTTTTTTAGTGGGTGGTTTGATTCCTTCTTTGCTGACGGTGAAACCAATAAATTGAACTTCTTGTTGTCCAAATATGCATTTCGAAGTGTTGATTGTGATTCCATTGTCCTCTAATCGCTGTAGCACCGTGCGTAGATGGGTTTCGTGCGTTTCTTTATCAGGGCTTGCAACAAGGAGATCATCAATAAATGCGAAAACGAAATCCAGTCCATGCAGTACTTCGTGTATGAATCTTTGGTTTGACCAGCGTTCTTCAGTCCTGGGGTCATTCTTGGAAATTCGAATAATCACATTGGGGTAATTATTGCTGTCTTCTCTATGTCTTCATCGCGTACTTTAATTTGTTGGTAAGCTCGGTTGAGATCGATGGTAGAGAATGTAGTCTTGTCTGACAGTTAATGAGTGAAATCCTTGACTCGCGGTATTGGGTAGCGGTCAGGAGTGGTAATAAAATTCAGTCTTCTGTAATCACCACAAACTCGTAATTCTCCATTCTTCTTCGATACAACGTGAAGTGGCTTTTGCTTGGACAGTATAATTCTTGCTCGGTCATGTTTTCGAATTCCTTTCGAACTTGCTCGTATCGGTGTGGTGCGATTGGACGTGCACGGCAATGAAGTGGTGGTCCATTGGTTTCGATGAAATGTTCAACGTCGTGCTGCGGTGTTAATTTCATTGAAGTTATTCTTGTGATTCCAGGATATTCTTCAAGGATCTTGTGATAAGATTGTTGAACAACTATGCTTCTTATTGTGGGCAGATTGGTTGCTTGGACGAAAAACTGAGATACAAGATTGGTTGTCCCGTCGATGATTCTTCTATTTTTAATGTCGACGATCAACTGGTGGTGTTGAAAAAAATCAGCACCGATTATTGGTTTGCTGACGATAAATCTCCACTTGAATGGTCGGCGTAGGTTTAAATCCAGTTACATTGTTTTTTCTCCATATGTAGGAATCACCGTATTGTTTACTGCGTAGAATTGAAAATCCAATGGTTTCATCTTCTGTCTTTGTCTCGGCGGTAAAACTGAGATATTCGCCCCGGTGTCGATAAGGAAGCTAAAATTGATTTTTTTTATCGGTGACGAAAAGACGGTAGGACTTTTTTGTTACGCTGGATCACGTCGCATCAAGCGTATTAGTTAGTTTTTCGACTTAGTATTTTCGTGTTTAAATGTACACAATGTTGTGCATTTTCTTGCCTCTAAACCGAAACGTCGATGATAGTAGCAATAATCTTGATCTTGAGCTTGTTCGACTTCTACTTGCAGAACGGTTGCGACGAAAAAGTGATCTTCGCTGTTGCTAATTAAGCTGGTTGTACTGTTGCTGGTAACAGGTTTGATGCTGGGAAGTTTTGAGCGCGGCGATTTCGAATGATAGCTTCCGAATTTCTTCGATGAAGAAACTGGGTATCATTGTTCTTGGTTGAAGTGCCTTCGATCATCGATATGTGTGAGCTACTGCTGTTATCAATCATCTTGTCCGCCAGGAGTGCCAGCTCGTCGAGCTTCGTCTGCGTGCTGAATGTCTTGCTCACTGCTAGTACCGATCTAACATGTGGGGGTAGGTGGGTTACCCACATTAACCGTAGCGTCGAATCTGAAACATTATCCCACGCCAAAGTACGCTGTTCTGCGTAGGAGTTGTGCGGGCTTCTGGTCTCCAAGTTCTATTTCTGACAGAAATTTCTGTAGCTGGCGACTGTCGGATTCTTCATTTGCAGAAATCAGACGATCCTTCAGCGAATTATACTGGTCGGTTGCCAGTGGGTTGAACAACAGGTCCGAAATTTGTTCGATGTCTTGTTTCTCAAATGGGGCGATCACCATCTGTGCTAGTTGCGCTTGACTCTTCTTTAAATCATTCATCGCGGCTTCAAAACTGACGAACCAAAGTCTTGGTTTATTTCTCTTAAACGGTGGTATTCTCAACGATAGAGATATACCGGCGATTTCTTATTCCTTAGCCAGGTTTGATTTCTTCACTTCTCGCTCCATAATGACGTCTTAATTACACTGATTTTATATATACTAAAGTCTTCCTTGATATTTTTCTACTTTTCTTGCAGGAATCTTCCTTATCGGTATTCGTAACGGGGCAACAATGTAATAGTGGTGTATGGTATCCACTATTAACAGACTACGAGTGGTCTACGAGCGGAGAAATGAAACTATCTTTCTGATATGTCTTACTATGTGCAGGCGAATGGAGTATATTTTTCAGTCAACCCTGCCTATATTTATATGTCCGGCTACGTCCTTAGTTTACCAATAGTAAAATATTTTATTTACTAAGCCAATTACAATCAATAAAATATTCATCATTCATCATCATTAAAGCCTTTCATAAGTCCACTGCTGAACATAGGCCTCCCACAAGGAATGCCACAAAGCACGGTCCTGAGCCACCTGCATCCATCGACTTCCTGCATGCCTTACCAGGTCGTCACTCCATCTCGGGGGGGGAGTCGCCCTACACTTCGCCTACGGGTATGAGGCTGCCACTCGAGAACCTTTCTTCCTCATCGGTTGTCGGTTCTTCGAGCTATATGGCCGGCCTACTGCCACTTCAACTTACTAATCCGTTGGGTTATGTCGGTTACTCTAGTTCTATTGCGGATATCCTCATTTCTAAGTTTATTATATATTAGAAACTCCGAGCATAGCCCTCTCCATAGCTCGCTGAGCGACCTTGACCTTCCTCATACGGCCAGCAATGAAGGACCACGTCTCAGGTCCGTAATTCATCACTGGCAACACGCACTGGTTGTACAATTTCGTTTTAAGGTTTTGAGGTATGGCTGACGAGAAGATGTGTCGTAGCTTCCCGAACGCTGCCCAGCCGAGTTGAATCCGTCGATTGACCTCTCGGTCGAAGTTGGACTTACCTAGTCGGACTATTTGTCCCAGGTAAACATACTCGCCAACAACTTCGAGCTTAGTGCTCCCAACAACTACCGGCATAGGTGTGACATGGACATTAAACATAATCTTTGTTTTGTCCATGTTCATCTTAAGACCTATCCGTTGGGAGACACTATTGAGGTCATTAAGCATAGTGCTTAGTTCCTCCAGCGATTCTGCCATGAGGACTATATCGTCGGCAAATCGAAGGTTAGTGATGTACTCGCCATTCATGTTGATACCGTATCCTTTCCAGTCCAGAAGCTTGAAAACATCTTCAATGCAGCGGTGAAGAGTTTCGGGGATATGACGTCACCGTCTTACACCTCCCTGCGATTGGATAGGTTTCTTACTCTGGTTCTGTACTCGGATAGCCATCGTAGCTCTACTGTACAAACACTTCAGCACTTCGATATACCGACAGTCAACTTGGCACCGCTGAAGGGACTGCAGCACCGCCCAAATTTCGACGGAATCAAAGGCTTTCTCATAGTCCACATACGCCAGACATAGTGGCAAATTGTACTCTTCGTACTTCTGTACAATTTGCCGAAGGTGGTCTGTGGTGCTAAAGCCCTTTCGGAAACCGGCTTGTTCGGGAGGCTGAAAGTCGTCAAGTCTGCGCGCGAGACGATTCGTAATGACTCTCGAAAACAGCACGTAGACGCGGCTCAGAAGGGAAATCAGTCTGTAGTTCTTCAAGAGAGCGTTGTCACCTTTCTTGAAGAACAAGACCACCGCACTTCTGCTCCACGCCTTCGGTGTAATGCCACCATTGAGGACGGAATTAAATAGCTTCTGAAGAACTTCAAGTACCGGTCTTCCACCCGCTTTCAGAAGCTCCGCTGTAATTCCATCAACAACGACGTGTACAGATGCCCATAGAACTTCTTAATCTCACTCAAAATCTCAGGTGTCCAGGAAACGATGCTGCCACACTCTGTTTTCAGCTTTGACAGTTGGCTCTTTCTGGCAGACAGATCCCTGGCAAAGACTTTGGAGCCTTGTTTCCGCTCGATCGCTTCTTCAATACGAGCCGTGTTGAAGTTGCGTAAATCCCGCCGCATGCATTTGGAGATCTGTCTGTTCAGTTGCCTGTATGCTGTCAAATCTAATGAAGAATGTAGCTTCATCTTCCGTCTAACAGCCATGAGATTAAGAGTGTGATCGGAGAGTTTTTGTTTTCTTCTGCGGCGGGTCTTGCAGAACTTAGCTCCGACCGCATGAATAGTTTCCACGAGCTTGTCATTCATATCGTCCACTTTATTGCAGTCTTCTAGGCACTGAAAACGGTTTTGTAACTCGAGATGAAAGGTTTCGGGACTTTGCAACAGAGCACGAGTGGGAGCATTGACTTCATTAGACGAGACCTCTCCAACTTAACGTTGAGGTTCAGTGTGCCTCTAACCATTCGGTGATCGCTACCAGTTTTCACCCTCGCGATCACGGAGATATCACTGAACAGTTGTCGTCTGGTCGTCATAATGAAGTCAATCTCATTTTTTGTCGAACCGTCGGGGCTCGACCAGGTCCACTTCCTGCGGGGCCGCTTCTTGAACAAAGAGTTCATCATAAAGAGTCCCTCTTTCTCCATGAAGTCGGCCAGCTGCTGGCCTCTTGGGTTCCGTTGCCCTATTCCAAATTTCCCTTCTTTCAGCTCACCGTTCTCTCTTGTGCCTAGTTTTGCATTGAAGTCTCCCATTAACACCGTATATTGGGTTTTGGAGGAATGCATGGCTCTAGAGATATCCTCATACATTTCCTCCACCTCTTCATCGGGGTGTGCCGAGGTGTGCGTAAACCTGTATGACCTTCAGCGAATACCGTTTGGTGATTCTGAGTATAAGGTACGAAGCTCTCGTCGACACACACGTTGTTAACGAGAGACTTGTGGACGATAAATCCGACACCTCCTTGGGACTGATGGTTGCCCTCCCGGTGATAGAACAAGTTGCCGGATTCAAAGATTACTGTGTTCCCCCCCCCCCTCTCTTCGGACCACGGATTATCCTATAATATTCCAGCGCAACTTGTCTATCTCTTTTTCCAGCTGCACGATCTTCTCGTCAGTCCTCAGGGTGCGGGCGTTGTACGTTGCCAGGTCGAGTCGTCTAAAGTGGCAACCGAACCTCCACCGGAGATTCTTAGCACCCCCTGCCCTGCCGTTACCATGGTTGCCACCGTAGCCAGGAATAGCGGGGCTGCCGGGGACTGGGGGCCGTCTGTTTGTTGCTCTATTCATTGGGGGGGGTATTTGCCATAGTTGCCACGCTTGGCCAGCGGGTTGGCAACCGCAGTTTTTTTATAGTAATTTTGGCTATTATCAGGAAGATACTGCTGCCCATCTCCTGCCTGTTTCCCTTTGTCGCCTTTTACGACACCCACGGGAGGATATGGGGTAGTGGATATTCTTGACCGCCACTACACGGCAATAAAATATTATCTACAACTATTATATGTATGTCGCGCTCCGTTTGCCGGCGTTAGACTTATCGAAAATTTCTCGTAGCTGCGTTACTGGACGGGGCTATAAAAGTGGTGCAAACCGGTGGCGTGGGACACATCTCCGGAACAGCAAGAACAAGCGAAGCAGCGGCGTTGAAGAAACGGCTTGAAAATGGTCGACGGATGCGTGAAGATAGCCGGCATGTGAAGAAAATGCGGTGCTGATGATATTTGCGGCTGTTTCTTGTTTCTATATTAAAATGTTAAATATATATACGTCAAATTATCTCGCATCGATATGCAGCCCGCAGTATCTCAGTAGCCGGGGGTAATTAGGAAATAAATGTTTTCTTTAGACCTTCACCTTTTGCGTTATAGTAGCAGCAGGGTAACATTATTTATAACGGTTTAGGGTTGATTAGCCTGGCTGCTACAGACCCAAAAGACATTGAAAAAACGGGCTTCAGTGTTACCATTAATGGTCTTTCTTGGTATGCCTTTTGGCCTCAAGAATACCTCATCAACCTTTCAAAGACTGATTAATTCTGTTCTTTCTGGACTACAAGGTCTTCACTGTTATATATATTTTGATCACTATATTGTATACTCTCATGACCTTGACTCAAATATGAAAAAAAATTAACTAATCTTTTCCAAATTCAGACAGGCTACTTTAAAATTACAGCCTGACAAATGTAAGTTCTTGCGACGAGAAGTTGCTTATCTCAAACATGTTATTTCAGATCAAGTTGTTTCGCTAATAGATTTAATTGCAGCTCATCTTGCTTTAATTTTTAATACTTGTATCGATTCTGGTGTGTTTCCTGATTTAATGAAGCATAGTAAAGTAATACCTTTATTTAAATCTGGTAGTACATTGGACCCCGATAATTTTAGACCCCTACCAACTCTCAGTCAAATTTTTGAAAAAATAATTTTGGATCAATTTTCAATTTTTTTAATACAAATAAATTACTTCATAAAAACCAATTTGGTATTACAAGGGGTCGCTCGACGTCGGACGCCAGTGTTGAGCTTATGAAATATATTTTTAATGCCTGGGAGAATTCACAAGACGCATTAGGTATTTTTTGTGATCTTTCCAAGGCTTACGATTGTGTTCATCATGAGACAACAAACAAAGTTACAAAAAAAGTACAAAGTGTAAAAAATGGCGCTTAGACTTATTACTTCATATTTAAGTAACAGAACTCAAAAAGTCGTGATCAATGGTAAAGGTTCCTCCGGATCGGTAGTATCAATGGGCGTTCCTCAAGGCTAGATTCTAGGCCCATTCCTGTAATCTATATTAATGACATACCTTATCTTGTAGGCACGATATAGTATTATTTGCTGACGATACCTCTTTAATTTTCAAACTCAAACGGAAGTTAATTAATTATGACGATGTAAATAATGCTCTATCGAAATTAGTACATTAGTTTAACGCAAACAATATGCTCTTAAACGGCAATAAGACAAAGTGTATTAAATTTACAATACCTAATGTAAAACATTCGAATTACCAATGTGCTGTTAAATGGGGAGGAGTTGAGTCTTGTGGATACCACTGTCTTTCTCGGTATTACTATTGCCGCGAAACTTCAATGGGGGCCCCCATATATCTAAATTAGCAAGCAGACTTAGTTCTGCAGCATATACTGTAAGAAAGATTAGAAGTATATTTTAGTTACTTTCATAGCGTAATGTCTTATGGAATTTTGCTATGGGGTAATGCGACTGATTATGAAGCTATATTTGTTTTGCAAAAGAGAGCCGTTCGGGCGATTTATAATCTAAATTGTAAAGAGTCCCTCAGACAAAAATTCTAAGAAATACACATATTAACTTTGGCATCGCAATATATTTATGAAAATCTAATGTATGTACATAAAAACATAAATAGCTTTAATAAGAATAAAGATGTGCATTCTTTAAACACTAGGAACAAACATAAGCTTGTAATACCAGTTACTAGACTCCACAGAATCAGTAATTCATTTATGGGGCATTGTATACGCTTTTACAACAAAATCCCAGAACATATTCAAAGTTTGTCAATAAATAAGTTTATAAGTTTTATTAAAGAAAAACTGTACAAAAAGGGTTATTATAATATCAAGGAATACATGAATGAAAATAACCCCTGGGAATAAGGTGATCGCCACCATGCTGGTTCTATGAAAAATCATTAAAAATTGTATAAACGAAATTATTGTTAAGTGATGTTTGAAAAAAAAATCCCGCTGGGTTTCTTGCTGGTTCTTCCCAGGACAGAGGTATTGTCCGAACCAGTGGTAAATAAAATAAAACAATGACTTTCAATAAGAATTATGTAATAATCAATATTGAATAAAAAATTTATTCAATATTGATTATTACATAGGAATCCTAAAGATGTAAAGTCATTTCTTGGATAAACAGGTTGCTATCGTCATTTCATAAAAAACGTTTATTATATTACAAAACCTTGTACTTCTTTACTTCAAATGGACACAGTCTTTCACTGGTCTCATGAGCAAGAATATTCTTTCAATCAACTTAAACAAAAATTGTTTACAACTCCTTTACTTCAATACTCTGAATTTTCTCAATCTTTTGTCGTAACTACCGATTCTTCTAATAACGCTGTTGGAGCAGTTTTGTCTCAGGGCGAGATTGGAAAGGATAAACCTATCACATATGCATCTCGTACTTTAAATAAACAAGGAGGAAACTATTCTCGGAAAAGGTATTATTGGCAATACTCTTCGGTATTAATACTTTTCTACCAAATCTTTACGGGTATAAATTTAAGATTGACACAGATTATCACCCTCTTACTTGGCCTTTCAAGGCCAAAGATTCAAGCGAACGATTGCTCAGATGGCGAGTGAAATAAGAGGAATACGATTATGAAATCGGTTACAAGCCAGGTAGAATTAATTCAAATACCGTTGCTTTATCTCGTAATCCAGTAACCGCTATCACACATTCTAAATTAAATAAGAATGCATATGAACATTTCAATTTACTATTAAATGAAACTAAGTTTTACGGATTTTATCGCATTTAATTTAAATTTTTAATTCCCGACGCTTCGGGTGTATTACAGCACCAATGGTCACGCGGTGTGGGGGAGGGGGGGGGGGGCAGAGATGTTTGACGTCCCTATGTCATGGTTAGTCTTTCACGCGGTATTTTATATTTTTGTTTGCCTTATGTAAAAGAGACCACATTCACAATCCAGCTTGTACACTTCTGCATCTTGAAGAGGTATATGACACTTGAGGGATGGTAAAAATTTACTGATCTTCATATAAATCTTCATTATTGATATTATCCTTTAACCGACAATCCACTACGCTATACACTATAGATCATTTCCTCGTACGGGATTCTTTGCGGTGTTATTGTAAAATTCAAGCCCTTCGACAATCCCCCCCGAACGGGTTCCCGCCTTGTCGTGGCGGAGGGGCTTAGTAGCCGTGGCTTGGTCACCCACGGTGAACAAAGAGGAACCCCTTGGCTGGCCCGTGGTGTAGGGCCGGCCCGAGGTGGCCACTCCGAGTGGGCTTGACGAGCCCACTTCGGATGTGTGTCGGTGGGCTGCTGCGAGAGGGGTGTCCTCCCCACCCCTGCCTCTGCAGTCGAGGTGCAGTCGCGGAGGAAGAGGAGTGTTGGTACGGCGATGCGCCACTCGCCCTATCCTCCGCGACTCAAACGGGGCCGCACCGTTGATGCGGTGGTGGTGGGGCTGCGGGGGGAGAGGAGTGCCGGTATTGCGAGGCGCCGCTCTCCCTACCCTCCGCAGCCGAATTTTGGTTGGCGGCGGAGCCATAGACCAGATCCGCCGCTGGGGTCGGGAAGGCTGGTGCTCCTGAGTGCTAGTTTTTCCTGGCCCCATGGCCTTCGCGCATCGGACATGGGGGCGTCCGTTGCGCATGTGAAATTGGAGGCCGAGGAGGAGGGCGCGCCATGTGTTCTGGTGCGCCTTACCGGAGAAGGAGATGGGGGAGGAGTGATCCTCTCCCGAGGAGGGGCCGCCATGGGGTGGCCAGCGCAGGTGGGGCCGCGGAAGTGTGCGAAAGCATTCCCGTGGCCCTGCCAATATGCGACTAGGGTGGAACACCATGGGGTTTTAGTCGGTGCGAGTCCGAGATAATCCGTCCTTGCCCCCGCGAGGCGGGTATGCGTAGGCATTTCCCCATGTAAAAAAAAAAGCCCTTCGACAATGCTTTTGTTGTAGGTTCGTTCAGTGTTTGTTTTGACAGATTATAGACCGTGCGTTGTTTATTGCTTGCGTCTGCGGATCAACGGTTGCGTTTCTACGTTAACATTGATGTTTGGCATTTGATTTAATTGTTAATTTTTAGTGTTTCTTATTTGTCTATTTATGCATTTATTATATTTCGATGTCTCGCGTTTGTTTAAAGTTTCAATGCAAGTATTAAAATGAAATGTCATTAAAACTAATTTTTACAGATTTTATCGCGTTTAATTTTACTTTTTAATTCCCGACGTTTCGGGTACTATACCCATGGTCACGGGGGAGGGGGGGGGGGGGTTGAGGTGTTTGGCGTCCCGATGTCCTGTGCCTGATGCCCTTTAGTTTTCGAATAATAATTCAATGTGTAGTTTCCGCGTAAATATAAGAAATCGTTAAACAATTTACAAAATCAATTCCTAATGATACACAAATTGAAGAGCATAATCAAAGTTTATATTCTGCAAAACAAAAAATAATTGCGTGTCCAGTCTCTCTAGACTTTGATTACTATATGCCGAAGGGTAAACGGCTATTGTCAATCATAAATAATGCTGCCGAGTTGTTATCAGCGGAACGCGAACCTGAAACACTCGGTGGACTTTAACAACAAAACATTTTACTTCCTTTACACTAAAGTTCATTATTAAGATGAGGCAAGTTATAAGATAATATATAATTTATTACGTTAGTTTAGGGACCTAATTATTTCTAAAGATAACAATGATACTGAGATAGCATTATCTGATTTTTCGTAACCATTTACAAAGTTAGTATACTTAAACTTACTACTTATAATATTATAACTTTTATTTTCCATGGCACAAATATTAAGGTTCACATATACAAAAATCGAATACAATACCCTTCTCCAGCTGAGATTGCAAATATTTTAAAAGAAAACCACGGGACTACCGTAGCTGGTACCCAGGTATAAAACGCATCTTTAGTAGAATAAAATATTTGTTTTATTGGAAGAATATGCGTGCACAAATAGAACGCTTCGTTAAAGATTGTAAACTATGTCAAATGTATAAGCCGTTGCGCACGTGTAACAAGACACCCATGGTCATAACGTCCTCAATCACGAAGCCGTTTGAAAGAATAACCCTAGATATTGTCGGTGTTCAACCCGAAGTGATTCTTCAAAATGTTAAATACATACTAACGCTCCAGGATGCCTTAACCAAATTTTTGCACCTATCTCATGATTACTTCGACAACTGATGAAGTCGCGCATAATCTCATTAATTTTGTTTTATTATTTCGGTTCCCTAAAATGATTCTAACTAATCAAGGTTCATGCTTTACTTCAGAGTTATTTAAGCTATTGACTAGCATTCTTAAAATAAAAAAAATCTTGTCGAGTAGGTACCATCCCCAAACGAATAGCGCATTAGAACGTAGTCATGATACCCTTAAAGAATTTTTAAAATAATTTGTAAATAACAACCATAACGGTTGTCACTGTTATCTCGCTACTGCAATTTCTTAGAATACCACTTCACATTGTACTACTGAATTAACTCCTTTTGAATTATTATACGGACATAAGCTGTATATCCCTAGTAGCATATACAACTCCGACAAAAATACAACCTATCACGAGTACATTCGCGCTCTACATGAATGAAATACTCCCGCGAAAAAGCCTTAGAAATATATATAAAAGCAAGGAATCTTCAAAAAGGTACTACGATGCCTCTTCGAGAGAAAAGTCTTATAAAGTAGGTGATCTAGTCTATATTAAACAGCACCATAGGTTGCGCAATGCCCTGTCTCCAATTTGAAAGGGAGCTTCCAAAATTATTAAGGTTAACCGCAAAAATAATGTTACTGTATGAATAAAAAGGGTGACACGTAAAATACCACATTATTGAAATAAAACCAGCCTATATTATGTAATAATTAATTTTTCAAAATTTAATTTTTTAAATTTAAAAGTAATGAAATTAGTGTACTAATTTCATTACTTTTAAATAAACAAATGAAATTAAACACAAAAAAAAAAACTAAAATTACATATATTCTGAAAATATTCGAATTACCTACTACCGACTTAAATAACTCTAGCAAAAAACAAATTACATTTTAATGTGATTGAAGGTTCACTGCTATCGGTTTGAAATATGTACACTATACACAATTTTAAATTGTATTTCATTTGCAAAATCAAATATCCTCCATCCCTATTTCTTAACTCCCACTAAGTAATTTAAAGAGATTTCTAATAGCAAAGCAATATGAGCAAAACTAATGTGAAATTTCCCATTTCCTTGTAATTAGAGATTGTTTTTTTTTTAAAAAACGTTACCCCCCCACACTAGGATTTTCTCCTGTATCGTGGAGGCAGTTTACAAACACAAATTGCACAAATTGAACCCGCGGCGCCCAGCGCAGTAACTCATTGCTAAGCCACTGCGCCACGGAGCCGTATAAACGAAATTTACATACGATTATTGATATAGCTGGATTATTATTATGGTTATAATAAGAGTATTTAACATAACATTCCTTTTAATTAATCTTATTAAGTTTAGCGTTTATAATATTTTACCATTACCTAAACAACATTGTAAGCATAATTTACAAACTTATTTTCTCATTCATCCTTCCAAGCTGTATGTAGCCCTAACGGATGATAGATTATTTTTTTTATAGGATAAGGGTGACAAACGAGCACACAGTTCACCTGATGGTAAGTGGTTGCTGCGGCCCATAGACATCTATATCTATCCTCTATTATAATTCAAAATGTAGATGCGTTGTCACCCGTGAGGACTTAGATGGAATGCCTCATTTCCAGTAAAAAGGGCCTCCGGCCACCTGCACTCACCAAGCGATACGCAGAGGTGAACCTCTACTTCACACTGGTTTTCTGTGAGGTCGTGGTACCACCCCGGTTCGAGCCGGCCCATCCGTGCGACAGCAAAAGCTGCCGCGTGGCTCGACCACTGTTACAACAACAAACATGCGTAATTTGTTACGTAACAAATTACGCATGTTTGATAGCTAATGTGAATGTAAAAAAGCTAATAATAAGTTTATGATATGTTTGTCACCTCCTGTTTTGTCCACATTTAATAATCCAACCTGTGAAACTCAAATCTTGACTTAAGTAATTTTGTCACTTCCAAAATAAGCGATTTGTAAATAATATTTGGCAATGTTAATTTATGGCAAAAAATTAGTAATGGAAGATTTATTTATGTTCATTCTGAACCAAATAAATTGACTATTAAATGTACAAATGATAATAAGATTTCTGATTATACCCTACAAGGCACTAGAATATTAACATATTATCGAACATTGCAATTTCACCATCGCATAATTATAAGCCTGTCCTGCCTAGCTCAATATCTAGTTAGATATTGAGCTAGGCAGGACTCAATATCTAGTTAGCCACAGTTGTGGCTGACTATCAGTGGCTGACCTACATCTTCATCTACATTACCTGAAAATGCCACGTGTAGAGGCGAACCACGTGTCGTATTGATGTGTCTTTCCTAGTGTAGTGGTTTTGGGAGTAGTGGTGCTGGGATAAGTGGTGACGGTGATAGTGCACGCAATTAAGGGGGGGGGGGGCGGTAGGTGCTCTTCGAACTAGGTAAGACACATCATTTCATTTTATCGAGCGGGTGTACGCGAGGTAACTTTTTAAAACTTTAATATAATGGATTTCCGCAAAGTAACGCCTGATGCTTTAAATTGTAGTTGAAGATGATTGTTGTAAATACAATTTATTAAATCAGAGTTCTAATGTTCTAACACCAATAACGCTAAAAGATGTTGCCTTGGAATCGTTAAAATTAGCGTCATATAAAAAGAATAAAATTCATCAAGTCTCGGCTTCATATTGTTAAATACGGGTATTATTATTTAATACTCACTTATGTGGTAATTGCCACTATTCTTAGTTATATACTATATAAGATATATAATAAATGCTTTTCAAATTGTTTTTAATCTTTTAACATCCAAATATATAATCAGATTTATAATAAAATATGTAATAGAAATGATGACAATGTTAACACTTCTATCGAACTAACGGATATTTCAGATGAATGCGACAAGAAATCGACTAGCAGTCTCCCAGAAGTAGAGATTTTCTTATATTCCTTAATATTATGTTTCTTAGTTATAAATTCAATAAGATTGTCAATTAAAATAAAGTATCAGCTAGTGCAATCGTATCTGTTAAAATTATTTAAATTGTTGAATGATTGTACTATATTCGAGTATTTCAATATTTTATTGTATCAATTTAGAATCTTAACGTTATTGTATCCTACGTTAACCTTGAAGGAGCTGTCTTAAGCCTCTGTCTTATGGGGGAAATATTACGAACTGATGTATAAGTGAGTAATTGCTATTTTAAGCATTATGTCAAGTGTATAGAAGTGATTTTTCATATGATTTAAGCAATCAAACTTAAACCTTTGTTCGGTACACAACTTTAAAATAATTTATTATATTCCGAAGTGTTATTAAGTTAAATTAGTTTCGCAGCAGTAAAAGGTGTATTTAAAAAAAAGGACCCAAGGCGAGGCATTCTAACAGAACGAATGACTTCCATGAAACGAATGGGGTAGTGGATTTCTTACACTGCCACTACAGCCGTCACTTATGATCAATAAAAAAAATAAGTACTCCTTTTTTATTCTTATATTATAATGAATTCTGACTAAAATCTATTGCTTATACAACGCACTTTGACCAACGCAAACTCAATAAAACTTACAAAGTGGAATGACATCAGTCACTGAACTTAAGGTCACGGCTCACGGCGTTTCAATCTTCCGGGAAATCTAATTACGAGTTCCGATCTAAAGCTTTTAAGAAATTAATATCGATAAGTGTCTGTCTATCAGATGCCATCTCTTTTTAGTTGATTAGACTTTTGTGTTGTTTGTTAAAGAAGCAATTTATTTTAGTCTTTTTTTCTGACTGAGATAAAACTCAACAAATGATGGTAATAATTACCCTCTTTATTTCGTCTAATATGTACAAAGACTTCTGTGTATACAACTTGATCGGAAATTCAGAACAAAATTGTGTCATATGCCATATATGTAAATATATGCCACACAGATGAATATTCATTTCCGACTATTAATATTTATATTTTGTTTATTTAAGGTGGCAGAGCCACGCAGCAGTTTTTGCTGTTACACGTATGGGCCCGGTTCGAGCCGGGTTGGTACCCACGACCTCACAGAATACTGGCGTGAAGTAGAAGCTCTGTTTGTGCATTTCGTCTGGTGAATGCAGGTTGCCGGAGGCCCAATTGCCCCCCCCCCCCCATCAACATGGTAGCGGAATTACACGAAAGACTACACCAGGAGGGTGCCAGCACCCCTGGAGAATCCTTCGCTGAGCATCCACGACCATGGCGTGGGTGCTCAGGCTGTCCCGCGTATTCTGGGGGGTGGGGGGGAAGGGCAAAATTCCGCTCAACAACATAATTGCTCGGGGCAAACTGATCAAAAATACCAAGGCGACCCCTGCCATGCTATCCGTGAATTTCTGCAACATCAGGGGACTTCACTCGAACCTAACGCCGTCCACTACCATCTCGAGACGGCGAAACCGGCCTTGCTCTTTCTGACCGAGACGCAGGTTTCCTCTCCGGCTGATATTTCGTATCTCTCCTACCCGGGGTACAAATTGG
>JAVANC010000003.1:38431703-38483857 GCA_033319125.1 Parnassius glacialis | reverse complement strand
GTGAATGTTTTGGATTCACAATTAGAACCCGCCCCTGCTTCACAAGGGTTGCTTCTCAACAACAGCACCACAAACCGGATCCAAATATAAATTTAAAACATCTAGTGACCTATTAAAATACACAAAAAAAATCATCTAAATCGGTCGAGCCATTTTTGAGTTTAGCGAGACTAACAGCGAGAGGACAGCAATTGATTAGAATATATAGAGTTTATTTTTAACTCTATCAATATGTTTAGTATTGCAAGTTTTGTTTTTCTAATATAATAAAATGTTCGTTTAATTTTTAGCACCTACCCCTATTTTCCACACGTCCCGGGTTGACTGGGAGAGAATGCGAAAAGGCAAGTCTACCCTTTCTAATCCTTTTCAACCTAATTCAAAAAGGAGGAGGTTCTTAATTCGACTGTATTTTTATGTGTTACCTCAGAACTTTTTCTAGGTGAACCGATATTGATGATTCTTTCTTATTTGAGTGTTTTCATGTGGTACCATATACATTTGAACAAGATCTGACTTAATTGACTTCGACTACATTCATCATGTTCACATATTGTTAAGTGGCGAAGCTTGCGAAGACACTTATTGATTTCACGATATTTGTCCGTCTGTCCGTCTGTCCCACGATTATCTCGAGAACGGTTTCGAATTTTCAAATTCTGTTTTCAGCAATCGATTACTGATCACCCAAGCATCTGAACCTCCTATTTTGATACTGATTGCTCAACGGCAACCGTTAGAAACCGCTACAAAGCTGATTGCTTCGCCACTTTGCTATACTGTTAGCTTGCTAGGTTTATATACATATATTGAAGTCGGTTGAACAAATTTTTTAATTTTACTACTTGTTATTAAAGTGAATAATAAAGTGTAAATAAATAAAATAAATAATAAATAAACCTACACTTAGTTCTCAAGTATGTAGCACAAGTAATATTGGTTGTGGTTAACCAACTAAAACATTTGTTTATTGGGCATGTGTCGGTTAACTGAACAAGGGTTAGTAGTTAATGTACGTCTAAATTTTTGCGTCGACAGGAATGCTTTTATTGCGAAATCAGGAATTGGCCTTATGATAATGATAGTTTTACGAAGATCCGTTAACGTTTGAAAGGTTACTTTTTTCTTCTCTCTTATTTCTAAGTTTTCTTTCTAATATATCAGAAAATACAAAGTGACAGCCTTTAGTATAGCTTTACATAATAATATATAAATGTTGTTGGACTGTCTTGTTTGTCTAGTAGTAAGCTAATAATTAGGTCCCGGCTTCGATTCCGGGTGGGGCCAAAATCAGTTTTTGGGTTTTTCTGTCGAAAATTCGCAGTAACATCCCGGAGTTAGGAAGTTGACGGTGCTTCACCCCGGTGCATTGGAAAATACGTAAAGCCTTTGGGCCTGCGATTGATATCTTCCCGGTCGTGTCGTATTACCGCTCCATCTATGAGAGTGTAGGAAAAGAGGGTACACCTGTATTTATACTCAACCTGAGTATATACTTAAACACTTTAATCTACTACTGCACAGATGGCTAGACGCCGCTGAGTTTGGCCGCCGTGAACGAAATTCAGCCTGGAGCACATTTTATGAAGTTGGTTGCAGGTGTCCATGGACTGCAGTAGCCACTTGCCATCAGGTGAACTTTAATTCGTTTATCAGATCAATATTACAAGTAATGCAAAATGACAAGCAATCAAGACGCGTATTTACTTTAACAGTGGTAGAGCCAAGCGGCAGCTTTTGCTGTCGCACGGATGGGCCGGCTCGAACCGGGGTGGTACCACGACCTCACAGAATACCAGCGTGAAGTAGAGGTTTACCTCTGCGTTTCGCTTGGTGAGTGCAGGTGGCCGGAGGCCATTTTTACTGGAAATGAGGCATTCCATCTTAGTCCTCACGGGTGACAACGCATCTGCATTTGATTTGTAATAGAGGATTGATGTAGATGTCTATTTGCCGCATCATCTTACCATCAGGTGGACTGTGTGCTCGTTTGTCACCCTAATCCTATAAAAAAGAAGCGTAATAACGTTTTTGTCTATACCTTAATCGCGTATGTGGCACTTTGTCATTTTTATTTAAAATCATACATCTATAGTTTGATTCTCATTCGAGGATAGATGTTAATGTCTATGGACCACCGCATCTGTGTGCTCATTTGTCACCTTCATTCTATAAAAAACGTTTTACATATAAATTGCACATTTACACATAAATTGCACATACAAAGAAAAAGTCTAAGATTTTCAGTTCAATTATTTATTGACTGATTGAACTGTGCTAGTATCTTCTATCTTTTTACACTGGTAAATGCCTACGCATAACTGTCATGCGAGTTCGAGAGCACCGGCTAAAACCCCAAGGTGTTCTACCTTCGCCGCGTATTGGTAAGGCCGCGGATTCGCTTTCGCACACATTTATGATCCCACACCACCAGCCTCTTCTAGGAAGAGGACCACTCCTCTCCCTTCTCCTTCTCAGGTAAAATACAGCACAAGGCGTGCCTTCCTCCACGGCCTTCAACTTCACCTGTGCAACAAACCCTCTGTTTTCTATGCGCGGTGGCCATGGAGCAAGAAAAAATAAGCATTTTAAGCACTTGCCGTCCTGACCCTGGCGGCGGATCTGGTCAATGGATCCGCCGCCAATCAAGTTTTAGTCGCGGAGAGTAAGGCGAGCGGCGCCTCGTAATATCGACAGTGGAGTGGGCAGGAGGAGAAGGCATCCCTCTCGCTTCAGGCTACCAACACACATTAAAAGTTGTCTTCAAGCCTGAGTGGTCTGAGTGGCCACCTCAGGCCGGTACTTTATAACGATTCAGCATTGAAGGTACCTCTTAATTCACCATGAGTGAACAAGGCACGACTTCTAAGCCCCCTGCCCTGACAAGATGGAGGTTAAGAAGGGGGTCAGATCTTCCCTAGTCTAACATATTTCGCATGATTACGTTAGTACGATACCGATAGTTCCTTACGTACCCGAAGGGGATCGACGGGAGGAGTGCACCATTGGGTTTAGGTTCCACTGTTTGTAGGGCTGAACTATTCTGGGCGAGTTCATCGGCCGCATTACTCTCAGATCTGCTGTGACTTTTAATCCATTGAAGGGAAAAATACTCATATAACTGACGTTAATTGAAAAGGTTCTTTAAATTGCTTTCACTCTTTTTGCTAAATCACTGAAAAAAAGGGACAGGTATATCTATCATTAATACCTAATCTATAATTAACGATTTAAAGTTAACTCTCAGGCGTCAAAGTTTATCAGTAGATAAAACACCCCGAGGGAACTTCAATCACCCCATTAATTATTGTATCTGGCGGGAAAGTTACGTATGGCCATAGATCTCTAGGTATTGAAATCATCCATTACAGCCTATGTCTAAAAGTCTATTGCTGAATATAGATCTCCCCCATTGATTGCCTCATATATGGGGGGATTCTACCATAGTTGCCACGCTTGACAGGGGGGTTGGCAGCCGTAGTTTTTTTTTATAATTTTAAGTTGTTATCAGTAAGATGATGCTGCCCATCTCTAGTTTTAATTTCTGTCTGTCGCTTTTAAGACACCCATGAGAGGATATGAGGTAATGCATATTCTTACACCGTCACTACACTGTAAACGAAACATTCCAATAGTTCCTTCTAAACGTCATCCCCACAGTAGGGTTTTTCCTGTAATATGGAGGCAGTTTACAGATATAATTTGCACAAGAACACACATCCAGAAATGAAACAATTATTTGTAGACCATACAAACACTTGATGTGTGGGGTTCCGCATTTGCATTTCGGGTTTTCTTACGTGAAGTAATCCTCATGGACATCATCGGCTGCGAGAGCAACATAAAGGTTATTCCGAACTCTTATTGGCTTAAACTCCACGGTGGTTACCATCAGCTATTAGGGTTCCGGTATCTCTGTTTAGGACGCAACCGAGACCCCTCTCTCGCTTCGTGTTATTAAATCACGTCCCGGGGCCAGTTCTTACTGCTCCCAGCATCCGAAACTTGCGATTCGGATTTCGGAGTTTTCAGATATTTAACCTACATACCTGTAATAAATGGCTTATAATAATTGTATACGTGTTAGAGCCACACTGTAGCTATATTATGGTTGGAGTACGAGAGCGTTTTGTTAGACCGGGGAAGAACCATATTTTTACAGAATCATCATTATCATTATAGCCTGTCGTAAGTCCATCGCTGAACACAGGCCTCCCCCAAGGAATGCCACGAAGCACAGACCTGAGGCACCTACATCCATCGACTTACTGTATCTCTTAACGTGTCGCCATTACTTCGCTTACCGGTACGAGGCTGCCACTCGAGAAACTCGAAACATCACAAAGATTAATATTGCTTGCATAGCGTATACACATACATGTAGTGCGATCCTCACGCTATCTTTATTTTCATTTTGACCATTTGGTTTTAGGCGAGGTGTGTTAATTCATTAATTTAATTTAATTAATTAACTTCGAAGCGCTGTATCAAAGGAAACTCATTATAACACTTTATAAAGGAAATGAATAGCGTCCAATTATTTGAATAAATTTTAAACGTCATTATTTTACGTTGCGCATCCCATGATTAACTAATTATGAAATTAAAGCATTCCAGTAACACCATTCATTTACGATCAGGTGATCAGATGAACTACTCACTCAACTTTCCAACTTACTTCTTATTATTTTATTTATTTTATTTCATTGCACAAGTTACACAAACAGACAGTGGTTATATACAGTCCTAAAATTAAAATATAATGGTGTTAATCTAAACTACAATACAAAAGAACAATACAAAAGACTTCGTCGTAGCAAAAATATACAAGATAAAAAATGCATCAAAACGGAAATTTCTTCTAAATCTTACAAGGCTATTATTCAATATTTATATTAAATATACGTAAACTACAATTAATATTAATAATGCATCTCATGCTGTTTTGGAATAATAATTTTGAAAAATCATCACTTTCACTATAGCCCAATCACTGCTGAAAATGCGATTCCAATCGTCGGCGACCGAGCTCTTTCTGATCGGCTTGGCTCACTGGCACTGCAAAGAGCATATACCACGCCGGGTGCTCTGAGGAATAATTCGGACTAATTCCAGGCGCTCAATTTCTCCATCGCACATCGCGACAAAACTCGCGATACCAAACAAACCATCTGGATAATTGGCGATCCACCATTGAGCGATTTACAAGAAGTTTTCTTCCTCGCACAACTTCCTTGTAGAATTCACTACCACCAGCGATTTTTCAGACGACTTAAGGACCTACAAGAAAAGATCCTACTTCTTTTCAAAATGCCGGCAACGCATTTATGATTCCCCTGGTGTTGCAGTTGTTCATGGCCGGCGGTAGTCATTTACCATCAGGTGAGCCACATGCTCGTTCGCCCCTATGCTATAAAAATAAAAAATAAAACATAGACCTCCATAGGCATCTTTTAAGTATTAATTCTATTCTATTCTAGTAAGGGTCATATATACATTTAGTCTCCCAGTAGAAGACTAACACTCGAGAAACTGTTTTTCCCCATCATTAGTCGATTATTCGAGTTATATGGCCGGCCCATTGTTACTTTGGCTTACTGATGTTATAATAGCTATACTCTGGTCCTATTGTGGATGTCTTCATTACGGTTTAATTTGATTAGATCTCGTATAAGTGCTTCATCCTTGATTTACTTTAAAACAAACGGTGTTGCCGTTGCTTTTGATTTTGCAGCACTAGTTGTCCTACCGTCACACCGTAGTATTTTTTGAAATAAATATTTATCCCTTTTTTACTTGCTTCATTTTAATTATTATACAATACTTATTAATATACTATATAAAATGAATACGAAAAATATCTAAAATATGAAATTATCATACAGTCTGATTCTCAGCGGTATAGTGCTAAGAACGCTAGCTGCGTTTCCACGCTGAACAGAATAGTTATTCTTTTCTCCCAAGTAACCGAAGTCACGTAGTCGTGTCTCTTGTCAATGTCTCTAAATATTCCACAAGGTACTTAAGGCGACACCGCGAGAAAATGCACCGCCTTTTATCGAATTGACACTAGGACTATGACACGGCTAACGAATCTGGAATTTTGATAAATGTAAATTCATGTCTATATCTTGAATTTTCTCGTTCCAAAATACGATTGTATAATTTTGACTCGATCATAATTATTTGCAAATCCAATTCTTAAAATCACTATAGTTGAAATTATAAAGAAATTACTTAATCTGTATGCTTGGTAATCACTCAAATACATTTATAACTTTAATATTCGTAAGTTACTTGCTCATTATTTTGATAACTTAAATCAATATTTTTTTAAATATTTTTGGATTCTAAACGATTTCTAAGCAGTCGTAGTTTCTAAGAAGTAGTAGAAGCTTACGGGCTTAGGGCATACGCGTTAAATTTCATAGTATGTGAGCAGCCCGTATTCGATACCCGCTAGTTTTAATGAAATTGTATGTTACATTTTAAACAAGTTTAGTTACTTAGTGTTTGTTTGTAATGGGAAATATCTTGAGTAGGCATATATGTCTAAAAAATAAAATATTTAATGGGATGTGAAGCGCAGATCGCTTTATGAGTCGGATGTAAAATTCTTTTTTGAACCTGGGTGCTTTGGTATGTTCCAGTCTGAAGGATATAGAGGCTCAGTGTAATTAAGGCCTGTGATGTATCTTGATGCTCAGACGTGACTTTATAGCTTTCTTTATTTGAAGTTGGATGCAGGTTTCAGTAGCCACTAGCAGGTGGATTGTAAATTAGTTTATATATACAATTTAAAAAAATGGCCGTCGCGGTTGCGCGGCAGATGTGAAACATAGTTACCGGTAGAATTCATAATTGATGAAAATCAATACAGAAATATGATGTAAAATATATAAAGAAAAATTCGGTGAACGCGTCAAGTGTACCATAGCCAATTAGAAAGGCACACGCAGTGCACAACTCACACAGAGAAGCAACGAAATGTATAGTATTCGCACACGCATACGCAAGGCAGTCGAGTGTGATGACATAGAGGGGGCATGACGGCATAAAAGAGCGACATGCTGTTTGCTGTCACGGTATACCAGTCGAATTTTACTGCTTAAGCACGCCAATAGATGTTTCACATCAAAAATGCAACACGGTTTATACTGAGATTGTAGCCCAGGAGCATTGCTCTACTATACCAAATTGCTCTGACATTAAGATCGTGGGTTGACATTTATAATTTTATATTACGTTACGGTGTGACATAAGGCCAACCTTATCCTGTTAATTACGCTCGTTCATTTTAACATATGAAGTATTTTCAACTTGTAATCGCGTTGGAGTCCCAGGGGACATTTTAAAAGCTTCTTTTCTCTTTGAGTTCGCAATTTTGATTGAAAATATCAGTGTTGTTCAGTGTTTACAATAAAATTCAAATAAAATAGTGACCTTATATTTATTAACAATCGACCCGCGTCTCCTTGGTTGGATTTTATTAATAATGTGGCATTATTTAGAAGATAATTACAAACACTTATTGAGATTTTTCGCAAGCTACATGACAGATAGGCAACAGTATGTATCATATGAGGGTCATAAGACAAACCCATATTTTACCTGGTCTGATGTGAATCAGGGGTCGAATCTAGGGCCTTTGGAGTTTTGGATCATGATAAATGACTTACTCAATGTTGTGGAGAAATCAAACTGTTTGTTATTTGCAGACGACCTTAAGTTATCGAAGGAGACTAGGTAGTTTAGAAGACTATGATCGTCTCCAAAACGATATTAATAAAGTTGTTGAATGGAGCAAAGATAACAAATTACAATTTAATACCGCTAAATACTTAACAATATCTTTCACGCGCAAACATATATCCATAGATTATACATATTACATTGACAGGACGCCTATGTCTAGGGTAATGCAAGTTAAGAGCCCTCTTACATTTCGGCGTTTCGCAAATTTAGGTATTTTACGCACCAAGCGGGCGGCAAGTTACGCGACCGATACTTTCTTTCATATCTATTCACTCGCTCGCACTATAATACTGTGAGTATGGCGACTAAACGATCTTGATCTTCCATAATACAAAGTTTTCTTAGGATGGACTTCAGTGGATGGAATATTTTTTGGTGTGTCATTTTAATGTTATCTTATTAATTTATTATTATATAATTATATAATTTATTATTTATTATTATATACCATTTTGATATATTATTCATTATTTATGAAATTTAGTGTCAAAATAAGTACACATAAATATTTTAATTGTTACGCTGTAATCGAATGTTAATAATCGATTATGTCTACTACCGGTAGAATAGTGGTATAAATGAATAAACGGTTGCAACTTGTTTTAATAAATATAATGCCATCAAAAACATAACTTGTAAAAAAGCCAAGTCTCGCAACTTAGTTCTTCTTCCGTAAAATGTTGTGAGATCCATGTAATACCAAGTCGGTTAATTTGTTCAGTCCATAGATTGATACAAAGATTGACTTGGCAATCGCATGAAAACATAATATATCTCACAATTAATACATATTATATTAAATTAGATTGTTTAGATCTCACAACTTTTTACGGAAGAAGAATTAAGTTGCGAGACTTGGCTTTTTTACAAGTTATGTTTTTGATGGCATCTCATTTCTTTTTGCAGATAGTTATATCTAGGTAGCTATTTACACCTATTATTCCATTATACTTATATAGGTACACTGATTCATTCACTGCAAATGTAACTTTGTAATACTATATGTTTATATGCGATTACAAAGTTATTTATGCAGTTGGTGTATCTCGAAAACTGGACCGAAATTGTAAAATATTTTAATTTTTCCTTGATAAATATATTAAACATTAATGGTATTCCAAATTTGAAGTTTCTATGTCTGCTAGAAGTGCCTTAGAGTTTTGATGATCGGTCAGTCAGTGAGTGACAAAATTAAGAAACTTTAACTAGTTATAATTCTTAAACTACTGGTTCAAATTTAATGAAATTAAAAATATACTGAATTTATACAATACCTACTTGGTTAGTAAAAATTCAGGCTTCTAGTTTTATCCATAATGAAGTTATAGGGTTTCGGAAATGTCCTGAACTGCTTCGAGAAAAGGATGGTACGGCCGTGCCGCTTTTTTGCTCGACTTGGCGGGGGCACTGCCGTGCCCCCAGACAACCAAATGTAACTTATATTTTTTTAATCGGTACTTACAGTCAATTACTATATTTTTTATAAAAAATATTTGCTGCGACGGCATTGACCGAACTTTTATCGATTCGATAATTTCAGGCAGTACACACTTTTCGTAAAAAGCTTGTAACTTGGGTAACATATTGAAAATCTAAAATTGGTCGTATTTGTAAATTTTTAGTACTTTTAATGCATTAATCTGGGCCAATACATATTATGGCAAGTATTCAGACATTTTTATTTGCTAAATGAAGCTGGACTTCGATTTGGTAAAACCAGTCATTATTTTGATTTAATGTTACACTTGAATCACTGAATTTATAACCTTTAACTTTTTTTTGTCGAAAGGCCGTATCAAAATCTATTCCGAAAGCTGAAATAGGACATTTAACTTCAATAAGACCGTTGCTGTATAAACCATTAGGTGAAGCCCTCAAATAACAATGATCTAAGTCAATGAATAGACCACATTTTTGAAGAGACGTAATCTAAATTATAACTATATAAAATAGTTTTAAACCGATCGATCGAAAATTGCGATCGCAGTTGACGATTTTCTAGTATGCAGGTAATCGACGCACACTACGATAGCAATCGACTCACACTACGGTAGTATCGAAACGATGCAGCGCCCGAAATAAACTGACGCAGCTCCACCCTCGGCAAGCGCTCGCGCCTTAATGATCGCAGATGGCCGGCACAGTGAAATATATAGTACTTTTATTTAATTAATTAAAATATAATAGTAACGATTTAAAAAGTAAAAATAATAGCATAGTGTAAGCAAATGTTGATGATTATTTTGGTATAAATTTTACTTCTAAATGATGTAGAACTTCGGAAATATAGGGGCTTGTATCGAAGCTTTTTTGGTCGTTTTTTGAATTATGTCGATTTTTTTTTCCTAGCGTGAAAAGCATATAACGAAAATGTATTCCATTATTATTAAAGTGTAGGATATTTAGGAGATAAAAATATTTTTTTTGATGGTCGATATTCAATAGAATCTACAAATTAGAGCTCGCAAATCATGTCTTCGAGAGTTTTTGCCTAAACGTGCTTTGGGAGAATGATTATTACTGAATAAATAAATAAGTTATCTAAAATCCATTCCGAGCTTATTTGAGGAGAGAAAACGAACTATTTTTACCAAGTAATTGTTATTTCAAGCAATGAACGATAAACATAAAATTTCAACGAGGAAACCTTGTAATTTCGCGATTTTTTGTAATACGCCCCTTAAGGATTTAGGAGTAAAATTTTCCGCTGATTTAACGTTTAAGGATCATATTGTTGATATATGTAAAAAGGGTTTTAGAACTCTAGGTTTTACGTTACGAACGGTTAACGGTCTCACAAATGTGCAAGCTATTATAGCTTTGTATAACACACTAGTTCGGAGTCATTTGGAGTGTAATTCAATAATTTGGGCTCCACATGAAAAGAAGTACGATATAATGCTGGAGAAGGTACAAAACAAATTTGTAAGGTATTTGTATCTCAAGTTATATGGGGTGTATCCTTTTTACCCACTGCAATACCCCACATTGTTTTTTCTGGGTATGGTGGGATACAATCAGCTCAGGGTAAGGAGAGAACTAAGACTAGTTTCATATATTTTTATGGTCATTAGGAAAAAGATTATTAATGAGAATATGTTAAAAAAGATTAATATTTATATTCCGGATAGATATATATGGCGGCGGCGTCAGCCAGACCTACTGGCCGTCTCTAGATCTCGCACTAACTTACTGCGAGAGGCACCCCTCAGGCGAGCTTTTCGAACATTAAACCTGATCGACAGAAAATCAAATTTATTATTTTTTACTCTGAACGAATTCACAAAACTTGCTTTATGGTTAATTAGTTATCAGTTAGTATAGTAATATAGGTAATATTCGGTTGTAAATAGTGATTTATCTATCGCACTGTGTAGAAACCTGTAATGTTAGATATAAGTTGGATGTAAATAAATAAATAAAATAAAAATTTTAAAAGTGGTGATTTGCATCTCAATGGCGGGCAAATAATACTCTGAGTTTAATAAAAGATAGTTATTTGAATGTTACAGATATACATTTAATTTTTATTTGTATGTATAGACATAACTGTAAGCCTTACGCGGTAGAGCCACGCTGAAGCTATGTTATTACCTAGTAGTTGTAGCACGATTGGATCGGCTCGACCGGAAACCACGCTCTCACAGAATACTAGCGTAAAATAGCAGTTTAACGCTGCTGTGATTATTATGGTGAGTGTAGAGAACCGGAAACCCTTTTCAGTTTTCCTTATCCAAAGGGTAACTAACGGGCCCTATTACTAAGCCTCCGACGTCCGTCCGTCCGTCCGTCCGTTCATCCGTCCGTCTGTCCGTGTATCTGTCTGTAAGCGGGCTGTATCTCATGATCCGTAATAGGTAGACGTTAAAATTTACTCTAAATGTTTATTTCCGTGCCGCTATAACAAAAAATAAATAACATTAAAATAAATTAAATTGAAAAGAGCCTCCCCTACTAGAAACGTATATTACTATGGTTCGGAACCCTTCATGCGTGAGTCCGACTCGCACTTGGCCGGTTATTACTGGATACGAGACTTTCCAACTTGGTCCTCACAGGAGACAACGCATCTGCACATTGATTCGTAATCGAGTGTAGATATAAATGTCTATGGGCCACAGCGACCACTTACCACCAGGTGGACTCTGTTCTCCTGTGTCACCGTTATCCTATAAAAAAGCCTTTTTAAGTCTACTGCTGGGCATGCGGTGAGTGAACACAAAGCCGATAGCCTCACTGAGACTAAAACCTTTAACTGGTTGCAGATAAGCCCTGTATAGATTCATTTAATTTTTTTAGCACTGTTCTCTATCTTTTCATATTTTTTCATCCCAATCTTTCCAGTCATTTCGATGATTAGCCTGGACAGGCAAACAGCTTCATTAGAGCCTACCTAAAGTACACCACCAGAAGGATATAATATTCTCATAGTCGCCACGCAGTTCCTCTCATTTCTCTACTAACACTTCGTGCATTTGCACAAATTTACTTAGTGTAAGGACTATTTTTCAGGCTAGGAGTCCGTATGGTTGAGTATCATCCGCTTACTTATTTCTGTTGTCAAAAACAGTGCTTGTACTGTGTTGTGTTGCAATCTGAAGGGTGTAAAGAGCCAGTTTAGTTACAAGCTGTGACGTATTTGATCCAAATCCTTATGGCCGCTAAAACTTAACACCCCTGAAATCCAATCGTAATGAATTCCACGCGGACGATGTCGCAGGGAATCAGTCAACTAAGTAGTAATAAATTAACACTAAGCAAAGAAAACATGAAATATGCATCAGATGAATAATTAATTTATATATTTCAGCAATGCAACAAGTAAACGCTCGTGTGCGTCAGTACTGTCTACATTGTATTCTTTTTTTTTATAGGATAAGGGTGACAAACGAGCACACAGTCCACCTGATGGTAAGTGGCTGCTGCGACCCATAGACATCTACATCTATCCTCTATTACAAATCAAAATGTAGTTGCGTTGTCACCCGTGAGGACTAAGATGGAATGCCTCATTTCCAGTAAAAAGGGCCTCCAGCCACCTGCACTCACCAAGCGAAACGCAGAGGTAAACCTCTACTTCACGCTGGTTTTCTGTGAGGTCGTGGTACCACCCCGGTTCGAGCCGGCCCATCCGTGCGACAGCAAAAGCTGCCGCGTGGCTCTACCACAGTTTTATGCAATTTTTAGTTTAGTTAGTAGTTTTTATTTTTATGTTATATGCAAGAGCAAACACACAGGGGACCTGTCATGTAAAGAGTCCCCGATAACACGCATAAATGATGAACCGACCCATCTACCGTAACTGGTTAATCACCTGGCGTGCGTTGATAGGTGTTGTGGTTAAACAATTCTGCATTGCTAAATACGTATTTAATGAAATCAAATTGCAGCAAACATTTCGCATGTTTTAGCAGTAAGACATGCATTTCGCATGTTTTTGAGAGTGGTAGAGCCACGCGGCAGCTTTTGTTGTCGCACGGATGGGCCGGCTCGAACCGGGGTGATACCACGACCTCACAGAATACCAGCATGAAGTAGAGGTTTACTTCTGCGTTTCGCTTGGTCAGTGCAGGTGGCCGGAGGCCCTTTTTACTGGAAATGAGGCATTCCATCTTAGTCCTCACGGGTGAAAACGCATCTGCATTTTGATTCGCAAACGAGGATAGACGTAGATGTCTATGGGCCGCAGCAACCACTGACCATCAAGTGGACCGTGTGCTCGTTTGTCACCCTTATCCTATAAAAAATACTATTGCTACGAGGCTGGAGGTCTGGATGTGAGGAGGATGAGTTGTGAAAGTGATTGCTAACACAAATTAACTAGGGACCCTCAGATGCGATTGTAGATAAAATGAATTGAAATGAGTGAATGTTTGACTTAAGCTTTAACAAACATCACCGTTACCGTTACATAAACATGCGCCTTAACGATATATTGCCTCATGGAAGAGATATTTGTCATAGCTGCCACGCTTGGAAAGCGGGTTGGAAACCGCAGTATTTTATTATTTTCGTTATTGAAAAGGCTTTCTCTATGTCGTCTCTTACCAGTTTATTTTTTGTTTTCGATATGATATCCCATATCATGCCACGTAATCCATGTAGTGTTAGTTTGAGGATATCCACGGCTCATAACAACTATCACACTTAAGTTTAATACAACTATAGTTCATAGAAAACATAACACTTACAAAACGGTTTTTCCATTCAATTTAAATAAAAAAATACGCCAACAATCTTTGATGATATTGAAAATAAGGTTTAATAAGATAACGGAGAACTACTCAAGTAAGCAGCTTCCCTTGTTTGAAGATTGCGTGAGAAATCCTTTGAGATCCCAAACTCAGTTACGTGAAACCGAATTGATTGAATCGATTCGCTTAGTAATCGAACGAACTCCCCTGTGTCGGTTCTGTAGCGGTTTACCTACACTGTCGGGATAAAAACTATTATGCAATTACATTACGTGACGTCGTCTGGAAAATAGGAATTGAAATGTTATACTTTTGCTCAGATGAACATAGACAAACTCAGGGACACATTTAAATAAAACTAGTTTTAACGAATTTTTATTTGTATTCCCGATATTTAGAATTCTTAACAGCACCCATGGTCACTGGGAGACAGATGTTTGACGTCCTATTGTCATAGTTAACCACGGTTATATTCGGATTAGAACCATAAATATGGAGCAATATAAATAAAAAGTTATAATATAAATAATATTAAAAAGAAATAAAAAGTGCGTCTACAAGCGGTGAATGCGTCAAGTATGCTATGGTGACAACCCATCACTAGGCTTCTTTGTTTGAAGTTGGCTGCAGTTGTTCATGTTCGTTCAGCGCTCAGTTTTATATAAAAAGATGCAGTATGTTAGTTTAGTTCCAAAAAAGATTCAAAGATCGAATAATCCACACAAAAGTTAATATTATATTTACACTACAAAAAAGACGAAGAGAATTCAGAGTGAAGCTCGTCGCGCCATCTACTGGAAAAGGCAGAACAACGTTTGCCAGGCCAGCAAGTATTATAAATACTCCACTGTATATTATCACTATAATAAATAATTAAAAATTAAAAATTTTGTACAGCCGACTTCAATATAAGTTATTTAAGAATAACTCAATAACCATTGGTCTGACCTTGATCAAATTCATATGGGACCACACGAAAACTTTGACGAACGAAAGTTATGAGGTAACACACATGAAAAATCGTCGATCGTCCTGAAAAAAGTCGAGTTGAGTACCGTCTCCTTTTTGGAAGTCGGCAGAAAATATGAGATCATTTAGAGGTCATCATAAACTTAACTGTCATATCGGCTTAAGAGACAGTTAACAAGAATTACGATAACAGCCCTGTTAATTAACTAGACCCTTCTTAAGTGTAACGACTATAATAAAGGCAGACAATCTTTAGGTTTTTGTGCGGTGTGCAATATTTTAATTGAAATTTCGTTAGATGACTTAAAATAAATGCGGGGGTCAATTCGGCAGATTTTTTTGTTTGTGACATTTTTACCAATTGAGAACCGATTTCAATGCTTTTTTTATTAAATAGGCTTCACTTCATTTGTGGCCATTATTACATTTGAAAAAAAAGTTCTCTGCTAAGAGTGGAAACATAATTTTTAAGTAAATATTTAGAAGACGTTATTGTTATATTATGGTTATAAAAACCTAAAAGATAACGCTTAAAAAGAGAAAAGCTACTTTTAAAAAAATTCCATACTCCTCGACTATAAACACTTTAAAAACCAACTCAGAAGGGCAGGAGAGGAACCCAGAGCCATAAAGCCAGTTTAAAAAAATCTAAACCAGAAAACGTGTGTAAGCTTTTACATCACAAAATTCGCGGTGTTTTGCATGTACGGTTCACAAACAAGTACTCCTGGTGGTAGGTGAATGATTTCGTCTATAAACCGTCTATCCCTCTATTAAAATCATTGAAGCATTGTCATATTTGAGCGCTATAATGTTACTCAAGGTGTTTTCCAGTTCCGAAACACAACACAATTATGCTACTATTTTACGCTGGTTTTAAGTTACAGCAGGCTGTAGCATGGCTCTACCACGTGGCGTAACCACGTGGTAGGCGTTTGATAATCTTTTAAACTGTTTGGTGCCGTAGGATAGGACTTAGGGAAATACGAGAAAAATCTTTCTTTAAATGGTGGTATAACAATCTCGTTTACGTAAGAAATAAATTCCCACACCAGTTACAAGTAGCAGCGATTAGGTTGCGAGATATCAGGTACTGCAATCCGTAGTTGAAGCCGCAAAGGGGCGAACCTCAATTTTTCAAAAAATTGCAGTTGAACAACAAAACATTTATTATTCCCCGATTACTATCTTTTCTTCATCAGAAAACTAAATATATTAGACTTAATGGAAAACTTTTTTTTTAACTACAAACTACAAATAAAATCAATTTTTTGATGAAAAAAAGCAAGTAATCAGGGAATAATATTACTTGTTCTCCTGTAATTTTTAAAGGTTCGCCCCTTTGTGGAATGAGGGGCTACTAATATAGCTGCAACATGGCTCTACAACGTATAAAAGTAAGTAAGTTCGTAATCGAGGATAGATGTATATGTCTATGGGCCGCAGCAACCACTTACCATCAGGTGGACTGTGTGCTCGTTTGTTACCCTTTTGCTATAAAAAAAAATATTACGCTGGTATTCTGAGAGAGCGTGCTCCTTCCCCGGTCGGGCCGACCCATTCGTGCTACAACTATATCAGAATTATAGCTGCACCCCGTGAACCTAGAAAATATTTACTGGTGACTTGGAATTCCTTCAATTTCCTTACTATTTACTAATAACCTTCCTTAGTTCTGAGGTATAACAACTCATAAAAATGTACTGTAGTCGGGTTCATTGGAGTAAGATAAATTCATCCGAATTAACGTTTTTCATGTTTTCGTACGGAAAAATTACCAGCTTGTGCGCCGTGTATAATATTTTGTGTGAAATGCCTGCAATTTCTGAACACTGAATATTAAGCAAGAAACCTGACGTTTGTATACTGCCTGAATCCAGCGCTGATTATCGTTTTCATAATTTTATACCTTTATTGCAATATTATGACTTATTCTCTCTTCGTTTATAGTGAATGTTTAATAAAACTAAATAGGTATTTAAAATATATCTAAGCAATAAATCATGTCGCTCTAAAATACTCATAGATTTTGTAAATGAATAAGCAAGTTGCATATCAAAGTTGGAATTCTGCTTGCGTAAATTTTAATCCGACCGACAAAATGTCATTGTTTTTGAACATAAGCCCCATTTATTATATTCGAGCCTACTGTTTATCTTTGTTTTTGTGACAGATAATCCGATATTCGTAATATTTTTATTATTCGCTTGAATTTTTTGTGAGCTGGCTACAGAATTAACTTATCACCTACGTTGTTTTATCCGACTGCCCAAAAGGGGGTAAAGTTTTTCGAGTCTATCTGTGTATATGTTTTATAATTTAATTAATAATGTAATTTCATATAAACAACAACTTATTTGATAACTTAAATTAATTATGTCACATGTATATTTTTTACGCAGTCGCGTTTTAGTTTATTGTTCAACCGTCGAGCTTGTTCAGATCAATAACACAAATAAGTTTTTCTCGCGAAAAAAACTTCACTTATTTAGTTTTTATAATACCAGCCAAAAGAACCAAGATATATAATATATACGTTACTATAATCTTCATAATTTTGAAATACTTAAGGTATACCTACAGTATCAGTACATAATATTAAAAAGATACTTTATTATCATAGTGACATTGTGGCTGTACAAGGGATTAGCCGTTGCCTTGAAAGGAGATATATCCATACATTTTTGGGCCCAGATGTTAACAAGATGAAAGTCAGACCATTTGAAAGCGTATATATAAACAATTCATTCCTGAAATTCTGACTAGATTTGTCAATCTAGGAGCTGAGTAATTGAAGAATAAATAAAAGTGATTTTATGTATTACCTACACTGTAACAGGCGATTTTTCACTGTAATAACACTGTAACAGGTTATTTTTCACTATAATTACTTAAAGATATAAAAGCCGGATCAGTATAAAATCACCAAAAAAAGCTGTGGTTATCTAGGAAACAAAATAGTGAAACGATTAATGAAAATTAAAACAACAACAACTTATTGAAATGAATATTAGAAATATCGTTTTGAGATCGATTACTTGAATTATTGTTGTTACTGTTATTTTGTTGGCATGTTGATACTTTGTATTTTTTCAAATTATTTTGTAGATATGTTTTTTTATCTGCGTTGTTAAACTACACAGATAATTAATTAAAAATAGATATTAAAATGCTGGATTTAATCGAGAATCGATTATATCGCACTCGTTTCAAATCAAATCGAAAATTCTCTTCTTTAGATCTTTTAGATCTTTTTCTTTTTTCTTTTAAGTGAATAGTTTTGAAGTTTGAACTGTCAAAACAAACTAATAGAAATTACTAGTGGTAGGTAGTATACAGAAAACAGAATTTCACAAGTGTATTCTTTATGGTAATCGATTTATTTCCATAAAATGTTTATTTCTTTTTTCTTTATGCGAATGATAATATACTTTATTTCCAAATGAATACATCATATCAATATATCAGCTTTAGCATTTAATTTTTTTTGAATTGTTGAATTGAATAAATATAAAATCGATTGCATCAATACAATCGATTTTTTAACTTATTTGTTATTTTTTGTTTTTTTCGAAATCTAGATTGTAAAATTAGCTAGTTTTTTGTATTTAACTTTAGAAAAATATAGCCATTTTTTAAAGTATAAACCAATTAGTTACCTTCAGACCCAAAAATCCCATTCTCCTTTCAGTTTTTGAACTAACCAAGTACTATTACCGCCAGCACCAACGACGTTAATGACAATTTTAAGTTCATCAACATCATCAGGATTACTATTTTCATTAATTTTACATGGGTAATTTTGTTGGAGCAAGTTGAAAGAAACTAATTTTAAAGATTTAATTGTATACGTGAATAAACTTTATATGGTGTAGTGGCGATGTAGGAATATCCTCTACTCTCATGTGTGACATAAGAGGCGACAGAGGGAGATTGAAACAGGAGATGAACAGCAGCGTCTTCCTGATGATAACTCATAATTATAAAAAAGACTGCCACCCAACTTACGGTGGTATCTATAGCAATCTATGGGTAGGCCTGTATCCAGCAATTGACTTTTAAAGATTACAACGGTACAAAAACAACACCAACTCGAAGATAAGCCGAGTGCGAACATCCTGTAATTTGGAACAAAGAAGTGCAAGGCAGTGTACACATGATTATGTAAATGTCGGAATAACACACGAACATGGCGACTTCTTGTTGGAACAGCTGTCGAGTCGCCTCGGCCAACCTGTGAGATACTCGTAACTTGTTGTTATAAACTTTGTAGATTTAGGAAATCAGATTGTAATTTTTTGCATGAAGATGTACTACATTATTTTTAATTAATTTATTATATTATAACCGCTTAGTCACTTAACATAACTAAAGGACTCATTCCACGCGAGCAAAGTACAATAAAATCTCACAATCAATTACATACTAACGTAATAAAGTGCTGTAATAACCGAGTTTTATTTCTTCCTTCTTTTTTTTGCTATCCTCGCAAAGCTTACTGTCACAGCTCTCGTGAAATTTGTCATTAAATATGATTTATTACTCTCGGAAACGTTAACCATAGCGCATTTCAGCATTTGTTGAAAATTTATAGTTCATTTTAGTTTTCTATACCGGCATTTAGAATATATAGCAAGATCTTTTTAGCCTTCATCCATATGTCGTATTCAACGACATCCACGAACTCTCATCCAAATAAATATATAATTCATAAATTTTTCTAATACGTATGTATAATTCACAAACTTATCTTAGACGTGAATTGGTCAACTCGACTGAAGTTGACCACCCTCTCAGAGAATACCACAGTGAAACAGCAGAATAATGTTGCTGTGTTTCGTATGATGAATGTATAGAAACGATTGCCCTTTTCACTGGAAACGAAGCATTTCGTCTTAGTCCTCAGAGTTGTCAATTCATCTGTATTTTGATTCTAAATCTAGGATAGATGAAGGTTTCTGATTTAACCTACATAAAAAAAATCCACCCGACGACCATTCTAGATGTTATCTTGAACTTGTGATATTCTTTAGATCACTCAAAACGGTAGTTTTTTATAAAAAATATGAATAAACTTATGTAAAAAAAAACCGGCCAAGTGCGAGTCGGTCTCGCGCTCCGAGGGTTCAGAACAAATCCGTAGGTATATAAGTTTAAAATTATTAAAAATATTGATGTAACTAAAAATTTATGCTTTTCGAAACTTTTCCTTTATCTGTGCTATAATACGTTGCTTCGTACCAAATTTTAAGATTCTGAGTTCACGGGAAGTACCCTGTAGGTATTGATTCTCTTGCGAATTTCGAAAATTTGCGGCATAAACGGCTGTATCGTTTGATTGCGTTGGCTTAGAAGTTTGATTTTTTCACAGCTCCAAGGGACAGTAGACTTGAGTACTTCTTGTGAATTTCAGCTTGATACCTCCACGAGTACCTGAGAAAAAGGGTGTTGACATATAGACAGACAGACGGACAACAAAGTGATCCCATAAGGGTTTCGTTTTTTACTTTTGAGGTACGGAGCCCTAAAAGGTTTCCACATAATAGCTTCCGAAGTCAAGGCTTTAATTCTTCAATACATTTTGTCTTAGCTATGACTTCGGAAACTATTACGTGGAAATTATTTGAATATTTTAATTCCTTGAATACTTATTATTAAAAGTATAATATCATTTTAGCCTCACGAATTACAGCAGGAAGAGTATCTATAATCTAACTGAATGCACTGTAAGATAGAGCAGGAATCAGTTCTTTAGGAGTCATACCCGGACGTGGTGAAGAATAACTACTTTTTTTACTTTTTGTTTTTCTACATTGCTTTTATTAGACTTGTAGCGACGGTGTAAGAATATCCACTACCCAATATCGTCCCATGGGTGTCATAAGAGTAACGCGTAACATGGCTTATATTTATTGTGTTGTGTTGGTCTAATTTTTGAAAGAAATTTAACATCCGAAACAACTTTTAATTAATGGAACGGTATCTGACTTACTCGATGTATTTCCGATAAAACACTTTATTAAAACTTTTAGGAAACTCACATCGAGTTCCAATAGGCAATTTAAAATAGCTTTCTCACTAATCTCTTCTTTGATATAGTTTGCCGTTGTGGAGACCTGGGTTTCTTGATCTTAAATTTACTACTTGCATTTCATATGTTAATGAAACACATTTTTAACCTCCGACAAAAACAGTGTGTACGAATATCTGTGTAGCTGTGTGTGTGTATGTGGCATCATAGCTCCTGAACGGAAGAACCAATTTTGATTAAGTTTTTTTCGTTTGAAAGAAGTCTTAATAGAGTGAGGTTTAAGAAATGTTTCAAAAAAATCTATTCAGCCGTTTGAAGATCATCAGCAATATTTTTTTCGGGGGTTTTTATAATTTTTTATTTAAGTAATTTTCTTGACAGATAAATAAAACGAAGCAATTTATAGAAGATTTTTGAAAAGGTCGATTATGTTTGTCAGTTTTATTATTATAATGATAATAATAATTTAATTATTTCGTACAAAAATGTACATAGTAGTTAGTAAATGTTTTCTTTTATCTAGTTTAAGTTACATATTGGTTGATGACACAAGTATGAAACTGCACCGATGGTGGCAAGAACCTAGTCTACAAGGCAGCATGTAGCCGTATCTAGCGAGCCAACATCGGCGAGTCCCAGCAGTCAGCCAGCATACGTAGAATGGTGTTGGGGCTGCTGCACACGCGCCGAAGTAGCGATGCACAGCGCTTGCACGTGATTGCAGCGAATTCGTTCGTGTCAGCTTCTGCGAACATGGCGGAGTGCGGCAGACCATTTAGAACCCTGAACGCGTTATCATATTATATGCACAGGTCGCTGTATGCCCTCTACGTATAGTTTACCAACAGACTGCACGTGTAAAAAGACTGGCAATAAGCTTTAAAAAGCGTAACCTTAACATGATTAGAACAGCGTGCAAATCTGCAAGGCAACATATTGCAGCAGACAGACAGCGCATTCCTCTCTCTTTCAATATCTAAATTTTCTTTTTGATCCTCCGTGACTCAGTGGCCCAAATACTTAAAACATCCCACCTTCTTTAAAGGAGTACCACCTAACGTTATATTCGGTATATTAGTGTAACGCTTATTATCCGTTATACATATTATAAATTCACTCTTTATAGCGTTGTTCATTATTCATATATATTGGTCATTTTCTTTAGAGCACCACTCGATGGACTCAGCAACACCATATCATCTGCGTAGCTGATATTGTTGACACAGTTGATACTCCTTCTATATGACGACCAATACCGATGATGCTGAGCTCATCAATCAACCCGTTTATATAAAGGTTGAAAAGCGTGGGAGAGTTTAGTCTTCCCTGCCTCACACCGCAATCCAACCTATTTTCCTCGTAAAGCGAGCCTGCCCATCTTACAATGTTTTTTTGATTATTATCAGTCTCAAAATTCATTTTATTCCACAAGATCACACAGGATACATGGTCAAAAGCCTTTGACAAATCTAAATAGCAAGCATAAACTGGTGTCTTTCTTGCAATGTAGTACTGGACAGTCCGCTTGAGGCATAAAATAGCACTCTCGGTGGAAATACCAAGTCTGGATCTGAACTGAGCGTTATTGAGCGAGACGTACTTATTTAGGCGCCGACTGAGCAAACTGTATAGTACATTCGCAATCACCATAGTCAGGGATATTGGCCAATAATTAGATACATCTGATGCGTCACCAGTCTTGCTTTTTATAACAGGTACAACTATAGCACGTATTACGCTTTCAGGTAGATAACAATGTCCTAAACAAAGATTAAGGAACAGAGATAGTACTCTTGGTAAATGTACTCCTGCGTACTGTAAATGCTCGATGCTGAGGCTGTCATGTCCAGGAAATTAGCCCCGCACCATGCCTTTAATTATTTCCTCTACTTCTTTCACGGTAAATTTAACACCGCGATATATACTGCACGCCTCAGCACCAAGCTCGCGCCGCATCGGCTCCAGCGGAGTAGCTTCCTTAAAGTACCGCCGGAACATATTGACGATAACACGTGGCTCATCAACACACGCCACATAGGAATTCCGAGCACGATCGCCCGACAGGAATAATGCCAAGCCCTTGCTAAGACTTTCGATTGTGTTCACCATGAAACACTAATCAGTAAATTTCAACATTACGGTGTAAGAAGTGATGCTCTTAAATTAATTATTTCATATTTAAGTAAGAGAACGTAAAAAGTTGTCATTAACAGTATGAGCTCTTTCAGGTCGATAATACAAATAGGCGTGCCTCTAGGCTCAATTCTCGGCCCCTTTCTGTTTCTTGTATACATTAGTGACTTACCTTACATAGTAGGGGATAACCATGACATAGTATTATTTGCAGATGACACTTCTTTAATTTTTAAATTAATTCGACAATTACTAAAATATGACGAAGTCAATAATGCTATATCTAAATTAATAAATTGGTTCAATGTAAATAATTTGCAATTAAATGGCACTAAAACAAATTGTATGAAATTCATGACTCCAAATATCAAACAATTAAATACTAATGTATTTTTAAATGAAGAGAAACTGGGTCTTGTAGATACCACCATTTTTCTTATAATCACACTAGACAAGAAGCTTCAATGAAGTACTCATATATCAAAACTAGCAAGCAGATTTGGTTCTGCAACATATGATGTAAAAAAGATTAAAATTCTAACCAGTGTTGAAACAGCTAGACTAGTTTTCTTTAGCTATATCCGTAGCATTGTATCGTATGGTGTTTTGCTATGGGGACACGCAGCTGACACTAAAATTATATTCGTTTTACAAAAGATGGACATTAGAGCAGTATATGATTTAAAACCTAATGAGTCGCTGCGATAAAAATTTAAGGAAATTAATATATTAACTTTGGCCGCTCAATACATTAAAAATAAAAGTAAATTTACAAAAATAAATGATATTCATTCTGTAAATACTAGGAACAGACACAAACTAGTAGTACCAGTTACTCGACTCCATCGCGTCAGTAATTCATTCTTGAGGCGATGTATATGCTTTTACAACAAAATTCAAGGAAATATACAAAATTTGACCTGCTCAAGGTTCAAAAACTATATTAAGCTAAGTTTATATAAATGGAATATTATAATATTAAAGAATTTATGTATGATAATAACCCCTGGAGATGAGGTGATCGCTACCAAGCTATTTCCAATTTGTTGTTTTGTTAATTTGTGTAACATACACGATTGTAAGCTGTTATTTAAAAAAAGTCCCGCTGGGTTTCTTGCTGGTTCTTCCCAGGACAGAGGTTTTTTTCGAACCAGTGGTAATTTAACAAAAAAGTGACTTTCAATAAGTATTATTTATAATCTTCATTGAATAAAAAAGTTTCCGTTTCTGTTTCTGTTGCTTGGCTGCTTTGAGTGCCTTAAATAAGCACTCACGCCTGGCCGCAATCCTAGTTTATTTCTTCCGGCAGCTATCCAGTTTCCACAGGCCTCCTATGTTGGCCTGGCTGTCACCAACTCGCACGGTCTTGTCTCAGCCCTGGTGGGCCTACTACGCAGACCTGGTCATACTTCAGCTGCTTTCTTGATCCGGCTGCGAAGGTCCAATTTGAAGGTAGGCATGCAGCGCGCTCCCGATGTCAATACCTCAACTGAAAACTGAAAGAGTCCAATCAGACTAGGATTAGTCTCTTATCACACCACGTTGGGTCCGGGAAAAACGAGGTGGATGTGACCCCCGTGAAGGAGTGTCACAGGACAGCGTCTGTTACCCCTTTCTGAAAAGAAAGGTCAAACGACTTAAATTACGGGTCCTCTTGAAGTGGTCCCTTTCCTGTCGTCTTTTATATTGTGGACTGTATTCGATAGGTGGTGGAAGATTCTTTAGGAATAAAACAGCAATTATCTTCAAAATTTTCCCATAAGGGTGCAATTGATTACTTTCACTATTTCCTATTACTTCCCTACGCCATTTCTTTTGATTTAAATATGCTAGCTGGTCCCGAAAGAATTGCATAGTTCCCAGTGTACTGAGCTACCTCAAAGCTGTACTCAAAAGAGAGTCGCGCAGCGTACAATACTTTAAAATCGATTATTACCGTGTCACTCTTATATTTTTCCCAATATATTTATTTGTACTAAACATCTGGTCATACAATTTATTCATAATGATAGCACAAAAAATTCTTAATCACATGAAAACAATCTGATTTATTTAACAAAATGTGCTATTTTACAACACATTTTCCAAGTTAGAAACAGAAACAGAAACTTTGAAACGGAAACAGAAACTTTGAAACAGAAACAGAAACTTTTTTGTTCAATATAGATTATAAATAATACTTATTGAAAGTTACTCTTTTGTATTATTACCACTGGTTCGAAAAGAAACCTCTGTCCTGGGAAGAACCAGCAAGAAACCCAGCGGGACTTTTTTTTTAAATAGCTTACAATCATAGAAATCTTAAATATCTAACACGTAAGGTAAACATAAACAATTTAACTAATACAATAGTTTATTTCACAATTTTTCACATATTTTTATCTTCAGAACGATTTTAATTTTTTTTATATAAAACTATCATTACTCGCTATATTTAGCACAAGTTTAAACACTTTTAAGATAAAGCTATTCGTTTTTGCACACACAACCGTCCTCAAATATGTATGACTTATTTTAAACAGTGGTAGAGCCACGCGGCAGCTTTTGCTGTCGCACGGATGGGCCGGCTCGAACCGGGTGATACCACGACCTCACAGAAAACCAGCGTGAAGTAGAGATTTACCTCTGCGTTTCACTTGGTGAGTGCAGGTGGCCGGAGGCCCTTTTTACTGGAAAGGCATTCCATCTTAGTCCTCACGAGTGACAACGCATCTACATTTTGATTTGTAATAGAGGATAGATGTAGATGTCTATGGGCCGCAGTAACCACTTACCATCAGGTGGACTGTGTGCTCGTTTGTCACCCTTATCCTATAAAAAAAAATAAACATTGCTGAAATTTTCAAAAATAAATAAAATTTATTATTGTATTTTTATTTTTACATTATTTGCATTTGGCATTATATATATATATATATATATATATATATATATATATATATATATATATATATATATATTTATTATATCTTACATGAAGTGAGCAACCAATTTCTACACGAACCTAATTATATCGGTAGGAGGCTAGTGCTTTCTTTGTCTAGATCGCATCCATCTCTGTTCATTATGAAACACCATGGTTTACATACGTTATCCTTATCATTCATAATGTTTCTTATCGGATATCACAAAAAACGAAATTATCTCAAGTGCTAAATATTCCATACGAAAAGAGTATCCATTCTTATTTAAAACTTTCATTCGCATTACACAGCTGATTACTATGCAATACATGACTCTAAATTAATTCAAAAATAAACTTTCATGAAACTAACGCTAGACCTTAACCTTAGTAATACACACAATAGTAAAAATTCTTTTCATTAAAATGGAGGGATAGAGAGAGAAAGAAATCACAAAATAAATTTGCCTTTACTGTGTAGTAGTATTTTAATTTGCACTCCCAATGCTTCGGAAGTTTACAGCGTGCCTTCACTCGAAATCTTAACTTTCATGTCAAAGGTGCCTCAAAAAGATTAGTCAGTAATTCCCAGTAAGGCTACTATCAGCGACTGGCTAAGTTTAAAATGATGTCTCTCCGAGAAAGGCGAGACCTTCTAGGTCTGTGTTTTATACATAAAATAGGACACTATAAAGTAAAGTATAGTGACCTATTCGATCACATATTGTTAGCTGTTCTGCGCAGATATCCCCGTTATCGCATCTTAAAAAACATTTTATATTACTTTCGCGAAAACTCATCTCGGGAATCATGCTCCTATTGCACGTGTATGTGGAAAATATAACGAAATATCTAAAATAATACCTAGCATCAAAATATTTCACGACTCTTATATGACTTTCAAAATAAAACTTACTGATTACGCGCCTGTACATAGATATTCGAGCGACTATTTATGACATTTATATTATAATTCGGGCGGATATATATAACAAATCAGTCACATATATGTTTCACAAATGTGAAAGTTTAGTTTATATCTGCGCCAAAATATTGTTGTGTATTTTTCATTACCTAAAATGCATCTCTCTTCCTTTCACAATGCATGCACTATGACGATCACCATTAAATCCAACAAAACAACACAAGGAAACACACCACTGTCTATAATGTGTTTTTAATTAATTATTTTTCACATCTCAAATACAATGAATTTCCACAAAACAACGTATGATTCTATATGGAAGCAGAACACTTGACATGGTAATCGTATACTCAAAATACTTCTCCATACGGTTGTAAGGAGCAAGGTAAATATCATTCTTCTATGCGTGAAGCGCCCATGAATTATTCATACCAGACGCTAGTCCAGTAACAGAAACATCAGCATTCTATACGTAAGCTTAATTCCCGACGTTTCGGACACTTTATAGCACCACAAAGGGATAAAATTTGTAAAATTCTATTTATTCCATGTTTAGTATTAGCGTAATATAGGAGTACCATACAGAGGAAGTTTGTTATTGAGTTGCTTGTGGTCAACCTAGTCGAATGCGCAGTTAAAATCTGTGTATATGACGTCATTCTACCATCCCCTATCTACTTCTTTTAAAATTAATATAAACCTTTTTATAGAATAAGAGTGACAATCAGCATACATCTACATTTATCCTCGATTAAGAATCAAAATTTTAATGCGTTGTCACTCCAGAGGTCTAAGATGGAATATCTCGTTTACAGTTAAAAGGGTTTCCGTTTCTCAACACTCACCATATGAGCATTAAGCTGCTATTTCTGCTATGCTACATACGACCCATGACTGAGTATAAGATTACTACTTAATTTCATGTACAAGTAAGTTTAAAGACATTATTGCTATTAACTTCCTTTTAAACTTAAAATTACAATAATAATGATCGTGTTGTTTCGAATTTGTCAACCAACACAGGCCGCTCGCCTTCGTTTTTTTGATTCACGTACTTACAAGATTTATCTATTTATTATTATTTTTTTAGTTGTGAAGAAAATAATTTTATTATAGTTGTTTTGGTTTTTAAGTATTATAAAACTATAATAATAATTTTAAAAAAAACTAAATCTAGAAACTTAAATATCATATAGGACTACTCCCCGCGGTATCGTGCCAAGAACGCTGGCTGCGTTTCCCCGCTGAATGGCTATACTTAGCCTTTGAGCGAGGAAAGAACCAGCCCTCTTATCACCAGAAACAACGACCAGCCACGGATAGATTTCCTTTAGGAACTTCACCGCACGTGGACCCCACGGACCGATAGTCTATACAGCAAATGGCACAAATATGTAGTCATCTCTCAGAGACTCATATTTGCGCCACTTACTCAGTTCAGCTGCCTCTGATGCCGCCCCGGCTCTAAACGAGGTACCCCTGAGATGAGAGACCGCCAGAGTGTCTACGCAAGTAGCATCCTACACTAGGGCTTTTCCTCTCTCCCAAGGGACCAATGTCAAACCGTCGGGTCTCCTGCCATCGTCTCTAAATATTCCACAAGGCTCTAAAACCGAGGGAACATTTATAGAGACAAGAGCCCTTCGGATAACATCGTTCAAAGAACTGTGTCGTGAAAATCTACCAGCGCTTTTCTTACATGAATGTCCGTGGAGCCCAAACTTGTCGACGCTGCTACCACAGGGACACTGATGGGGTTGACAAATCGCCGCTCCTAGTCGGATTCCTACGGCAATGCGTAAACTTTCCGCATCAAGTAATGTGCCGAGATTACTTGATGGTAAAGCATGTAACCAGTGACTAGATTCCTTAGTCGAAACAGCTAAAAGGCGTGCCTTATCTTGGTCACTATGGAAATTATGAAACAAATCCTTCTGCACGCCCTGTACCAACGGAATATCCCACTGTTTTTGTTGGTTAACTTCCAGTGGAACATTTTCACCAGGGCAGAGCGTTTGCCATGTCTGCCCTGCCTCCGTAGCAAAGCATAGGTCTACTTTATTATTTAAAATTATATTACATAAGTCACTGACACTATGCACGGAAGCAAGGAAAGCAGGCAATGCAACGCTAGAAAGATTTCTCACACCAATGCCACCAAATTTTATAGGTAAAGTAGCTTGAGTCCAGGCTGTTGTATTTCAAGTTAAATTTAGGATTTTTTCTATAGCTATTTTAAGATTATAATCAAGATCTTGTAAAATATCCGAACATTTCCAGACTGGACTCGAGCGAAGTATGTAAATCTAGGTACAAGAAGACAATATTTTAAAATAGTAAGAGCTATGTGGGGGTTTAATTTATACAATTTATCAACGTGGTTTAAAAACTGATCAAATTTTGTTTTTAAAACAGGTTTAATACTATCGAAAAACAACGGGGCACCTAGCAGGTGTAGTGATTCCGTACTGACAGTTTTTATTCCTGGACAAATATGATTAAAATTTTGAATTATAGTGTCTCTATGAGAAGTAGATAAATTATTGGAAAAAAATATTTCACATTTATTGCTATTTGGTTCAAGACCAATATTTTTTAAATTTTGAAAAATATGAGTAAGATCACTGAGGACGTCATCTGCTCTACCTCCCAGTGTACCGTCGTCTAGGTACCAGACATTCAGCTTGAATTTCGAATTTGACATAATTGGTTGAATTCCCAAACTGAAAAGTGCTGAACCCAGTGGGTCACTTTGCTGAACACCGACAGCAGAATCGATAACATGGTTTTCGTAAAACAAGTTAGTATTTTGACTATAACATTGCCAAACGTTATGATAAATTTCGGGGGTGTTATTAGCCACTTCTTTTAGCAAGGTTACCCTATCGATAGAGTTAAAAGCATTCCTTAGGTCAACCTTCACAAGAACATCTGCATCAGAGTTTGTTAAAAATGTACGCACTGAATGTACTGCCGCCTCACAGCCACCTCTAGTGCAAAAACCTAGTTGAGTAGGCTGAAATTTGGTCTTAATGTTAGAGATTATGTGCCTGCAAGCTAATTTTGAAGTTAAGCGTCGAAATGTGGAACCAACGGCAATTGGACGGATACCGTTATCCTGTTTTTTGAAGGCACATAATCTTGTCCCATATAAGAATGGAATGAAATTTGGATTAACATTACCAGAAAGCATAAAGTTACATAATTTTGTAATGTCTTTAAGAAGTACTCCGCCGGCGTCACCGGCAGAAGCGCTTACAAGATCTTTAAGATGTTGAGGCGTAATTCCGTCAATGCCGCCAGCAGAGCCATTCGAAAATGACATAATTGCTTCTAAAGTGTGTTTTTCCGAAACTTGTAAAGGTTGCATAAAAGTCTTGGGAGGCAGAGGTAAACCCTGAGAAGGTTTGACCGAAGGATGCTTCTGACTAAGACTTTCAAGAGTTTCGACATTACGAGGAGCGAGGATGTCATCTGAGAATAAAATACGGGATGCATTTTTTAAGTCGCCATCCATTCATAGTATTCAAAGTTAAAGATCTTTCTTTTTTTCTGTAATAATTACAAATTTAATTAGTTAGTTATTTAAAATAATAGTACTATACTGCTATGGTTCAGGCTTGGGTTCAGCTACTCAAATATTATGATTGTAGCATGAATGAACCGGGCATTCCTTCTTTGTGCATCTGCATTTTGTTTCTTAATTGAGGATAAATGTAAATGGCTCTAAGCCACAGCATTAACATCAGGTGGACTCTTCGCTCGTTTTTCACCCTAATTCTATGAAAAATAATAATATGATAATTGTGCAGTTCTATCAGCTCTATCTAACGGTGTTATATCTTGATACTTCTGAATATATTACATTATAAATTAAAGTAAGCAAAGATACATTTTTAAATACGAGTAATTATCGCAACGAAGAACGGTAAGATTACTTTTCAAGGAATTATATAAACAAGTTGGAAGTAACATACACGTTCATACGGTTCAAAAACTTCTATCCACGACTCTAACATCATTTGCTCTGGACTTAAAAGCCTTTCTTTGTTGTTAAGACCGAGCTCTTTTTAGCTTGCAACGCAATAACTACGGACATAATAAATTAGATTTACGAATCTAAACTTCAAATCGAACAATTTACAACGCACGTTGTAAATTGTATTAATGTGTAACACATGTTGACAAAGTGCGCAAATAACGAACAAAACATTTAACAAAAATTTTACGTGGAAGAGCCATACTGCAGCTACATTATGTACTAGTATAGTTGTAACACGAATGGGGCGGTTCGACCGGGAAAGGACCACGCTGTCACAGAATACCAGCGTCATATAGCAGCTTAACACTGCTTTGTACCGTATGAATGAAGAGCCTTTTTACTGGAAACGAGGTGTTCCATGTAATTGAGGATAGATGTAGATGTCAAAGGGCCACAGCAACCACTTACCATCAGGTGGACTGTGTGCTCGTTTGTCACTCTTATCCAATAAATAAAAAATAGATCGTTTTCTTTGTCACATTAAACTAAATCAGCAACAATAAATCTGTAGCCTTCTTTGTTTGAAGTTGTCTGCAGTTACCACGTAAGAACCGGCGGACTGTAAGTGCGCTTGTGACTTCAGTTTTATAGAAAAAAAACTTTGAAAGTAGAAGAACGTGGATTAGAAATGGGAGAACTAGCTGTCAAATGCCTTTAGTACACCTGAAATTATGTAATATTTGCGTCATTTACAGGCGAGTTTCAAATGATGGTTTCGTTAGTCAAAAAATCTGAGTGAATACGAAGATTGTGGATGCTAACTAAACATCTATAATCAACTAATGTTTTTTGAAGTGAAAACTTCTTTAGCAGCGTTGTGCACTTTTTTTGTAATGGGTAAAAAATGTTAAACTCGCGCCAGGTCACGTGTTCTGATCGAAAATTCGTAAGACGGACGGAGAGTAGATAGCCGGCGCGGCGTAGGAGAGGAAGTAAGTTAGGTTTAATTAATTTTCATTTATTAATTAATATAATTTTATTATTAAGATTAGGTTTCGATCGAGTCTACTGTACTGCTTGACGAAATTATTATATATATATATGTGTGTGTGTATGTATATATATATTTCTGAAAGGGTTTTAAAGTAATTAGTTTGCCTGTACTGCTCTATGGTATGGCGGACTTTAAATAATACAAACGACCTTGAACATATTTTATTCCTGCCACATGCAAAACGACATCACGATGTTTTCCTTCATCGGTGAATCACTTACGAGTATAAATAGTTAAGGCTGCTGGCTATTTAATCGAACTGGTAACTCGCGTTTGGTAAAATTTACGACAGCGTCCTTTTTTAACCCCTTTTTACTAACGTGGAGAAATCCTCCTGGATACCTTACGCTGCAGGGGTGACCTCTGTCCAGATCTTGCAGGAGTCTTACTGGTTAAAATCCTACGGTGTTCACCATCAGCTTATAGGTTCTATTTTGTGAATGCTCTGCTCGATTAGTAGCACGTCCTTGAGGCAGCACTTACTTCCCCTAGCACACTTCCCGCAGCACACCCCAGTACGCTGGTATTCAGTACGTATAAATCGTAGAACAAAGCTGCACCAATATTATAATTGTAGCACAAACGGGTTGGCTCGACTAGGTAGGACCACGCTCTGACAGATTACCAGCATAAAATAGTAGCTTAATGCAACTGTGTTTTGTATAATGAGTGTATAGAACCGGAGACACATTTTACTGGAAATGAGGCATTCCATATTTGTCCTCAGGAGTGACAACGCATATGCATTCTAATGTTAATCTTGGATAAATCTCATCGAGACATCTCTATGGGCCAGAGCATCCACTTACCATTAGATGGACTGACTCGTCAATAAATCATAATATTACGTATGATACACTAGGGATGCGGAATATTATAGATATAATTCATGTATGAACAATAAAACCCCGTTTTAATGGGTCGATTCAAATTTAGAAACGTTGATTTGCCCGTTATCAACAGACAATTTAAATGTAATTCACGTGGTGTTTTATAAGCATTTACAATTGTTTTATTACGGTTGAACATATTAAACATGATAATATATTTATATTAATCGACTCGTCTACTCTAGCTGAATCTGAATGACATGGTGAAAAAATTTTGTGAGAAGAGAAAAGTGTGGTTTGTAAGATGATGTTGTGACCAGGATTAAGAAGGGAACGCTTCGGTGGTTTGGTCATGTAGAAAATTGAACGAGGATAGAGTGAAAAAGCAAATTTATATTGGAGGAATAAACGGCAGAGTCAGTGTAGGACGCCCTAGATAAAGTTTATCGACCATATTGACGATATATTGAAAATGAGCCAGATTAAGAGTACCCTTAACCGAAGAGCATTTATACGAAGGTATATAGATGTAAAGGAGGCGACAAAATTGTGTCAGGATCGTACCAAATGGAAGTCCGTAATCTCTGCCTACCCCTCTGGATGACATGCGTGATGAGTATTTATATTTTTATGACTACCTTCATCGTCACCATCATCATTATCATCATCATTACAGCCCTTCACATGTCCACTGCTGAACAAAGGCCTCTCCCAAGGAGTGACACAAAGCATGGTCCTGAGCCACCTGTATCCATCGACTTCCTGCATGTCTTACCAGGTCGTCACTCCATCTAGTGGGGGACGCCCTACTCTTCGTCCGCCGGTACGAGGCCGCCACTCGAGAACCTTTTTTCCCCATCGGTTGTCGGTTCTTCGAGCTATATGGACGGTCCATTGCCACTTCAGCTTACCAATCCGTTGGGCTATGTCGGCCACTCTGGTTCTACTGCGGATATCCTCATTTCTAAGTTTATCACGCAGAGAAACTCCGAGCATAGCGATCTCCATAGCTCGCTGAGCAACCTTGAGCTTCCTCATCCGGCCAGCAGTGAAGGACCACGTCTCAGATCCATCAGTCATCACTGGCAACACGCACTGGTTGTACAGTCTCGTTTTCAAGTTTTAAGGTATACCTGACGAGAAGATGTGCCGTAATTTCCCGAACGCTGCCCAGCCGAGTTGAAGCCGTCGATTAATTCGACGGATTCATTTTCGTCATTGACGTCGATATGACTAACTTAGAAGGGGAAAAATCTTTGTGTTGTGCGCATACTTCGTCGTGTAGTGATGGCGTAAGAGCATCTGCTATTAATATTTATTTGATCTTTGTTGTTAAAATATTTGTTAATAGGGTAACAAAGGGCGGACTTAGCGATAAGGTCGTCCGTTGTGCCACTTTAAATATTTTTTTCCTACTTCCTACGTTCATGTAATGTTTTAGTGTACAATAAATAGTTAGTGATCTATCATCTTACTGTTAGAGCATCTTACTGATAATAATTCAAAATAATAAAATACTGCGGTTGTCAATTAAAAGTAATCATGGGGGAGATATATGTTCAGCAATGGATTTTAGATAGACTGCAATAAATAAATAAATGACTCTAATAATTCAGCTAAGTTTACCCGGCGGAGAGAAGTGTGCATTAAAATAGCCTTTTGCTTCAACAATTGGTAGAATACTGCCATCTGAGAGGCTGCATTTCCGACCTTACGCGATAGGGAATTAATTCTCAGCTTTTGTTCAGAGTTTAGTTTTCCCTCCTGGGCAATATGGCAAACTTCCATAAGGCACTGTTCGATTGAGGTCATCCAATTTTTAATTTCACTGGAGGCTAAAAATTCAATGGGGTCTGCAGCATCACGCTAAGATAGCTGAGGCGTGCTGGGCGGACTCCGCGATGTAATGGTGCTCCGGTTGAAAGAGTTATTTTTGTATGTATTAGACATGATTTCTTTCAAATGTTTTTCATTATAATTTGTTATTCACTACTGTAAAATCACAACTTAGCAGAAATTGTCCAATGGCTTATCTAGGTCACAATTTTATTGAAAATATTTAAACACTTGTATAATTACTAATAGGCACGACTACTCGATTCGAGCTCCGTAAGCGAATATCAATATATTTAACATTTAGAAGATTAACATGATACAATGTTTTATAAATACTTTCTACTTTTATGACATATTTTTATTTTCAAAATCAACATTTACTAATCATCATCATCATTATCATTACAGCCTTTCATAAGTCAACTGCTGAACATAGGCCTTCCCCAAAGAAAGACACAAAGCACGGTCCTGAGCCACCTGCATCTATCGACTTCCTGCATGTCTTAGGTACTCCATCTAGTGGAGGGTCGCCTTACACTTCGCCTACCGGTACGAGGCTGCCACTCGAAAACCTTTCTTCCCCATCAGTTGTCGGTTTTTCGAGCTATGTGGCCAGCCCACTGCCACTTCAGCTAACTAATCCGTTGGGCTATGTCGGTTACTCTGGTTCTACTGCGGATATACTCATTTCTAAGTTTATCACGCAGAAAAACCCTAAGCGTAGTTCTCTACATAGCTCGCTGAGCGACCTAGAGCTTCCTTATACGGCCAGCAGTGAAGGACCACGTCTCAGTTCCGTAAGTCATTACAGGCAACACGCACTGGTTGTACAATTTCGTTTTCAGGTTTTGACGTATGTCTAACGAGAAGATGTGTCGTAGTTTCCCGAACTCTGCCCAACCGAGTTGAATCTGTCGATTGACCTCTCGTCAACAACTTCGAGCTTAGTGCTCCCAACAACTACCGGCATAGGTTTGACATAGACACTAAACATAATCTTTGTTTTGTCCATATTCATCTTAATATCTATCCGTTGGGAGACACTATTAAGGTCATTGAGCATAGTGCTTACGTCCTCCAGCGATTCTGCGAAGAGGACTTTATCCTCGGTAAATTGAAGGTAAGTGATTTACTCCCCATTGACTTTAATACCGTATCCTTGTCAGTCCAGTAGTTTAAAAACGTCTTCCGATGCAGCGGTGAAGATTTTCGGGGATATAACATCAGCGTGCCTTACACCTCTCTGCAGTTGGATAGGTTTCGTACTCTAATTCTGTATTCGGATAGCCATCGTCGCTCTAATGTACAAACACTTCAGCACTTCGATATACCTACCGACAGTCAACTTGGCACCTCTGAAGGGACTGCAGCACCGACCAAATTTCAACGGAATCAAAGGCTTTCTCATAGTCCACATACGCAAGGCAAAGTGGCAGATTGTACTCCTCTGTCTTCTGTAATATTTTCCGCAGGGTATGGTACTTAAGCCTTTTCGGAAACTGGCTTGTCCGGGAGGCTGGAAGTCCTCAAGTCTGCATGCGAAACGATTCGTAATTACTCTCTCGAAAACAGCACGTAGACGCGGCTCAGAAGAGAAATCGGTCTGTAGTTCCCCAAGAGAGCGTTGTCGCTATTCTTGAAGATCAAGACTACCGCACTTCTGCTTCACGCCTACGGCGTAGTGCCACCATAAAGACGGAATTAAAGAGCTTCTGAAGGAATTCAAGTACCGGTTTTTCCCCCCTTTTTCAAAAGCTTCGCTGTACTTCCATCCTCGCCCGGGGACTTGCCGTTTTCAAGGGGCTGGGGAGCCATTCTAATCTCGCTCAGACTGACGTCCAGGATATCTTCGGAGTTGTGTCGGATAAGACTCACTTTTGGATCGTTACTCACACTTGCGTGCGGCTCCAACGATGACATATACAGCTGTCCATATAACCTCTCAATCTCACTCAAAATCTGAGGTGTCCCGGAAACGATGCTGCCACATTCGGTCTTCAGCTTTGACAGTTGGCTCTTTCCGGCAGATAGATCTCTAGCAAAGACTTTGGAGCCTTGGTTACGCTCGATCGCTTCTTTAATACAAGCTGTATTGAAGTTGCGTAAGTCCCGCCGCATGCATTTGGAGATCTGTCTGTTCAGATGCCTATATGCTGTCAAATCTGTTGAAGAATGTAGCTTCATCTCCCGTCTAACAGCCATGAGATTAAGAGTGTGATCGGAGAGTTTTTGTGTTCTTCTGCAGCGGGTCTTGCAGAACTTAGCTCCGACTGCGTGGACAGTTTCCACGAGCTTGTCATTCATATCGTCCACTTCATTGCAGTCTTCTAGGCACTGAAAACGGTTTTGTTACTCGAGCTGAAAGGTTTCGGGATTTTGGATTAGAGCACGTGGGGGACGGAGCGTTGACTTCATCAGACGAGACATCTCCAACTTACGTTAAGGTTTAGTGTGCCTCTAACCATTTGGTGATCGCTACCAGTTTTCACCCTCGCGATCACGGAGACATCATTGAACAGTTGTCGTCTGGTCGTCATAATGAAATCAATCTCATTTTTTGTCGAACCATCGGGGCTCGACCAGGTCCACTTTCTGTGGGGCCGCTTCTGGAAAAAAGAGTTTATCATAAAGAGTCCCTCTTTCTCCATGAAATCGGCCAGCTGCTGGCCTCTTGGGTTCCGTTGCCTTATTTCAAATTTCCCTACTTTTCTCACCTCACCGTTCTCTCTTGTGCTTAGTTTTGAATTGAAGTCTCCCATTAACACCGTATATTAGGTTTTGGAGGTATGCATGTCTCTAGAGATATCCTCATACATTTCCTCCATCTCCTCATCGGGATGTGCCGAGATTGGTGCGTAAACCTGTATGACCTTCAGCGAATACCGTTTGGTGATTCTGAGTATAAGGTACGCAACGCTCGTCGACACACTTTCAATCTTTACAACGTTGTTAACGAGAGACTTGTGGACGATAAATTCGACACCTCCTTGGGGCAGATGGTCCTCCTCCCGGTGATAGAGCAAGTTGCCGGATTTGAGGATTACCGTGTCCCCTTTCTGCGGACCTCGGATAATCTGCCAAAAATCATAATATTCCAGCGTAACTTGTTTATTTCGTCTTCCAGCTCCACGATCTTCTCGTCAGTCCTCAGAGTGCGTGCGTTGTATGTTGCCAGGTCGAGTCGTTTTAGGTGGCAACCGAACCTTCAACGGGGATTCTAAACACCCCCTGCCCCGCCGTTACCATGGTCGCCACCGTAGCCAGGAATAGCGGGGCCGCCGGGGACTGGGGGCCGTCTCTTTGTTACTCTCACCATAGGGGGGTATTTGCCATAGTTGCCACGATTGTCGAACGGGGTGGCAACCGCAGCTTATTTATTACTATTTTGCTGTTATTAGAAAGATGCTGCTGCCCATCTTCTGCCTGTTTCCCTTTGTCGCCTTTTACGACACCCACGGGAAGATATGGGGTATTAGATTTTCTTAAGCGCCACTACACGGCAAATAAATATTAATCATTAGTAATAATAGTCAATTTGTAAAATCAAGCATGTACCAAACTCTAATGTTCAAATAATGTAATGGCCAAAGCCCGAAAAATCGTCACATTTTATACCAAACCTTACATGTACCATCTCATGTTGGTAAAGCCTAATATTTAAAATAAAAACCTAAGATTAACCCAAATTCGATTTTTATAGTAACATATAGACATTTACAATAACGCTATATTTCGCTATTACCTGTGAAGTTTATATGTGTAACGGCAGCTGGCGGCGAAACATCATAGCTCCAGACCTTGAAACACGAGGCAGATCGGCATAGATCCAGATGAGTGCACATGCATTCCTTCACATCCTTCCTGTAGGCCGTTCAGGGCATTTGCAATATCGCGAAATATATAACCTCCTCGCTGATCGCACCACAATCTTCTAATACAGACTGCTATTTATTTTAATAACTCTGAACCAGCAGTTGGTCAGTTGAACCTGCACGCCACATTTTGCCCATCCCCAGATAATTATCATTTTAGGTCACTTCTGCCGGGATAGTTTTAATCAAATACGTTACGCCCATTTTTTTAAATTTTTCGTTCCAAAGCTCGGCACGAGATACACATGTAACTTATTACTCGATTTATTTAGGAAACACAATTTCAATTTCCATGTGTAATTGTCTATTTATATTTATTAAATAGCCTTCAGCCCCGGCTTCGCCTGAATAGAATTTATTAATGTAGGTTTAAGATAAAAAAAACATTTATTTTTCCAATTTTATTTCTTTATTAAAATATAGCGTAAGCCTCTCCTGGCACTGCTTGATTAACTGTGTGTAAAGTTTTTTGACAATCAGTTAAGCCACTTCGAAGATTAGCCTAGACAGACAGACAGACAGAAAAAAATAAATAAAAATGTTTGCTTGTTGAATGCATACAAGTAATCACCTGAGCTTAATAAAAGCCAGTTATTTTTATATTTCAGACACACATCTCAATATTATTTATATGCATAGATATAAACACTATTTCGTCATTAAATTATAACAGCTAGTAAAAAATCAACTTCAGTAGTTTATTTTTTACCTAGACCTACACTAGAAATACCACAAAATACGGTCCAGAACAACCTGAATTCATCAGGCTGACTTGAGAACCTTTCTTCCCCATCGAGTTTAGTTCATCGAATCCTTAAATGAATTATTTTAGGCGATGTTGGTTACTCTGATTCTGCTGCGGATATCCTCGTAACAAATTCTACCAAGCAGAGAATCTGTGTATATAGCCTAAACATAGCTTCCTTAAAATCTAAATCTTAAGTAAAGTATCACGTTTCAATTCCATATATTATCAGGGCCTCACGTTGCTCAGTCCAGTTGGATCCCTGTGTGCTAGGTAAAACACCCAGACTGGCGATAGGAAGCAGGTGGTTAAAGATGCTTTACTCTTGTTTTACGATCACCAATCCAAATTTCAAGCGTGGCGATTATGGCAAATTTTCCCTGGTTGGTTTAGGCCCACGTTCACCAGTACTACCAGCTGTTATATTGTTGGATGTGGGCTACAGTTGGAATACTACGTACTTATGTTATAAGTATGCGGACTTTAAAAAAAAAGAAGTAAACGTGAAAATGAATCTAGGCCGACATAGATTCTAGGCGTAGGGACTCCCTTTCTCCTTGTACCACCCTAATGGCAGTGCTTGCGCTGTTATGGTCCTATCTTAGCCAATATTATTACAGTCTGTGATCTATCGCATCTGTTGCCTTTTTTCAAAATTAGCTGCAAGTGTCCATGGACTGCACTTCATTTTTATAAAAAAATGTAATACTTTTGTAATGCAGCGCAGCGGACATTTCCTTACCTTAAAACCCTCTAAAAATGATCCCTGTGCCCAGCAGTTGGACGTATATAGGCTATAACTTTTTAACTTTTGATATAATGCTTTTGCATTAGTCTTGATTTCGACGAAAATCGCGCGGTGTACTGACATTCGACCCTCGTAAAAGCAAAGTAAGAATTCATGAATTATTTACATCCGATTCTAGTTTCCAAACAAACTTAGCGCGCTAAGAACAGCTGTCGACAGAGTAAACCCACATTTACATGCTGGACTGCCAACGTATTTGTAACTTTTCTCTACTTGAATAGTATATTAAATTAGCGTACATACCGAATGTGAAATATCTCGTATTGTAAAACATTATTTTCAGATATTTCTTTAAAACACAATTAGGGTGACAATGAATTACAAAACCTAGCAGATGGTAAACTTTTTTTTATAGAATAAGTTTTACAAACGAGCTCAGAGTTCATGTAATGGTAAGTGGATGCTAAGATATATTAAGTTCGCCAACACACATTGTAGCAACGCAGCGGACATTAACTTGCCCTAATACTTTCTCAGAAAATGAGAGAAGGCTTGTGCCCAGCAGTGAGACGTATAATATGGCCTGTACCGTTTAGGCGTCCCTTGCCGACTCCGCAACTGACACCACCATCACACCATCTTTGTACCATAACATTACTTTATCACTTTTTCTGCAATTCATTCTATCTACGCGTGAAAAGCTTCGAGAATTCTCGAACGCTTTTTTAATATCTTTGACATTTTCAAGGTCAAACAAATCTCTGAATATAAAAGAAATCGCAAAAGGGAATGTGATTCTTAGTAATGCCGTATTTATGCATTAGTCATTATGGCCGCGCTTCTAAGTCTTACTCCAAATAAATAATTCACGGGCACTTGTTCTATCGCCTTAACGCCTTTGTGACTGATGAGGGACGAGTTGACTTCTAAGTAGTAAGCAAAATAAAATATTCAGAACGATTGTCTAAGAGTACTAATGTAGAAATATTGACACTTGAAATACTAACTATAAAAAGTATAAATCAACTTTTAAAAAAACACGTGTATGCATTTTTAAAAAACAGGAATATAATTAATTTTTAAAATAGCGAAGATACATTCCAAGAAAATGTTAGACTATGCAACCAAATTAAATGCTATAATGAGCAAAGTATAGTAGTAGTAGTTTCATTAAATTATCTTGACGATGAAGTAACTTTTGATCGTAAGAATAAATAATATGCCATGCTATTCATGCTTTTTCTGCCGACTTCCAAAAAGGAGACGGTACTCAATTCGACTGTATGATTTTTTTATGTGTGTTACCTCATAACTTTGTACTGGGTGAACCGATTTCAATGATTCTTTTTTTAAATGAAAGCTGATAGTCCTCCTGTGGTTTCATATGAATTTGATCAAGGTCTGACCAATAGTTTTTGAGTTATTTTTAAATAACTTATGTTGAAGTCGGCTGTACAAAATTTTTAGTTTTAAATTATATTTTCAATATTTTTGTCACAAAATACCTTATTGTAGCTTATGTATGAGAATGGTATGGCCTTTTTTTTGATTGGGTAAAGGTCAACGTTTTGTAGAACATCAGCTAGGACTTTAGCACTAACTAACGTGATGTAAAGTGGTGATGCTGCTGAAAATGGTACGCATTACAAATGACAAAGCAATCCATATTATGGTTCGAATTTGGTTTGGTGCATGGTATGCAAAATAGCAGCTAACTCGTAATGCTGCTGTGTTTTGTATGGCGAGTGTAGAGCACCGTGGACGATTTTTACTAGAAACAAGGCATTCTTAATCCTTAAGGTACGAATATAAAAATAATTACTTAGTAAACGATTATTTCACAACTTCAAAAGTTTAACTAGTCCCGTATAATCCAACGTTGGAACAAGTTCACTTTAAAGTCTCACAGAATATCAGCGTAAAATAGCAGCGTAACGCTGCTGTGTTTCGTATGGTGAGTGTAGAGAATCGAAGACGCTTTTTACTGAAATACGAGGCCTTCCATCTTAGTCCGTACGTGTGGCGACGCATCTGCATTTTGATTCTTAATTGAGAACAAATGTAAATGTCTATGGGCTATTTTTTTTTTATAGGATAAGGGTGAAAAACGAGCACACAGTCCACCTGATGGTAAGTGGTTGCTGCGGCCCATAGACATCTACATCTATCCTCTGTTACAGATCAAAATGCAGATGCGTTTTCACCCGTGAGGACTAGGATGGAATGCCTCATTTCCAGTAAAAAGGGCCTCCGGCCACCTGCACTCACCGAGCGAAACGCAGAGGTAAACCTCTACTTCGCGCTGGTATTCTGTGAGGTCGTGGTACCACCCCGGTTCGAGCCGGCCCATCCGTGCGACAGCAAACGCTGCCGCCTGGCTCTACCACTGTTAAACACTACAGAATCCACTTACAATCAGGTGGACTGCGTGTTCGTTTTTCACCCTCATTTAGTAAAATAAAAAATAAAACATTTAATTGCACACTTTACATGCTTTTGTTCCTATGTTAGCCACGTATTCTGTTCTAGCTTCAGTTAAAATTTCCGTAAGCCATTTATCACGATGGCATGGGTACGGAATTTTCATGAAATAAATTTCCATATTACGAGAATAAACCTAATAATCATTGCAGGCCAATATACGACAATATTACAGCTTATATTTGCAGTAAATGTATGTACGTACAGTGTTATAGGTTTTAAAAAAAATATGTGATTACATAAAACTCACTTATACTTTAATACTTCTGAAATGTTAGGGCATTTATACGTGGTAGAGCCATACTGTATGTAGCTATATTATGATTGTAGAAGGAATGGATCGGCTCATCCGGGGAAGGACCGCAGCATACCAGCGTAAAATAGTAGCTTAATGTTGCGAATAGTGCTATGTTTCGTATAGTGAGTGTAGAGAACCGGGGTCCCTTTTAACTGGAAAAGAGGCATTGCATCTTATTCCTCAGGGGTAAAATGTATTTTGATTTTTAATCTTCGATAGACGTGCATGTCTAAGGGCTACAGCATCCACTTACCCTTAGGTGGACTGTGTGCTCGTTTGTCACCCTTACCTTAGGCAGGGTGCGGTCGGCGCTGGCGGAGTCACGGATGTGAGCGAAAGCATTCCCGTGGCCCTGCCAGTATGCGGCGAAGGTGAAACACTATGAGGTTTTAGTCGGTACGATTCCGAGTCAATCTGTCCTAGCCTCCGTTATGCGGTTATGCGTAAAAGAAGGTTTTCGAGTAGCAGTATTTATACCATAAGCGGGGTGTTAGGGCCATGCCTTCTAGCGTATTACAAAAAATAAGATTATCAAACAATTTTTGTAATTTCTAATTAAAGATTATTATTACACATAATACTGTTTGAGATTTAGTTATTATTCCATTAAAATTAAAGCGTTTTACTTAAAAAATATAAGCAATTTACGTACGTCTCACTTTTACGTTTATTTTTATTATAAAAGCTTTACAATAACAAAATATCTGAAACAAAAACGAACCTGCATTTCACATTAATTCCTCCAGAGGGTTAAAAGCTAAGCCAGGTTATTACAAGCTTGATCCCTAACAGGTTTCATAATTGGTCGTAAACCTTCCGGGAGTTAGATAAACACGTCATCTTTACATGTTTGTTTATTTTTGGAGTACTCTCACCAGATTATGAAAATGTGCTGCTAATGGTTAGTTTAATATACAATTGTATAAAATTTTTAAAGGTAGGCAAACATAATTTCGGTTTTAAACGTTTTTTAACCGCTCAGGCGACGAAATTTTTTTTGACCAACTTAATCAGACCAGTGGTTAATCCAAAAAGTATAGTAGTTCAAGCCAAGACAATATGTTTTTTTAAATGAAAGTTTTTTTTTATAGGAGAGGGGGCATACGAGCATACGGCTCACCTAATTATAAGTGACTACTGCCGCCCATGAACAACTGCAACACCAGGGGACCCAGGGGAATTGCAGATGCGTTGCCGGCCTTTAAAAAAGGAGTAGGCTCTTTTCTTGATGGTCCCTAAAGTAAACATAATTAAGTCATTTTTCTAATTAATTTTATTATTTTCTAATCCAAAAATAAAAAAATACGTTTGACCCTTCAGGCCATCCCTGGTACTTCCAGATAATTTCAAATGCAGAGCGCTTCAAATTCCACCTATTCTTACGTTTTTTTTCTTTCTAAATTGAATATTTCACGAACAAATCAACCGATTTTGATGAACTTGACAACGGTCAACGCAGTTTTTAAACATTCATAGATAAATTTATACATCAAAACCGATCCGAGAAGAAAGAAGATGAACTTGATTCCATACAGGCTTGGGCTTGGCGTAAACAAACTTTATATATTTTTTATTTTGAAGATTCAAACATTTGCTACTTATGTCAAAAATCATGTTTTTGTAGGACCTGGGGTTTTGTTTTTATTTTATGTTTTATGATTTGTAGGTTATGAAGTAAAATCACTTGTTCTTATGATAAGTTGTTTGAGTAAATTGAAAAGAACACAAAAGAATGCAGTTTTGTTGTTATTATTAAATAAAGTTAAATAAAAATCAATATTTTTTAAATGTTTCATTATTTTCCGCAATTAGTAAAATGTTATTTAGAAAAGCAACCGCAAGCTATACATTGTCTGTTATTCTATTCCTTTCAAAACTTAAGTACAACATTATTGTCATTGTGTGGGCGCAAAAATCAACTGTAACGTAATCTGTGCGTACGTGCGTGCGTACGTGCGTGCGCGCATGCGTGCATTCGTGCGTGCGTGCGTGCGTGCGTTCGTGCGTGCGTGCGTTCTTGCGCGAGTGCGCGAGTGCGCGTGGGCGCGAGTGCGCGAGTGTGCGTGTGCGCGAGTGCGCGAGTGCGCAAATGCGCGTGTGCGCGTGTGTGTGCGTGTCTTGTTAAATCGTACTACTTAGAACGTTATTAGATAAATTACTTTTCCTATTCCGTATTCTTTTTATTTTGTCTATTATATCTTACTATGTATAATTTTCACTTATCTTTATTTATATGTATTTTCATGATTTATTTTTGTACGCTCCCCTCTACTTTAACTATTATTTTATTCAATTCTCTACACAAAGGTTGTCTGAAAGAAATTACTTTCAGAGTGATAAGACCGCATGCTGTACATATTATACTTACGATTGAACTCTACTCATTATTCTGTATTTTGGTGTACAATGAAGAATAAGTAAATAAATATATAAATAAATAGTAACAAATTCAAAAAAAATGTTAAGAAAAGAAATACGAGCAAAATAACTTTTAAAAACAGTGAAATTACTTACGTTTTAATAAAAAACCCACAACAATTTTTTTTTGGTGGCCCCTTGCACTCGCTTGCCGAAGGAAATGGGATGAAGTAAACGCATTATTGATGGTTGATATACACAGATGCATTACAAACACTCAATGTAAATTATCGATTCATCGGATCAATCCGATGTTTTGTTAATTCGTCATCATTGAGTAAGCACCGATGGTTATTGATCGATGGCTAACCTGCTAGAATACCATTGTTTTCGCATAGCTTCGGCAGTTATTTATGTGAGAACCTACGCAATTACGAGTAAATGTCCACGATTTTTTTTAAATTATGTGCGTGTGTTTGTGTGTATGTATGTCATTTAGCAATATTTTGATATTAGATTGAAATATCTTGTTCGTTGAACTGCGATCAAACAATCAAAACCACAATTATATATAATATGAGTTTAAAGGGGGAATAAATTAATTAGATTTTTGTGTTTGATTAATAAACAACGTTTCATAAATTCGTACCTCTGATTTATTGAGCTAAAACACACCTTATAATTATCGCCTAACTAATATTTACAAATACTTACATAATCAAATAAATAACTTAAGTACATTTACGCATAGGCATCAATCTTAGAGCATCACTATTCTGAAGCTCTAACTATGTATCACTATCTATAGAACATCTAGTTACGCTTGGCATAGTGGGCAATGAGCGATACGCGCGCTCTATTTCTTGCTTATTTGTACTCTAAGTTCTGAGCACTCTTCACCTGTACCATCGCCCCCGAGCGGTTGTTGTACAGGTTGTCCGCGTGCCTAGCGTCCCTACGCTAGTGCCACCCGTTCCGCGCCTCGCGCTTTTCAGGTAGTGGGCGCCTAGCGCTGAACTACTGTAAGTGGTTTAACCGCTAACTCACAGTTCCTACCCCCCGTCCTTCAGCCGGGGAGGTTTGACTGTAAGCTTTTATATTGTAGAACACTAGTTTTTTATAAGTATATTAGTTTATTTTAATTATTTGTGTATTAATATCGTGTATATTATTATATTGTTTCTTAGAAAACGTCTCTTGCTCTTCCGAGCAAGCCCCTGTCCTTTTGAGGATCAGGGGAAAGTTTCAGAGTTTAGAACGTCCCGCACTTTTCAGAGCGGTGACCCCCCTCCCCTTACGTTTACGTTCATCATAGTCTTAATAGTAAGTTAGTCATCATGTCCACGCAGGACTTGAAGTTGTCATTGATTGAGGCCATCAATAGGATGGAAGACCCGCAGCCGCTTGCTGCCGCCCTGGCCTATTTGGCTTCCCCTGCCCCTCAGGCAATCACCCCGCCGCCCGTATTAGCGGCTTACCTCGAGTCCCAAAACTCGTTTGCGTTACTCGATGCTGAGATGGAGTGCTCTCACTCCGACTCAGCGTCGACAACTTCGTCAGTGTCTGCCTCCCGGAAGAGGCCCGCGACTAAATCCTCGTCCAGCACCAGGACTTCAGAAACGTTGGATTCTGAAGACACCAGCGCTAACTCGGACGAATCTTATAAAACGGTTTCGTCGAGGCGCGCATCAAAGCGTGCGGCGAAAAACCGTTCGCCTGTTGCCGTAGCGGCCCGTGCCGCCCCCCCTACCCCCGCAGCCCCCGTCGCTGCCGCGTCTACCTCCGCAGCCCCCGCCGCTGCCCCTACCCCTCTGTCGCCGTTAGACGTAACGGCGAAAAACAAACCTGCCTCGCGTTGCGCGCCAAAGCTTGCTAAAAAGCAAGTCCCACCGCCGGTGTTCCTCAGAGATAAGGCACAATTTACGCGTCTTAGCAAAATTTGCTACGACGCGAAAATTAAGTACGACATAGCTACGAACGTCGGTGTAGCTATCAAAATCTTACCCACTACGTTAGACGATTTTAGGCGTTTAACAAAATTATTTTCTAGTGAAGGTGTGTCGTATCACACCTATGCTCTCCCGGAAGAGCGCAAAGTCAGGGCCGTCATCCGAGGCGTCCCATATGAACTCTCCAACGAGGAGATTCTTGAAGACCTAAAGGCTCAAGGATTTCCCGTGGAGGCTGTGCATAAAATGCACAGCAGGACAGGAGTTAGATATTCCTTAGTATTAGTAATACTAACAAATGTACCGGAGGCTCGTAATATCTTCCGGCAAGTGCGCACAGTGTGCGGCTTGTCGGGAGTTAGGGCCGAGCCACCGCATAGGCGCGGTTTCCCGGCGCAGTGCCACCGCTGCCAGTTATATGGGCACGCGGCGGCAAATTGCTCCGCCCCTCCCAGGTGCGTTAAGTGCCTGGATCCACATTACACCAAAGAGTGTCCCCGGCCTAAAGATGCCGTATCCCCGCCCGCGTGTGTCCTGTGCCAGCAGACAGGACTCCCGGCGAGCTATAGAGGCTGCCCGTGCGCACCTCGTCCACGTGTCCCCGTCTATAGACAGGCCCCTCCTCCGCCGGTGAATGACCGATCGTTCCCGGCTTTATATACTAGGAAGCCCCGTCAGGGCGTAACACAGCCTCCTCAGGGCTTCGCGCGACCCCCTCAGGGTCCTCAGAGACAACCGCAGGCGCCGCTTAGGCCACCTCCCGGTTTTTCAAAGCCTATGCAGGCTCCAGTTTTCCCCTGGGGCCCCAAAAAGGCTGCACCACAACAGGCTGCCTCTGCTCCTCAGCAGAAACAGCCTTCAATTGCCGACGACTTAAACACGGTTTACGCCGTGTTAAAGAACGTCGATATTAACGAAATTAGTATCTTAGCTAGCAAACTGCGTGCGGCTAGGTCCCCTCAGGACCGTCTGTTGGCTCTAGTAGAGCACAATAATCTATTGCGTTCGTTGTAAGTTAAGTTAACTTAATTAACTTAACTTACAATGACAGAGCCTTCTGCTCTGCCTATACAACACGGTCGTATCAAGCCTAAAGGGCTATCGCTTATTTCATGTAACATTCGCAATTTGCGAAATAACCTCCACGAGCTTAGGCTCTTTATTAAAGATCGCGAAGTCGATATACTCCTATTACAGGAAACACTATTAAAATCTAGGGACACTAAAGGTCTCTCAATTAATAATTATTCTCTACTTCGTAGTGACAGGCCCGATCGCCGAGGCGGCGGTACGGCTATTTATTACAAGAAGTCACTACATTGCTCTCATATTGATACGCCACAGCTTACCAATATGGAAGCAACGATATGCAGGTTAGCTATGACGGGACATCAGTCTTTAGTCATAGCCTCCTGCTACATTCCACCTAATAACCTCCCCCTCAAAGATGATTTTGAGGCCATCTTATCTTTAGGCAATTCAGTTATTATGTTTGGAGATTTTAACTCTAAGCATACTGAATGGACATGCCTTAATATCAATACTAATGGCAGGATACTGCTTGATATCACGCAGTCTCTTGACCTTACAGTCCTCAGTCCTCTCGGCGCAACACATTATCCGTATGCTGCCGCTCATAAACCAGATGTACTAGATTTTGCGTTACTCAATGGAGTTTCACTCAACCTCAGGTCTATTGAGACACTAGACGATATAGGCTCCGATCACCGTCCGGTTTCCCTTATTCTTGGCCATCAGCCACCCCCAATTATAACTACGAAAACCTTTACCAATTGGAAAGGTTTCAAGGACTCCCTAGCCAAAGCTATGGACTCGCAGGACTCCCCAAATTACCTTCCGTCGGACCTAGATTTAGATAGTCCTGAAAAAATCGACACCGCGGTCGATTCACTTTCTACCCTTATTAAATCCTCCCTTAAGGAGAATGAAAGGGTCGTCCCGATTGCTAATAATAGTGGGCTTCCCCTACATATTAGCAACATATTAAAAGCTAAAAAAGCTGCTTTTCGTAGAGCAGCTAAGTATCCCACCCCCGAATATAGGCATACGGCTAATCGTCTTCAACGAAAACTCCGTTTATGCCTCGCCGAATTTCGAGACCTCCAAAGGAGTGAAATCATGGAGAATATATCTCCCTCTCACACAGCGTATTATCGGATGGCTAGAGCCCTCCGTATAGACGCAATAACGCACATTCCCCCTCTCTCCCGCCCCGACGGAACGGTTGCTTTCGAGGACGACGAAAAGGCTGAGTGTTTTGCAGATAGCATTGCCGAACAATGCTCTCCTAGCTCTCAACCTGTCGACCCCTTACATATACAGGAAGTGGAGGATGAGGTCCGACGCCGGAACTCACCCCCCACCACCTCTGATCCTATCACTGTGTCCAATGATGAGATTTCGTCCCTCATCAAAGGATTTAAGAACAGAAAGGCTCCGGGCGCGGATGGCATATCCAACCAAGCCCTTAAGCACTTTCCAGAGCAGGTGTTAACCCTCTTATCTATTATCTTTAACGCCTGTTTTAATCTTAGTTATTTTCCCACCACTTGGAAAGAGGCCATTGTCATTGGTATTCCCAAGCCAGGCAAGCCTCTTAACCTTCCCTCCAGCCATCGTCCCATTAGCCTCCTAAAGGCCATGGGCAAACTCTTTGAAAGAGTAGTCCAAAATAGAATGAGGCGCCATCTGTTTCCCACAGACGGTGATCCTCTTATCATCCCCCACCAATTTGGTTTCCGCGAGAAACATTCATGTCCCCAACAAGTACACCGCATTGTGGAATACATCCTCAGCGGTTATTATCCACGTCGACAAAAGACAATCGCGGTCTTTTTCGACATTGCCAAAGCCTTCGACCGAGACTGGCACGTAGGCCTTATTTACAAATTATATAGGATAGGACTCCCCGATCGTCTAGTACGTCTCGTGGCCTCTTATTTACAACATCGTACCTTTCGTTTTAGATACGAAGGCACGTTATCCCCTCAGCGCCCCATTAAAGCTGGTGTTCCTCAGGGATCGGTACTAGCTCCCCTCCTGTACATCTTGTACACCAACGATATCCCAATCCCATCGAATGGTGTACAATTATCACTTTTCGCAGATGATACTGCCCTTTATTATAAAAGTCAAATTTTATCGTACGCTAGGAACGAGCTCCAAAAGTCAGTAGATGACCTAGGAGATTGGTTCCAAAAATGGCGAATCGATGTGAACCCGGAGAAGAGCTCCGCAGTTCAATTCGATTGGAAACGACGCCGTCGTAAAAATCATAAAAATATCCCACCAATACGTATGTTAAGGACTCCTGTCCCTTGGCATACGACAGCCAAATATTTAGGTGTCACCCTTGACGAAGAGCTCACTTTCGGGCCTCATGTCAAAAGAGTGACACGTCTAGCTCGATTTTATCTATGTAGGCTAAACAGCATGTTAGGCCGTCATAGCAAAATGTCCCTAAGAAATAAGCGAACCCTCTATAAGGTTTGTATACGACCGGTAATGACTTACGCGCCCCATTATTCGCGCACGCTAATCCTAATATTATTAATGATATGCAAATAGTACAAAACTTATTTTGTCGTCGAGCTACGAACGCACCTTGGTACGTTCGAAACGCCGACCCTTCACCGGGATTTAGAAATCCCAACAATTCAGCAATACACTAAAACTCTCTCTGAAAACTTTTTTAAAGTTTCAGAGTCGCACAGTAATAAACTAATTCGTGAGGCAGTAACTTATACCGCCCCACCCCCCCTCCCCTCATATTGTCCGCAGGCCGAGAAACACTCTCTCGGACCAGCCTAATAAACTTTCATACGACCTGAACTGCCTACTGGCGGCTCAGGCCAATTCTAATTAAATTAAAAATTATTTAAAATCAATATGCCTTCGTAGGCAGTCCCTAAACGGCACTTAGCCGTCTGCGCTCTCTTTTTCTCCAAAAGAGGGTCGCTTTATGATACGGCATATGAAGCTTTCGACAGCTAGTTGCCAGTCTCTAAAGGCAGTTTTTAGGGGGTATCACTTAGGTTCCCCTTGTAGGTCGTGAGTCCCCCATAACCACTATAGACCGGAACTATAGTGGCATGCGTAATGCATTTTCTGCCTCCCTCTGGGTAGCCCATTTCCAAATTACTTCGGCGCAAAAAAAAAAAAAATGAGCACTCTTATCTATGGTTCAGAGGGGTCCCTTCTTAATATTACGATACTCTTTGGCCGATTCTAAAAAAATTTCAGTTTAATTTTCTACAAGACTTTATTTTAATAAAGAGTTATTAATAATAATTGACATTAATAATTGATTTGTCAGTTTGTCTGTATGTCTGTATGTCTAATCTTTGGAATGGCCAAACGAATTGTAATGAAACTTCACGAAAAGTTAGAGAGCAAAGCTAGGAATTATCTATAACATAAAGGTCATGTTTGTCCGGCAAAATTAAAGTTTTATTTTCGAAAAAAATAAAAATTGATAAAATAAATGGCCTTTGAAGAATATCTCAAATCTTAATAAGACCTATAAGGCCGGGCCGCTAGTATTTAAAAGATACAAATCCATTTTTACTATTATAAAAATAACGCCCTCTTTGCAGTTGTAATTTGTGGCTTCCGGAAGTTTTCTCATTTCGGTGAAATGGCTGTAATATGAGGTACCAAGTTTCACAGAGTGAAACACTAGTGCAATAACCGTAAACGTTTAGGGTTGATATTGCTGATGAGATATATGAGAGTTTTATCGGAAAAGTTTTAACGTGGTAAGCCACATTGCAACTATAGGTGGCGGTAGGACTATGCTCTAAAAGAATGCCAAGCTTGAAACAGAAGAATAATGCTGCTTTGTTTCATATAATGAGTGTAAAAATCCGTGACCATTTTTATTGGTAATTCAGGTGTGACTACGCATCTGCATTATGATTCTTAATCGTATGATACGAGTAGATGAAGATGTCTATAGGCCATAGCATCTACTTACCATCACGTGAACTAGGTGCTGATTTGTCACGAATATTCTTAAAAAATTGTCATGTCTAAGAATATACAATTTGCTGTAAGCTAGTTAATTTTAACC
>JAVANC010000003.1:38377488-38431603 GCA_033319125.1 Parnassius glacialis | reverse complement strand
ACAGTATAAAACTCCCTCATAAATTCCAGAATATATTGTACTTACAGAACTTCGCAGACTAAAAATAAAATTTGGTAAAACTTGCAAGCAATGCAATGAGAACAGAAATGGTTTTATTTAAAAAAAAAAAAAAAACTAAGAAATGAAAAATTATAAAATTTATCCTTTTTATTTCAGTCCGAAACAAGCTACAGCTAGGCGTGTATTTAATTGTATAAAGGAATTGTCATAATGGGATGTAGAACTTATATTTGTTCAAACAGAAACGTTTCTTGCTCAAAACATTTGACAGGCGAAAACATTAGGCTTCAATTAAAAGTAGTTTAACTGAAATTCCGATTAAAACTAGTTTTGACCGAGAAAGCAGTCAAAAGCACTTTGTTACCGGTCAAACCCTATTTTAGGACAAACTAGTATTTAACTAATCTAGTTGCTTATATTCTTAAATAATATTCTAGTGTTCTAATATATATTTCTTTACAAGGCGCAGGTTCGGCCTCACATGGAATACTGTTCCCATCTCTGGGCAGGGGCTCCCCATTGCCAGCTCCTTCCACTTGACCGCATCCAGCGCAGAGCGGCTCGAATCGTCGACGACCGAGTCCTTTCCGATCGGCTCGACTCATTGGCGCTGCGAAGAGATGTTGCATCTCTTTGCATTTTCTTTCGCATCCACCATGGGGAGTGCTCTGAGGAATTGTTCGGATTAATCCCAGCCGCCAAATTTCACGAACGCACATCGCGGCAGAACTCCCGATACCATCCACACCATCTGGATGATTGGTGGTCCACTACTGTGCGATTTAGAAGATGTTTTCTTCCTCGCACAACTTCCTTGTGGAATCGATTACCATCAGCGATTTTTCCGGACCGATACGACTTAGGGACCTTCAAGAAAAGAGCGTACTCCTTTTTAAAAGGCCGGCAACGCATCTGCAATTCCCTCCCTGGTGTTGCAGTTGTTCATGGGCGGCGGTAGTCACTTACCATCAGGTGAGCCGCATGCTCGTTTGCCCCCTCTCCTATAAAAAAAAATAAAAAAAATCGAGGGAAAAATAAAACAAGATCAATCAACTTCAAAATATTACTTTATGAAGGGTATGTGTTTGCCCCCCACATTCTTAAATCCAAAGCGTAATAAGTCTTTCCAAAGCAAATAATTTAAATTAATATTATTATCCCCCCGCTCTCACAAAATACCAGCGTCAAATAGCGGCTTCATGCTGCTGTGTTTCGTTTGGTGAATGTAGAGAACCGGAGACCCTTTTTACTGGAAAAGAGGCAATCTATCTTAGTCCACACGGGTGACAACGCATCTGCATTTTGATTCACAAAAGAGGATAAATGTAGATGTCTATGGGCCACAGCAACCACTTACCATCAGGTGGACTGTGTGCTCGTTTGTCACCCTATCCTATTAAAAAATAAGCAGTAAGAATGTTTGTAGATTACGTTGCAATTAACTAAGATTCTCATTCAAAAGTCTTAACTATTTTCTTAGATCTTGCTAAAGCGTTTGATACCGTCTCTTTACCAGAATTATTAGCTATTATGAAGAAATTGAGCATCAGAGGTATCCAACGTCAATTGATAAGCGACTACATACACAATCGCACTCAGTGCACCAAAATTGATGATATTTTATATGACGATTGCTGTATAACGCGCGGAATTCCCCAAGGCAGTGTTCTGGGCCCTACCCTCTTTTTGTGCTATATTAATAACCTCTGTCAAATTAATATTCTCAATTGTAATGTTGTGTGCCATGCTAATCACACCACACTTACCTTTTACGGTCAGTCTTGGGAAGAAGTTTATTCTGTTGCACAAACTGGCCTTAATACAGTCCAACAACGGCTTGCTACGCATTATCTATCTTTAAATGCAATCAGAACTAAATACATTCCATTTTGTATTACCACACAAGCATTGAAAGGCCAAGAGAACTTAAACTTATATGTCCATGACTGCTGCATACCGCCGCTTAGTTCATGTACGTGTCGCTCTCTTGAAAAGACCACGAACGCAAAATATTTAGGTGTTATAATAGACCACAAACTTTCTTTCGAGGAGAATATAAACCACATTTCTTCCAGAGTTCGTAAACTTACATACATTTTTAAACTGCTTCGTCATCTTGATGATACCAGTATTATAAAATTAGATTAAACAGCCTTATGTCAATCTATTATTAACTATAGCATAACGTCTTGGGGTAGTGCAGCAAAAAGCCACATGGTTAGGATAGAGCGTGCAGAAAGACTTATACTTAAAATATGTTATAAAAAACATCGATTATTTTCAACAAATGAACTTTACCAATTCTGTGAATTGCTAACTCTACGTCAACTCTATATTCTTGGGACAATATTATTAAATCATTCAAAAACGGAATATAATAAATCCAATCCTGTATTAAACAAAAGACTTCCTCATATGGTATGCACAATACCTGTTACCAATTTATTATTTGCGCGAAGATTTTTCAATTACAGAGGTCCAGTCCTATATAATCTTGCTAACATATTATTAAATATATATCCGTTAACTAAAAGACAGACAAAAACTTCCGTAATCAAATGGCTTAAATCATTAGACTACGAACAGACAGAAAAACTATTTGAACGTATTGTTTAAATACTCGTATATATTACATACCACATGCAAACACATCCACACACACACGTGTGCGCACGCGCACATACTCACACCACATTATTAACACTTAATACACCTGCTTACCTTTACTAGTAGACTACTTAAAGCATGTTTTCCTTTATATATACCTAATAAGTAATTTTTACACAGGTTCTCCAAACTAAACAAGTATATTTTAATGTAATTTTATTACACGTAGCTGTATTGATTATTAAATGTATTACAGCAATATCACTTTTGTTGAGGGAGGGGCGTGGTGATCCTATAGCACAGGGAAACCTAGTTTGGGCACCAGTCTCCCACCTAGATCTTATTTAGCTAATATTAATAGCTGTTATTACTGTTGTTATTACATAATAAACTTAGTAACAATGAACGATACATCTAGTTCATTGTTACTAAGTTTATTGTGATGTACTGATCAAAATATGTGGGAGGAAATAAATACCAATTATTATTATTATTTTATTTTTATTTATTATTTTATATTATTATTAATGCCAGTGATGACTTACGGAACTGAGACGTGGTCCTTCACTGCTGGCCGTATGAAGAAGCTCAAGGTCGCTCAGCAAGCTATGGAGAGGGCTATGCTCGGAGTTTCTCTGCGTGATAAACTTAGGAATAAGGATATCCGCAGTAGAACCAGAGTAACCGACATAGCCCAACGGATTAGTAAGCTGAAGTGGCAGTGGGCCGGCCATATAGCTCGAAGAACCGACAACCGATGGGGAAGAAAGGTTCTCGAGTGGCAGCCTCGTACCGGTAGGCGAAGTGTAGGGCGTCCCCCCACAAGATGGAGTGACGACCTGGTAAGACATGCAGGAAGTCGATGGATGCAGGTGGCTCGGGACCGTGCTTTGTGGCATTCCTTGGGGGAGGCCTATGTTCAGCAGTGGACTTGTGAAGGGCTGTAATGATGATGATGATGATTATTATTATTATTATTATATTCCTATGCTTCCATGCTCTTTCTTACTCGAACAACACAACGGCCTTAGATCTGCATACAACGCCGAAAGGAATAATTAAACTTTCTTCTAAAGAGAGAACTTAAAAATAGTCAATCTAAACCATTACACTGAACCCTATAAAAGTCCACTGCTGAACATAGGCCTGGCCCATAGGTTGCTTTATATTGCTAATTTTAGGGGGGTTATCAACCGCAGTCTTTTATTGTTTTGAGTAATTGTCAGAAAGATGGTGCTGCCTATTTCCTCTTTCGGTTTCCCTCTGTCATTTCTTGAGGCACCTACGGTACGACATGGATATTCTAAAGTCACGAAACAGTCAGTGTGCGATGGAACGCACATATTTCCTTATAATCTATATGTAAAGTTTGTAAACTTAGGACTCTTACTACTCGAAAAAATTCTGGCACTAGTGACGCAAGTGTTGCAAGTGCATTAGTGTAATAGCGGTGCTAACGTGAAGCGATTTAAAAAGTATTCCGCAGTAAAATTACCTCACATTTATAAAACACGTTTCAGCTGTAAAGTTCTGAAGCACACGTACACGTTTCGTATAAAAGAAACTGCATCTGAAGGTTTTGAATGTAATTTAAAAGTTAATATGAACGGTGTTATTCGTACATTTTTAGGGTTCTGCTGATATACAAGAAACCGCTTTAATTGTCTATCTCTTATCGTTCTGTACGTCTATGTTTAATACAGCAAGTGCTCAATTAGCTGGAATTCCGATGCAACAGTAACGCACTGCGGCTCAAGTGATCCCTACATCTTGGCTCGATACGTTTCAATTGAGCCGCTAAATTAGATTTATCTACACATAAGGCTGTAAATAAATCCCAATTACCCATTTAAAACTTTTTGTTGTCGGCTTTCAATGTATGGAGTTCTGAATAACAGTTTTACAGGTATTTTTAGCAAAATGTTAGAGAGCGTAACGTTTGTTAGAGTAATTTTTAACAGTTTGGCTGTGCAATCTCTATACTTTTGATTACAGTCCAGCGGGCTATATTTTAATTACCCGACTGCCCCAGAAGGAGGATAAGGTTTTTCGAGAGTATGTATGTATGTCTTTTTCGTTGGTACAGTCTGTAGCCTAAACGGCAGATTTTAACATTTAAGGTGTCATTAGATTCATCTTAATAGAATCTTAATAAAATTGCAATATAGCACTAACAGTATCCTCGGGGTATTCGTTGATCGCTGGGACTTGCCACTTCTACAAGCGTGAGTGCGGGTCCACACAGCTGCATAACAGTGTATATGTTGTTGAATGGATCTATCTTACAACTGTTTGAATTTTTCTGTTGCTTTCATAAGTGGATATGTATTTTTTAATAACCCTAGCTACAATTTTTATTTGTCAAAAACTCATATGGGCTCTGCTTGAAATAAATATATATATATAATAGGAGTGCCATAGGCCATATAATATTTATATATTGCATCTGCAAATACTATGGAAAACTAGTAAGATTATTTTTTCAGTAAACTTTTAACGTAGTTAGGTTTTTTAAATTACTGTTTTGACGAAAAAACCCAACTGAGCGAAACCTTACTATAAGAGCTGAGTTTCAATCTTGCACGCCTAGATGTTTATCCTTGTTAAATGATTGTTTGTAAAGTGCCTTCAAGATACAGGAGATTAATCAAATGAAAAAAAGAAGAAGAAGAAGAAAAAAATGAAAGATGAAAAAAGAAATTCTTGGAATGGTGGTTAGCTCCTTTTATATACAAAAGAGTAAAAAGTTGCAGTTGTGTGTTTTGAATATATGAAACTAGTGACAAACGAACTAACAGTACATCCAATGGTAAGTGGCTACTGCAGCTCCTGAACACCTAAAGGTTTTTTATAGGGTAGGGTGCCAAACAAGCACACAGTTCACCTGATGGTAAGTGGTTGCTGCGGCCCATAGACATCTACATCTATCCTCGTTTGTGAATCAAAGTGCAGATGCGTTGTCATCCGTGAGGGCTAAGATGGAATGTGTCTTTTCAAGTAAAAAGGGACTCCGGTTCTCTACACTTACCACACGAAAAACAGAAGTATTGAGCTGCTATTTCACGTTGGTATTCTGTGAGAGCGTGGTCCTTCCCCGGTCGAGCCGACACATTCTTGCTACAACTATACTGCTTATATAGCTGCAGCATGACTCTACCACGTATTTTTTTTATACGATAAGGGTGACAAACGAGCACACAGTCCACCTGACGCTGTGGTTGCTGCGGCCCATAGACATCTACATTTATCCTCTATTACAATTCAAAATGCAAATGCGTTGTCACCCGTGAGGACTAAGATGGAATGCCTCATTTCCAGTAAAAAGGGCCTCCGGCCACCTGCACTCACCAAGCGAAATGCAGAGGTAAACCTCTGCTTCACGCTGGTTTTCTGTGAGATCGTGGTACCACCCCGGTTAGAGCCGGCCCATCCGTGCGACAGCATAAGCTGCCGCGCGGCTCTACCACTGTTAAAATTAAGGTAACTTTAAACAAAACGGCTTTTGTTGTCACCTATGAGGTCAAAGAATTCTTAGTATTATCTTACAACCTGTAATTGTACCGACTCTATATACACTGCAAGCTGAAACACAGAAGCGCATGCACTGCTTTTGGCGGCAGAAATAGATAAGAGGCTGGTGTCTACTCAGTCTATCTTCTAGACAGCAGAAGAGAAATCACACAAAGTAGTTTTCTTGGTATAGCCATGCTGCTATATTATGGTTGTAGCACGAATGGGTTGGCTCGACTGGGGAAGGCCACGCCTTAAATAGCTGTTCAATGCTGCGTTGTTCCGTATGGTGAGTGTAGAGAACCGGAATACCATTTTACTGGAAACAAGGCATTCCACTAACGCCCTCATGGGTGACAACGCATCTGAATTTTCGTTCCTAATAAAAGATAAATGTAGACATCTATGGGTCACAGCATCTGCTTACCATCGTGTGGACTGTGCGCTCGTTTGCCACCCTTATGCTATAAAAAAACTGACCAAGTACATGTCAGGTAACACACAATGTAGTGGTACGGTTCCGTAGTTGTTGGTCACAATACGTGGGCTTCCTTGATAAAGAGCTTAATAAGTGAGCTCGCGGTCGCGGAACGACGAAAAATGGGCCCAAATAGGAATATCGTAACTGAAGGACTTATTTTTTAATCATCCTTATAAGGAGTGGTATTAAAAAAAGATTAAAAGAACTTTTAGATTTTGATAATAATACCCTATCTATTTCGCAAATAAGCTAATAGTAGTAATGCATATAAATAAGTTGTTTCCTTCATAAAATGTTAATTTTTAACAGTTTACACTTTCCAGTGACATAACAAAGTTATTAAGGTAGCTAGTTTAAGATTACTTTCTATGGACTTATAACGAAATTTTTACTAATCAAAGTGCATTTAATATTAAGGTCGACTATTTCTCGTTAACTTTTTAATGCTTCTTAGCTGTGATATATTTGATTTTAACTTTATTATATACTACTATACTATTGTGTATACTTTCACATCGACGGATGGACGGACATGGTGAAAATATAAGGGCTCCTTGTTGTGTAACTACGGAACTCTAAAAAAAATTGTGTGCATTAGAAAATCTTTACCATAAAACGTTCTATGAATAAAATTAACCTGTAAGATCTTTTAGTATCTTTCTACAAAATAATATTTTAGAGTGCGTAATTGACCATTCTTATAAGTAATTCTGTATGCCAATTCACAAGTTTCTACCAAAAATAAAGTTTAAATAGCAAGCTCTACTCTTTAATTTTTATTATATCCTAGCAAACTATATGCTTTCTTGTAATGTTAATCCAAATTTCATTGCATTCTCATGTGTGGCAAGATTATGTGCCTTCAAAAAAAAAGGATGAAAGAAAGGAAGGACAGTATCCGTCTTATTGCCATTGGTTCCATATTTCAACGCTTAACTTCAAAATTAGCTTGCAGGCACATATTCTTTAAACTCAAGACAAAATGTCAGCCTACTCAATTAGGTTTTGGCACTAGAGGTGGCTGTGAGAAGGCGGTACATTTAGTGCGTACATTTTTAACAAACTATGATTTTTGCTGAAATTTTAATTGATAAAAGAAGTGGCTGACAATACCTCCAAAATTTATCATTACGTTTGGCAATGTTAAAATCAAAATACTAACTTGTTTTACGAAAACCATGTTATCGATTCTGCTGTCGGTGTTCTACGGGTTGACCCACGAGGTCTTTTAGTTCACAGCACTTTTCAGTTTGGGAATTCGACCCATTATTTCAGATTTGAAATCCAAGCTGAAGGTCTGGTACCTGGTCGAAGGTACACTAGGAGATAGAGGAGATGACATCCTCAGTGATATTACTCATATTTTTCGAAATTTTAAAAATAATGGTCTTGAACCAAATAGCAATAAATGTGAAATATTTTTTCCAATAATTTATCTACTTTTTTTTATAGGATTAGGGTGAAAAACGAGTACACAGTCCACCTGATGGTAAGTGGTTGCTGCGGCCCATAGACATCTACATCTAGCCTCTGTTACAGATCAAAATACAGATGCGTTTTCACCCGTGAGAGCTAGGATGGAATGCCTCATTTCCAGAAAAAAGGGCCTCCAGCCACCTGGACTCACCAAGCGAAACGCAGAGGTAAACCTCTACTTCACGCTGGTATTCTGTGAGGTCGTGGTACTACCCCGGTTCGAGCCGGCCCATCCATGCGACAGCACAAGCTGCCGTCTGGCTCTACCACTGTTAACTTCTCGTAGGGACACTTGAATTTAAAATTTCAATCATATTTCTACAGGAATATAAACTGTCAGTACGGAATCACTATACCTGCTAGGTGCCCCGTTGCTTTTTGATAGTATTAAACCTGTTTTAAAAACAAAATTTGACCAGTTTTTAAACCACTTTGATAAATTGTATTAATTAAAGGTGGGAGACATTGGTCTTACTATTTTTAAATATTGTTTTCTTGTACCTAGATTTACATATTTACACTCTGATAATAATCTTAAAATAGCTTTAGAAAAACTTCTAAATTTAACTTTAAAAGAAGGCTACAGATTCATTGTTGCTGATTTTGTTTAATGTGACAAAGAAAACGCTCTATTTTTTTATTTATTGGATAAGAATGACAAACGAGCACACAGTCCACCTGATGGTAAGTGGTTACTGTGGCCCTTTGACATCTACATCTATCCTCAATTACATGGAATACCTCGTTTCCAGTAAAAAGGCTCTTCATTCATACGGTACAAAGCAGTGTTAAGCTGCTATTTGACGCTGGTATTCTGTGAGAGCGTGGTCCTTTCCCGGTCGAACCGCCCCATTCGTGTTACAACTATACTAGTACATAATATAGCTGCAGTATGTCTCTACCACGTAAATTTTTTGTTAAATGTTTTGTTCGTTATTTGCGCACTTTGTCAACATGTGTTACACATTAATACAATTTACAACGTGCGTTGTAAATTGTTCGATTTGAAGTTTAGATTTGTAAACCTAATTTATTATGTCCGTAGTTGTTGTGTTGCAAGCTAAAAAGAGCTCGGTCTTAAGAACAAAGAAAGGCTTTTAAGTCCAGAGCAAATGATGTTAGAGACGTGGATAGAAGTTTTTGAACCGTATGAACGTGTATGTTACTTCCAACTTGTTTATATAATTCCTTGAAAAGTAATCTTGCCGTTCTCCGTTGCGGTAATTACTCGTATGTAAAAATTTATCTTCGCTTACTTCAATTTATAATGTAATATATTGAGAAGTATCAAGATATAAGACCGTTAGATAGAGCTGATAGAACTGCACAATTATCAAATATAATTTTCATAGAATTAGGGTGACAAACGAGCGAACAGTCCACCTGATGTTAATGACGGCTTAGAGCCATTTACATTTATCCTCAATTAAGAAACAAAATGCAGATGCGCAAAGAAGGAATGCCCGGTTTATTCATGCTACAATCATAATATTTGAGTAGCTGAACCCAAGCCTGAACCATAGCAGTATAGTACTATTATTTTAAATAACTAACTAATTAAATTCGTAATTATTACAGAATAAAGAAAGATCTTTAACTTTGAACACTATGAATGGATGGCGACTTAAAAAATGCATCCCCTATTTTATTCTCAGACGACATCCTGGCTCCTCGTAATGTCGAAACTTTTGAAAGCCTTCGTCAGAAGCATCCTTCGGTCAAACCTTCTCAGGGTTTACCGCTGCCTACCAAGACTTCTATGCAACCTTTACAAGTTTCGGAAAAAGACACTTTAGAAGCAATTATGTCATTTTAGAATGGCTCTGCTGGCGGTATTGACGGAATTACACCTCAACATCTTAAAGATCTTGTAAGCGCTTCTGCCGGTGACGCCGGCGGAGTACTTCTTAAAGACATTACAAAATTATGTAACTTTATGCTTTCTGGTAATGTTAATCCAAATTTCATTCCATTCTTATATGGGGCAAGATTATGTGCCTCCAAAAAACAGGATAACGGTATCCGTCCCATTGCCGTTGGTTCCACATTTCGACGCTTAACTTCAAATTTAGCTTGCAGGCACATAATCTCTAACCTTAAGACCAAATTTCAGCCTACTCAACTAGGTTTTGGCACTAGAGGTGGCTGTGAGGCGGCAGTACATTCAGTGCGTACATTTTTAACAAACTCTGATCCAGATGTTCTTGTGAAGGTTGACCTAAGGAATGCTTTTAACTCTATCGATAGGGTAACCTTGCTGAAAGAAGTGGCTAATAATACCCCCGAAATTTATCATTAAGTTTGGCAATGTTATAGTCAAAATACTAACTTTTTTTACGAAAACCATGTTATCGATTCTGCTGTCGGTGTTCAGCAGGGTGACCCACTGGGTTCAGCACTTTTCAGTTTGGGAATTCAACCAATTATGTCAAATTTGAAATTCAAGCTGAATGTCTGGTACCTAGACGACGGTACACTGGGAGGTAGAGCAGATGACGTCCTCAGTGATCTTACTCATATTTTTCAAAATTTTAAAAATATTGGTCTTGAACCAAATAGCAATAAATGTGAAATATTTTTTTCCAATAATTTATCTACTTCTCATAGAAACACTTTAATTCAAAATTTTAATCATATTTGTCAACAAGTCATAGTTGCCAACACGCTTGCCAAGCGTGACAACTATAACAAATATCCCCCGTATGGGGCAATTTAAGGGGGATTTTTATATTCTGCAGTGGACTTTAATACACTGTAGTGGTAACGGTAACGCTAAAACTTGTATACTAGACTCACAAAGTCTTTCTTTTTTTTCGAGACAAGTAACTCCTACCAATGTTCCACAAAGACTGTCCAGGTTACCGGTGTGCCTTTTCCAGCTGTTATTTTATCACCTTTGTAAATCATTGTTGCTATTATAGTAGTTTTAAAATAACTAATAATAAAAAAACTTTATCAAACTAAGTTTGTATAAAAAGGTTTATTATAATATAAAAGAAATTATGGATGATAATAACCCCTGGAAATGAGGTGATCGCTACTAAGCTATTTCTAATTTGTTGTGTTGTTAATTTGTGTAAGATATATGATTGTAAGCTGTTTTTTTTAAAGTCCCGCTGGGTTTCTTACTGGTTCTTCGCAGGACAGAGGTTTTTTTCGAACCAGTGGTAATTAAACAAAAGAGTGACTTTCAATAAGTATTATTTATAATCTATATTGAATAAAAAAATTTCTGTTTCTGTTTCTGTTATAACAAAAACTCCTTGATTAATTTAACAAAATCTTTTATAAGCAATAAGTTAGTGTTCGTTTTGGTCGAAAGTCCTATAGCCGAGATATTTAATTTTTTTTGAAGAAACGTACCATCAAGCTGGATAATTGTAAACAGAATAGAAAAAAACCTTACGAGCTGATTCTAATTTCATAAATACATAGTAAATATATTTGTGACTATGAAAATGTACCTTATAGTAGTTTAGTTTAGTTTAGTTTAGTATTAAAAATGATATACATTAGTAATAGTTAGACCAGGCAATATATATGTCGGAGCGTCTATAAAATACCAGTTCTATCGGGGTAGAATTGAGGGTATATTGAGAAACCCCCACTTGTTTGTGCAGTATAAAGTTCACTGTAGGCGCAGTGTGAGGGAGATTCCGCGTGAGTCGTTCTACGAGTGACGTCCTTCTACTAAGATATCGTCATCGTTTTATCCATTGTGGTTCTTCGAGTGCAGGCAAGGAAGATGGTGTTGCTGAGAGGCTGCCCTATGTTACACTGAGATAAGTACTGTTGCTCTTGGTTTACATACTTTGGTGTTATCATGTGATTACCTACCTCACATTACACTAGTGTGTGATTGTGGCGGGGACGTGTTACGGTATGGTCGAACTGTAATTTCTCTATACTTAATGTATAGTACGTTATGCCGTCTTATTACTGATAATGATTAACTGCGCAAACAAGAAAGCAAGTTTAGCATCCGCTAACACACTTTTATTATTTTTAACAATTAACGCTATCCCGATGTATTTCCGAGATCAAAATTGGAATCCTCTGCTGAATTTCCGACATATACATTTTTGAAATTGACTGTTTACTATTGCCCCATTATTTTTCAATATTTCGTTAAAAAGTGGGCAAATTGTAAACCATGAAAATTGAGTTGTTTGTAGTTATCGTATGCTTATTTATCAATATTAATATAAGTCGTTTTTAAAAGGAAGTGTTATTCACAAAAGGGGTTCAAAACATTCCACAGTTACACTTTGAAAGCAATACTAACGTAATTGATAACGATTTTGATATTTGGAGGTAATTGTAAACAAATTCATAAATTTCATTAAATTATCTGGGGGACATGGTAAACAAAAATATCATATAAAAGTATAATAATATTTTAATATTTTTAGATTTAATCTCTATTTTTTAATAAAATTTTAATTCAAATACTTTTTGTTATTTTACGTCTGTCCTGTTATTTTTCTTGCATCTTCGAGTTTAGTTTAATTTATTTGCCTCTGCTTCTTTCAGCCGCCGAAGTTCTTCATTGCAAGTCAAAACTTCTTCAAAAGCGCTTTGTCTCGAAACTACAGCTTCTTTACATTTCTGTGGATTCGGTAAGTTATACCAAATATTTTTTCTAAGATTTTAGGAGAGGATTTAATTTTATTTTATTAATTATACTTCTGCCAGATGAAATGTCTGTTACAGCGTTTAATAAATTTATCTTTACATGAGAATTTTTTTAGTAGAACTTATGATACACCAACACCCACTCTATCTAGGCTTACTTGTCTGCCTTTTAATCTGTGAAATGTGGCAACAGAGGGATTCCCGTAGAATTGGCTAACACTTAGGTATGTTTGTTTTGTTGTTTTACATCTTCGACGGACCTTTAAATATCTGTTAAATATTATGATGAATACATTCCTTACACAGTTTTAAATACTTCGCAGCCATTGTCTAGTGCCGGCCTTGTACACCTATTCATCGAAATATTGTTTGGACATTTAAAGCTTCTTCTCGGTGTCTATTACAGCCCAAATGTGACAATTGATTATTTTTCAGCATTTGAAATTCTTTTAGAACAATACTCCTCGCTTTATGATCACACTATTGTCATGGGAGATTTCAATACTTGTCTTCTCAAATATCATGCCAGAGCATCCTGCCTGAAATCTCTCGTTAATGGCATTAACTAACATATTCTCCCACTTTCTGCGACTCATGCTTTTCAGAATTGTGTGCCTTCTCTTCTTGATTTAATACTTGTTTCTTCCATTGACCATGTTGCAAAGCATGGCCAATGCAATGCCTCCGCTTTTTCTTAGCAAGATCTTTACCTGTGCTATAAACTAAAACCTCCTAAAGCTAAGCGAAGGATCCTGCTCCGGCGCAATTTTAGTAGATTGGACCTGGATAAGTTACGAGAAGATACTGCTAAGGTTGACTGGACAGAAGTTGCGAATGCTGGTTCGGTTGATGAGCAGATATCTATTTTTAACAGCATACTTGCGCAACTGTATGACAGTCACACTCCAATTCGTCCAGTTCGAACGAAGCAACTTCCTGCCCCCTGACTCACTGGTAACATAAAAAAACTCCAACAAAAAAAACACAAGGAAAACAACTAAAGTTTGAAACTTTCTTAAATCTTTAGGGGTTGGAAAAGCAAAGCGTAATGTAGAATCTCTTAATTTGAATTTAAATAAGCTTAATGCTCATTTTCTCTCTAACACTATTATAGACAGTGCTACGAAGAAAAATACACTTGCTCAACTTTCTGCTATATCAACTCCCAATTTTTCCTCTTTTGTCTTTAGCCAAGTTACTGTCTAAACTGTTTACTAAACTAGTTACTGTCCGTTACTGCGTGTTAAAAAGAATATATTAGCCATTACCTCCAACGCAGTTGGTTCTGACAGCATTAGTCGTAAGATGATTATCCCATTACTCGATCTTTTAGCTCCTATCCTTACACTTATTTTAAATCGTTCCCTTGACACTAGTGTTTTTCCTTGATCCTGGCCTAGTAACTCCACTCCCTAAGAAATCTAATCGGAAATATGAGGATTACATCCATCCTTTCCTTTCTCTCTAAAGTACTCAAGCGCCTAATATACCAACAGCTGAGCAAATTCCTGTCCAATCATAACCTTTTGAATCCATTCCAATCTGGTTTCCGTCCAGGTCATAGTACGACTACGGCTTTGGTAAGAATCACTGATGATATTCGCCTGAGCATGGATAATCAGCGGGTTACAGAGTTGACATTGCTTGACTTTAGTAATGCCTTCAATACTGTAGACTTTGATGTTTTACTCGCTGTCCTAAGTTCTCTTAACATATCTCCTGAAGTAACTGGTTGGTTTCATAGTTACTTGCAAGGGCGCCGGCAACGTGTACAAACTTAAGACACGTTTTCTGATTGATCTGCTGTCAAAGCTGGCGTCCCTCAAGGTGGCATGTTGTCTCCTCTATTGTTCTCTATTTCCATCAATTCGATCTGTTCCTACATAACTTCTCTTTACCACCAATATGCAGACGATTTACAAATCTACTCTCAATGACATAACGAAGGCTTTCGATCGGGTTTGGCATAAAGCGCTTCTTTCGAAGCTGCCTTCCTATGGGCTTCCCGAGAAATTGTGTAATTGGATCACCAGATTTCTTGCAGATCGGAGCATAAAGGTCGTAGTAGACGGTGCATGCTCCGATTACAAGCCCATTAACGCTGGTGTTCCACAAGGCTGCGTGCTATCACTAACGCTGTTTCTTCTGCATATCAATGATATGTTGCAAACCAGTAACATTCATTGCTATGCAGACGACGGCACTGGTGATGCTTTATACACCGGCCGTGCCAATATATCTCGGGAAAACGTCGCCGAGTACCGGAACAAACTTGTGTCTGAAGTCGAGACTTTGTTGAACAAAGTCTCAGACTGTGGGCGACTAAATCTAGTCCAGTTCAATCCCCAGAAGACACAAGTTTGCGCGTTTACCGCTAAAAAGATTCCCTTTGTCGTATCTCCTCAGATTCAAGGCACTCCCCTGGTTGCCTCAGCCAGTATCGGAATCCTCGGTGTCGACATATCGAGTGACGTGCAGTTTTGTGGTCACTTGGAAGAGAAGGCCAAATTGGCCTCTTAAAAGCTTGGCATGCTCAGCAGAGCGGGACAGTATTTCATGCGGGCACACCGCTTGCAACTTTACAAGGCGCAGGTTCGGCCTCACATGGATTACTGTTCCCATCTCTGGGCAGTGGCCCCCCAGTGCCAGCTCCTTCCACTTGACCGTATCGCAGAGCGGTTTGAATCATCGACGACCGAGTTCTATCCGATCGGCTTGACTCACTGGCACTGCGTAGAGAGGTTGCATCTCTTTGCGTATTTTATCGCATCTACCACGGGGAGTGCTCTGAGGAATTGTTCGGACTAATTCCAGCCGCTCAATTTCACCATCGCACATCGCGACAGTACTTGCGACACCATCCATATTATCTAGATGATTGGCGGTCCACCACTGTGCAGTTCAGAAGAAGTTTTCTCCCTCGCACAACTTCCTTGTGGAATCGATTACCACCAGCGATTTTTCCGGACCGATACGACTTAGGAACCTTCAAGAAAAGAGCCTACTCCTTTTTAAAAGGCCGGCAACGCATCTGCGATTCCCCTGGTGTTGCAGTTGTTCATGGGCGGCGGTAGTCACTTACCATCAGGTGATCCGCATGCTCGTTTGCCCCCTCTCCTATAAAAAATGTAAGATTACGGATCTCCCCAACACAATTAAATTAATTAATGAAGATCTTATTCGTATTTCTCATTGGTGTAATTCATTTGCTTAAAGTCTTGCTTAAAGTTAATCCATTGAAGACTCAAGCCATTATTATTGGGAGTTCGAAATTAATCTCTCGGTTAACTTTGTCGCTGCTCCCGCCAGTCATGTTCGAAGGGACACTTATCCCATACAGTGACAAAGTTAAGAATTTAGGTATTATGTTCGATCAGACTTTGTCTTGGGGACCGCAAGTGAGTGAAATAAGTAGAAGAATGTTTGCCGCAGTTGGTTCACTTCGAAGATTACGCAATGTTCTCCCCATTCCTACTAAGGTTACGCTGGCTCAGTCTCTTCTTTTACCGATCCTTGACTACGCGGACACTTATTATCTTGGCCTAACAGTCGAGCAACTTAATAAACTTGAGCGGCTTCAAAATTATTGCATAAGGTTTATATTTGGGTTGCAAAATTATGACCACATATCCGAATTCCACCATAAGCTCAAGTGGTTACCGATTCGCCTTCGCAGGAATACTCACATTCTTCATTTTCTTACTGCTTTCTGTTCAATCCAACATCTCCTTCTTATTTGAAAGACCGATTTATATATTTAAGTAGTTTACACTCTTTACCTCTACGATCTCAAAATAATCTCCTTCTAACTACTCCTAGACATTCCTCTTCCTTCTATTCTAACTCTTTTACGGTTACCGCTATAAGACTATGGAGTTCTCTCCCCTTAAATATTAAAAAATCTTAATCTCTTCCTATATTTAAAAATAAATTATAACTTTATTACCTTTCCTCTTAAGTTACTAACTTCCGTCATTCACTTTTTTTTAATCACCTATGTTCTTCTAATTTTCTTTCTAAATTATATTCTGTACATCCGCTATCTTTTAAAATAGTATAATTTACCCTAAAGTTGCCTGGAAGAGATCGCTGTTTTATCAATAAGGCCGCCTGTTGTACCAATGTCCGTATAAATATGTTATGTTATATGTTTCTTTGTGTACAATAAAGTATATTTTACTTTACTTTTACTTGATGATGGAATTTCTTTCTTTTTCTTATAATTTCTAGGCATCATGTGTACCTATAAGAACTTTCTAAATACTTATCACCAAGAATACAGAATTATTTACATTATTTTCAATTAACCCGATATTTCCATTTACCCAAAATGATGTTGACATTTACCACAGTAGATGGTATCACTGGGGTAAAAGTGAACATGCAATTTCCTACAAAAATATAAAACATCAGCTTAAAAATACGAGCACAATTATTTTTCATGATGTTTATTATGCCTATAAAACAATCAATAATTCGTATTTACTTTATTTTCCACACTAGAAGGTTAAATGATATCTCTTTACGGAAATTCTTTCTAAAAAAAATGTAACAAAATGCGGTTCCACGTTATCCATTTATATGTGTATATATATATATATATATATATATATATATATATATATATAAAAACAGCAATTAACAATATGAAACGTGGGAAATCACCAGGTCACGATGGCCTCAGCGTCGAACACCTCAGATATGCGGGTGTTGGTCATGGTTACTTACCCGATACAATGATGATGACAGTGGTCGTGCCTATCCTTAAGAACTGGCGTAGGACGGGCGATGCAGCGGATGAAACCAACTACAGACCGATATCCTTGGCGACCATCTCGGCTAAGGTTCTGGACCGTCTGCTTGATACAGTTAAGTAAGGCAGTTAAATTACATGATGCTCAGTTCGGGTTTAGGCCTGAACTATCAAAGGAGAGCGCAATATTGTGTCTCAAGCAGACTGTGCGGTACTACACGGATAAAAAGACTCAGGCTTATGCGTGTTTCCTGGATTTGTCTAAAGCCTTCGACCGAGTGTCTTATAAAATCCTATGGCAAAAATTAAAACGGGAAAGTAGATTGAGACCGGAGTTGGTTTCACTGTTGGAATATTGGTACGGTAACCAGACTAACACAGTTAGATGGGGGTAACGCCTTAAGTGAACCCTACAAACTAGGGTACGGAATAAGGCAGGGAGGGCTGACGTCAGTCAGGCTGTTTAATCTTTATGTTAACAGACTGATTGAGAGGCTCAGCAGAGCAGGTGTCGGCTTCTCAATAGACGGTGTATCTATGAATAATTTTAGTTACGCAGACGACGTGGTTCTGTTGAGCCCCTCAGTCAGCGGGCTTCGAAAGCTGTTGAAAATTTGTGAAGCATATGCCGAGGAGACTGGACTCAGTTACAACTCAAAAAAGAGTGAATTTATTGTCTTTAGAGGCAAAAACACACCACTTGATTTCACACCACGTATCCAGCTATGTGGGATTCCTCTGAGACAAGTGGCTGAGTTTAGGTACCTCGGACATATTCTAACTGAACGCCTGGATGATGACAGTGACATTGAACGAGAGCGCCGAGCGCTGTCGGTTCGGGGCAATATGTTGGCTCGTAGATTTGCACGTAGTACGACTCAAGTCAAGTTAACTTTGTTCAAGGCGTATTGCCAAACCTTTTACACGTGCAGTCTGTGGACTGACTATACGCGGCGGGCCTACAGTGCTCTGTGTGTTCAGTACAACAATGTGCTGAGGGTGATGTTGAGGAAGCATCCACACTGCAGTGCGTCGGCTATGTTTGCGGATGCTCGTGTGGACGACTTCTACGCGATCATGCGCAGGTGTGCCGCGTCCATGATAACCAGGCTAGTGAGGAGCTCCAACACCCTTCTCGGCGTATTGGCTGTGAAGCTGGATAGCCTACTCTGGAGGGCTTGGAATGGTGCACACACCAGTAGGTAGGTAAGGTAGGTTAAGCTACTAATATAGGATAAGTACTATCTTGACTAACATTTTAATAATCAACTTCTATTTTATTCCATACTAACATAAGGCTAAGTAAGTTTTACTAACAATCTAAGACTATTGATGGTCGAAAAAAAGTATTCTTATTATATATATATTGAAGAGACAGCAGTCAACTAAAAGGTGGACTGATGTCCATGGGCAAAATTTATATTTTGTTTTATACAGAATTCCGAAACATATTTACACATTAATACAAGTTAACAAGAGGTAAGCAGCAGCATATTCTTGATACCAATTACGATAAAAACTGCAAATTTCGACCCACCTGCCAAGCGTGGCAACTATGGCAAGTATCCTTCCTTGTAGGCAATCTATGAGAAGGGCTATGTTCATCAATGGACTTGTAATTGGCTGCAATGAAAGTTTCATGATGAAAAAATTATAAATGTTGTTAGATAAATGCAGCTAATATAAAATTAAATAAATAAAAAAAATCCAGACACTTGGTCAATACTTTTAAAAACTCACAGGTCTGTCTCGAAATGATCACAAATTAAACAAGTCAAAAGGAACGTATTAAGTATTAACTTGAAGACAATCAAACTTTGTTCGTGAAATAGATGATGCCGTTTCTGTGTTCTTAGTAATTTGTAAATGTGGGCCAATTTTACATGGTAGAGTAACGCTGCGGGTGTATTCTAGTTGTAGCAACAATCGGTCGATTTGACCGGGGTAGGACCACGTTCGCACAGAATACAAACGTAATATAGTAGCTTATTTAATGGTGTGTTTCGTATGGTCAGTGTAGAGAAATGGAAACATTTTTACTGAATAGAAGGCATCCCATTCTTGTCATATATATATCATGTAGGATAGATGTAAATTTCTATGGCTCGCAGTATCCACTCACAAGAAGTTCATGTGAGTGATTGAGATGCAAATTTTTGAATTTTCAACATTATTTGAAACCAACCACTAAAGAACCATAAATTTGTTTACTTGTCTACGTAATTAGTTAACTTTGTTTTTTCATAAATGATATCCGTTTTGCGCATAACAAATTAAGTAAAGTTTTATAGAAAATTTGGAAAACCGAAATTAAATTTGTTGAGATCTGACGTCACGTCATATTTCTTTTGAAAAGTTATGTTGAATATTACAAACTAAGAAAACAACACCTTACCGACTGCGGTAATATTTTCGCTGTCTGACAAGAGTTTCGATTGTTGAATTCCCAGGTTAATTTACATAAGTTCAGTCGAGCCAAATTAAATACTCACACTGAATAAATTTGAGTGAAAGTCTTTTTTTTCTCTTTATTAGGTTTACCAACCACTGCTAACACCAATACATTATACTATAAAATTAATAAAATAATAACAAAAGTGCTACAATCACATATAGGTGAACTCCGGATGCATATAACCAATAGTAAACACAAACTGAAATTTTGTACAATTGACTTAAAATAGATCAAAAGAGAACATCATCAATGTCATCATCATCATCATTATAGCACTTCACAAGTCCACTGCTGAACATAGGCCAAGGATGCCAGCAGTGAAGGACCAAGTCTCAGTTCCATAGGTCGTCATCACTGGCAACACGCACTGGTTGTACAGTCTCATTTTCAAGTTTTGAGGTATACCTGACGAGAAGATGTGCCGAAATTTCCCGAACGCTGCCCAGCAGAGTTGAATCCGTCGACTGACCTCCGTCAAAGTTGGACTTACCAATTCGAACTATTTGTCCCAGGTAAACATACTCGTCAACAACTTTGAGTTTAGTGCTACCAACAACTACCCGCATAGGTGTGACATAGACGTTATACATGATCTTTGTTTTGTCCATGTTCATCTTAAGGCCTATCCTTTGGAAGACACTATTGAGGGCATTGAGCGTAGTGATAAGGTGCTCCAGCGATTCTTCTATAAGGACTATATCGTCGGCAAGTCGAAGGTAAGTGACGTACTCGCCATTATGTTAATACCGTATCATTTCCAGTGCAAAAGCTTAATTTAACGTGTGTTATATGTTGCCAGGTTGAGTCGTCTTAAGTGGCAACCGAACCTTCACTGGAGATTTTTAGCCAGGAGTAGCGGGGCCGCCGGGGACTGGGGGCCATTTCTTCGTTTCTTTAATCATGGGGGTGTATTGCTATAGTTGCCACGCTTGGTGAGCGGGTTGGCAACCACAGTCTTTTATTTTTGTTTTGCCGTTATCAAAAAGATGCTGTTGCCCATCTTCTGCCTCAGTTTCCCTTTGTCGCCTTTTACGATACCCACGGGAAGATATGGGGTAGTGAGTATTCATATCCGCTTCTACACGGGAAACCATAAATGTAGTCGGAGTCAATTAAATACAATTTATTAAGGATAACTCCACAACTACTGGTCAGATCTTGATCAAATTTATATGGGACCACATGACAAGCACCAACTTTAAAAAAAGAAATCAACAAAAACGGTTCACCTAGAAAAAGTTCTGAGATAACGCACATAAAAGAAGAGCCTCCCCCTCTTATTGAAATTGGTAGAAAAAATAAATTGATGACTCAATTATCATTTAAACAATCTAGCAGTAAGAATAGTAAAACATAATTGAATAAAATTACTTTTAATGATTTTATTGATAAATATAAGAAATCATTAGTGCTACAAAAAACACTTAAAACTATTTAACTTTATGCTTTTTACTTAAGCTTATACGGATAAATAAATAAATGATATATTTCTCAAAGATTATAAACATAAACGAAGTAGTAGATGGATCCTCCTTCTAAGTTTAAAAAAAACCTGTGAGGAGTTCCCGCTCTTTCTTATCTATACAATCTTAAATAGAAATTCATTTAGTTTCATTGTAATTAAACTAGAAATCGCCTGTATAAGATATTACATTTCAAGGATTAGCGGCGACTTAAAAAAGGGTTATCAATGTGAATACGCACCGCACCACACGAAACAAAGAGCACAGTAGGTACAGCTCATATTTAAAGTTGAAGTACCTTCTATTTTTTTTTGTCGCGCGGTATAGATTTTAGAATATGACAGTCTAGTTTTGTCCTACTTTATAAAACTAGATCCGCTGCTTTTACTTCTGAGCACTCCGTAGTCTTCGAGTGCGCAACTTCTTTACTTTTTATTAAATAAAACATAGCTCTAGAACGAAGGTTCAATGTGAATATGTATTATTTATTTATGTATTTATTTTCATTTATTTATCCTTTATTGCAACACATCAACTAGAGGTAGGTTACAAAGGGGGTAATTAATTCCCTATGGCATCTCTACCAGTCAGAATAATGGAATAAATAAAGATGTTGGCAGGTGCAAATTAAGGACAATAATAAAACTTGACTTATATATAAAAACGGTTCTACTATATTACATACATAACATATATATAGGTATATATTATGCATAAGCATAGCATTAATTCCCCCCTTTGTAACCTACCTCTAGTTGATGTGTTGCAAATTGTGATGGGAATATAATTGTTGTTTACCTCTAAATAACGTTGTCGCACCAATCTTTTAAACAAAAGATTATTCGTAACATCCTTGACATCAGCGGGTAAGGCGTTTTAGAGGAGAATTAGATTTCTTTTATATGATAAGGGTGACAACGAGCACAAAGTCACCTGATGGTAAGTGGTTGCTGCGGCCCATAGACATCTACATCTATCCTCTATTACAAATCAAAATGTAGATGCGTCACCCGTAAGGACTAAGATGGAATGCCTCATTTCCAGTAAAAAGGGGCCTCCGGCCACCTGCACTCACCAAGCGAAACGCAGAGGTAAACCTCTACTTCACGCTGGTTTTCTGTGAGGTCGTGTGGTACCATCCCGGTTCGAGCCGGCCCATCCGTGCGACAGCAAAAGCTGCCTCGTGGCTCTACCACTGTTAAAACTACAAACTGTTAAAAGAACAAATTTTTTAAAAGAAGAATTTAAATAATTTGTTCTACGCTCTCGAATACTAAATTTAAGTGCGTTAAAGAACGAGGTTCACGGCCGGAAATAGATGTATAAGGTTGAAGACGACTTTGTAAGGAGCTAGTTTTGAAACACTTTCTAAGAATCTGAAAATTCATACGAACATGAATGTCTGAAACAGAACTGAACATTTGCCAGGCAATTTGTCAGTTTACTAGTTAGGGTATAATTTGTTCTTCAAAAAGATTAACATAACCGCTGTCTCACGTGGCACTTTTATAGTGCAAACTTTGATCTGGAATAATTGTTTAATAGAATGGTTTTTATTTAATTTCTATACGATTAATTTAAACACTTAATTTTTTTATAGAATAAGGGTATCAAACGAGCACACATTACACCTGATGATAAGTGGTTGTTGTTGTCCAAAGATATCTACATGTATCCTTGATTGAAAATCAATAAAGATGCGTGGTCAATCCTGAGGACTAAGATGGAATGACTCGTTTCCAGTAAAATGTCTCCGGTTCTCTACATTCACTCGATCCTACCTCGGTTGATCCGACACATTCGTACTGTAACTAATAAAGCTGCAGCGTGGCTCTACCTCTATTAAGCTAAAAGCTTTATAGTATCAAGGTCACGGGAGGAAGGTTGCTGTTACTGTAGTAGAAAATAGGTCAGAAATATATCAAAACCACTAAATACTAGTCTATAAAGCATAAACTTCGATATTGATATCAGAAAAATATCTCTGAGTTTTATTGCACACAAGACAGTTTGTTTTATAAAACTTGTAAAGAAAGTGGAACGCTACTCGAGAACTTAAAATTACTTTGTTCACAATATACGGTTGAATTGTGCGCTCCAGTATTCGCTCTTGTACAGGCTTTTATAAATAGCATGTTTCCGTTCTTGGTTTAGTATTGAAAAAAAATATGCTGAACTTTCTTTTTGATTAAAATTATTATCTATAATATATTTTCTTTCAGATTTCTTAAGAAAAGTCGCAGGTTATTTGCATAATTACTGAAATGGCAAAAAGGTCAAGTATTATCAAGTGACTAGATTTTGGCAACTCTTTTGATATCTGCTTGTAAGAATAAAGAAGATAAAGGGTAGTCAATAACTGAACGTGCTCAGCGACAAGCCTGACTGCCCCCTTCTGCGGCACTGGGTACAAATGCATGTGCCCGGTGCCCCAGAGGGAGGCAGATACATGAATTAAACTATAGATTAATTTTATTCAAGTAATTAATATGTTAAACAATCAAATTAAGTTATATTGAATTGATTTAAATTGAATAAGATTAAATTAAATTAAAAAGATTAGATAGAATTATTTAAAATTAAATAAGATTAGATTAAATTTATTATAATGTAAATGCTTTTTTTTCTAATGTAACTTGTATGGACCCAGTCTGAAATAAATTGATTTTATTTTATATTTATTTTATTTATTTTTTAATAAAGGAGGTAAGATAATACACAACAACTACCTTTTGGTGAAATTTTGGTGTTCCCTACCAAAATTTCCCGAATTCCGTTAAAGAAAGTCTAGACCTACGATCGTATATAGGATTATTCTGAGCCGCCAGGCCACTGTGGTTCAATGTTATAAACATGAAGAAGGCTATTACAATCTAACATGAAGAAATGTCTTTGGGCATATTGTAGGTGGTAGGTCTGGTCAAAGCTTACCAGTTTTGAAACAGCTAGGCTAGTTTACTTTAGCTATTTCCATAGTATAATGTCGTATGGTATTTTACTATGGGGACACGCAGCCGACAATGAAATTATAATAATAATAATAATAATAAATATTTATTTCCACACAATAATAAGTTTATAAATGAAAAGTTTACAAAGTAAGTGTACACATAAAAATGATTAGACTTAAAATTTTTATAAAAAAAATGAACATTTACAATTAACAGATTAACTAAAATTACTCAGTATACGATTATAATGTGAGGCAACGGGCACAGGCTCAGTATTCGCTGGGCATTATGCTCAGCACTGTTTTTCAGCCAGTCCCTGCTCTTTTGGGTATATTTTGGTCGCACGCACATCGTTCTTAATTATGTATTGTTGGTAAACATCTTTTCGGTCAATATGTGTTAGGTAAAAATACTTTATTACAGAATAAACATACAGTTATTCGGCCTAAAAAGACTTCTGTTCATGTAATAACTCCTTTTTAACCTTTTTTTTAAATGTTGCAAATGTAATATTAAAATTTTCTTTTAAGGGTGGTGGTAAATCATTCCATATTTTTGCAGCCGAATATTTAAAACATCCTTTGAAGTTTTTAGTCTTATGGCATGGAATATTCAGCATGTTGTTGCCACTTTTCCGCCTTTGTGATTTTTCCACATTAATGGGAGACTATATAATTTATGGAATAAGTTAATTTTGTTTTAAAATAAACAAGTAAAATTGTTTGTTTAAAATAATAACTATGTTTCAACCTTTATACAAAATAATTAATTATTCTTATTTTAGTTTATTCATGAATGGTCTATTAATTATATTTTATTATTTTATTTTATATTAATAAATTTGCATTGCAAACTTTCCGAAACTAAGTCATTATTTACAAATACAACTAAGCCAAACTAAGCCATTATTTATAAATATTTAAAAATAAGATTGTACCACGAAAGTAAATTATACACTCAAACACACAAAAAAAAATCCAAAAGGCAATTATATAACAAACTGATGCTCCATAGCGGAGTTTGAGAGCATAGACTATTATGAATATTTAAGTGGATTAGTATTACAGATTAAAACTATTTAATTTGTATTATCTTACAAATATACTTCCGCAGAGTCACGCCTGAATCCATTAACTATCCTCAGTATTGTTGCAAAAAATATAAAAACTTTTTAAAGTTGTTAAGTAGTATGGAAATTCTATAAACAAGAAAATCAACGAAATTTTATATTTTAATTTGAAAAATTTGTATAACTCAATGCTTATTAGACTATTTTCCCACAACATGATTGAAAACCCACAAAGTAAAAAGAGTACCATGTAAAAGTTAAAAAAAGTTTGTCAACCCCTAATTATTTCGAATTTTCAAAATATCCAGAAACGAAGCCGCAGGCATGAACTATTTGCAAAATGAATATTTTGTTCTGGATAAATTTTTCAAAAAAGCAATTTGAGCGAGTTATAACATATAAGATTTTTAAAAAGACACGACTCGCGTGTCATACACCACACACAAAAGTAATCGATGGCACGCCTGGCGAGCCACCTGCACTGAACCAGTTAAACAAAGACTTTATAAAAAGGATTATTATAATGTAAATGAATTAGTGGTTCACATAATAAATTCATATATTTACACGAATACTCGACATTAAATTAAATTAACTTGAACGGTAGCACCCATGGTTACGGGGTAGGATCGGTCGGGTCGAATCAAGGGGGGTAATGAAGTATTTGACGGCTCAATATCATAGTTAGCCGGGCTAACCTTCAGCTTTTCAGCTTTTTCTTTCAAACTTCGCTGAACGACGTTACAGTATCATGAATTCTTACATTAGTATGCTGGGGTTCGGATTTAATTTGATTAATTATAGGATCTCAAATAGATGCTAGCACTCATACATCTTCTCTGTTGAAATTAGGATGATTTTTAATTTAAATATGCTTGCGAAATCGATGTTATTTTGTGAGGATTTTTGGTCTATCAAATCTCATGTAATAACAGTGATGAATAAAACTGTAAAATTGATTTTATTCAATGATATATAAAATGACCCCCGGGCATTACGTGATTGCTTCCAAGATGTTACTATTTGTTGTAAATAATTGTACAATCTATTTTTGATATGTAACGTTACTGTGGAAGAAATTCTCGTTGAGTTTCTAGCTGTTTCTTTTCAGGATTTTCAATAGGATTTTTTTATAATCTATATTGAGTAAAAATTATTCCATTATATTCTATTCTAGTCGGTCTGGGTAAGTCCTCTTACCTATTTATGCCGCTAATTCTAAAACTGCTTGCACTGATGAATTCCGTAGCTTGACATCTTAGATTTAAGAGGTGACAACTGATCGATAATTTTGTTTGAGTTTGGGTGCCACTTATTTTTCATCAGGTCCGTAGACTGCAGTAACCAATTATCATCTGGTCAACTCTGATTTCGTTTGGAACTTCAGTTACAAAAAATATATTGATATACCCAAGATCATTATATGTTCATACTTAATAAATTTATTACACTTTTATAAATATCATTAATAAATAAACTAATATCGTGATACCTAGCAAGCATAGCAAAGTGGCGAAGCAATCAGCTTTTTTTTTTTTGAGCAATCAGTTTCAAAATAGGAGGTTCAGATGCCTGGGTGATCAGTAAACGATTGCTGAAAACAGAATTTGAAAATTCGAAACCGTTCTCGAGATAATCGTGGGACAGACAGACGGACAGACATCGTGAAATAAATAAATGTCTTCGCAAGCTTCGCCACTTAATAATTATGGTTGTAGAACCAATGGATCGGTCTGACTGGGGTAGGACCACCCTCTCACAGAATACCACCCTAAAATGGAAAGGATTTTAATGCAGCCTTCATCAATCTCTGTCATCATGTAGCTTATCTTTTAAGTTGAAAGTCTTTCGAAACTTCCACGCGAATACTGTATATAGTTTTAACAAGAAGTGAATTTAAGATTTTAAAGTCGCTAAAGTTGTTTTAGGGTAGTGTAATGCTACATCTGAATTAATATATTACTCTCTATATATAATGGCTATTAAGTGAATGTAGAGAATATCCACTACCCCATATGGATGTATCTAAAGCCATGCATTCCTCCAAAACCCACCATACGTCGTTAGTGTAGTGAGAGAACGGTGAGCGAAATGCATGCGGCGGGATTTACGCAACTTTAATACTACTCGTATTGAAGAAGAGATAGTAAAGTTGCGCTGGGATATTATAGGATTATCTAAGGTCCGAAAAGAGGAGGTGGACACGGTAATCCTCGAATCCCGCAACCTGTTCTATCACCGGGTGTGCAATCATCTGTTCCAAGGAGGTGTAAGATTTATCGTCCACAGGTCTCTAAGTAACAACGTTGTAAAGAATGTGTGTGTGTGTGTGTGTGTGTGTCGACCAGGGTTGCGTACCTTATACTCAGAATCACCAAATGGTATCCGTTAAAGTTCATACAGGTTTCCGTGTGTAGAGCTATCACGAAATGGTTAGAGGCACATGAACCTAAACGTTAAGCTGGAGAGGTCTCTCCTAATAAATTCAACGCAGCGTCCCCCTCGTGCTCTAATCCAAAGTCCCGTCTTGAGAAAATTTGACAGGATACAGGCAACTGAACAGACAGATCTCCAAATGCATGCGGCGGGACTAAAGCAACTTTAATACTGCTCGTATTGAAGAAGCAATCGAGCAGAACCAGAGCACTAAAGTCTTTGCCAAAGATCTATCAGCCAGAAAGAGCCAACTGTCGAAGCTGAAGACCAAATGTGCTATCGTTTCCGGGACACCTAAACTTTGTGCGAGATTGAGAGATTCTATGGGCAGCTGTACACGTCATCGTTGGAGCCACACGTAATTGTGGGTAACAATCGAAGAGCTAGTCCTATCGGACACTATTCGGATGATATCCGGGACATCAGTCTGAGCGAGATTTAAATGGCTCTCCCGCATCTTAAAAACTGCAAGTCGTCGGGCGGGGATGGATTTTTTTTTAAATAGGTACTAGTAATGCTATTAAACATTACTAATATTCCCTTTAACTACTTCTAGTAAGCTTAAAATACTTGTGTTAGAAGTGATTCACGACAGTAGTCGAATGGCGGATTTGAACCCACGACCTTTTGAGTTCGCGGTCCGCGCCCTGGCATTAGGTTTCTGATGCTTGAATTACAGCGGAGCTTCTGAAAGCGGGTGGAATATCGATACAAGAAGTTCTCCAGAAGCTTTTTAATTCCGTCCTACATGGTGGCACTACTCCGGAGGCGTGGAGCAGAAGTGCGGTGGTCTTATTCTTTAAGAAAGGCGATAATATCCTCTTAAAGAACTGCAGTCTGATTTCCCTTCTGACTCGCGTCTAAGTGCTGGTTTCGATATCAATAGGTTTCCTAGTACAGAACCAGAATACAAATCCTATCCAATTGCAGGGAGGTGTAAGATAGGGTGACGTTATATCTCCGAAACTCTTCACCGCTGCATCGAAAGAATTTTTCAAGCTACTGAACCGGAAAGGATACGACATTAACATCAAGTACGTCTCCCAACAGATAGGTCTTAAGATGAACATGGACAAAACGAAAATCGTGTTTAACGTCCATGTCACACCTATGCTGGTAGTTGTTGGGAGCACTAAGCTCGAAGTTGTTGACGAGTATGTTTACCTGGAACAAATAGTCCGACTAGGTAAATCCAACTTCGACCGAGAGGTCAATCGACGGATTCAACTCGGCTGGGCAGCGTTCGAGAAAATACGATACATCTTCTCTTTAGTCATACATCAAAACGTGAAAACGAAATTGTACAACCAGTGCATGTTGCCAGTGATGACTTACGGATCTGAGACGTGGTCCTTCACTGCTGGCCAGATGAGGAAGCTCAAGGTCGCTCAGCGAGCTATGGAGAGGGCTATGCTCGGGGTTTTTCTGCGTGATAAACTTAGAAATAAAACCAGAGTAACCGACATAGCCCAACGGATAATTAAGCTGAAATGGCAGTGGGCCTGCTATATAGCTCGAAGAACCGACAACCGATGGGGAAGAAAGGTTCGCGAGTGGCAGCCTCGTACCGGTAGGCGAAGTGTAGGGTGACCCCCCACTAGATGGAGTGACGACCTGGTGAGACATGCAGGAAGTCGATGGATGCAGGTGGCTCAGGACCGTGCTTTGTGGCATTCTTTGGGGGAGGCCTATGTTCAGGCCTGTGGACTTGTGAAGGGCTGTAATGCTGACGATGATGATATTAATAAAGAGTACATCTTTGAAAATAACCCCTGGGAATATTTGCATGTGGGAATGTTTAAACAAAAGTCGAAAAAATTTATTAAAAACTTTTTTTTATTTTATTAGGTTTACACTTTTCGCATTACTAAACCACACATATTTTTTTCTTAGTCACATTGAACAAGATCAGTGTTAGATTTTCAGAAGCAATGTTCATGGATTACAAAACAAAGAACTAGTCTTCTCGCCCGTTTGCAGTCGACTAAAGAAGTTACGGAAAATTAACTGTTACTTAGTGCGACACGTTTAAGTACAGTACTGCTGTCTAATATTATACAGCAAAGTCTTTGAATAAAACTACCTGGCGACGAGTGACGAGCACAATGGCGTAATATAATAAACGTTGTAAGCGACTTATATGATGTATTGCAATTGAAACTAAAAAGTATCGGGAATGAGATCAACTTACTATGCGGCCCAAATTGTGATTAAATATTTTAAATGTTAGCTAATTATCAATGAAGTTTCAATGTTAGAGTTTGTTAGAAAAATTCTACCTTTGAAATTATACTTCCATGTTTTTCCTTGCTTTCACTGTGACGTACTGTATTTTAAAACGGTACATTTCAGTTTATTTTAAATTAAATTGACTCTGCTTAAATGCAGAAATATTCATTTCACGATGCTCACGTACGTGTAAAATATTTGCCTCAGAATCTACACTAAGGTGCCTTAGTGTAATAGTCACGAGAGGTAGTTTAACCCCGGGGGAAACTACTTGCATTTTTCAAGCACACCTTACTTATAAAATTTTAATTGTATTTAATTCTGTAATGTTTTTCATAAGGTAGTTATTGTAGCAATTATTAGAAAGTTATTTTCAAAAGGTTATTATTAATATTACATTAAACTTACATGTTTTGACGTGTAGTGGTGGTGTCCACCACTAACAAAATCAACTATTACGTATAATTACAATAATGTCCTCCAGACCGAATTTCGGTCACGGTGGCTAGTCTTAATTGAGACCAGCCACCTGTGCAGTACAGTGCACTCTCTATTTCCTCACTCTCATAGTTTGACGAGAATAGCAATCCCATAAGACCGGAGAGATCAGGCGCAGGACCAACAGCTTTACGCGCTTTCTGAGGCACGGGGTTGTAATACTGCCAACTTTATTACTCCGACTGACTTATGCTATTAACAATTTCTTATCAGAAAACCCCAATAACTGATTTTGACCCGAATTCGAACCCGAGCCCTCAAGATCATAAGTCACGTTTACGACCGCTAAATCAAAGATACAATCACTATACTATATACACATTACTACATATAATCCCGTGAGTATGGTAAGAGGCAAAAAAGTATACCTGAACATGAGATGGGTTGCAGTATAATCCTGACAACAACTCCTAATAATAAAAGGCTGCGGTTATCAATCCACCTACCAAGTATGGCATCTATGGCATTGGGTGACTGGCCTAATTTTGTTTTAATTTTTGGTAAAATCCTCATGGATATCTTTCGCTATGGAGGAAACGAATAGGTTATGCTGGAGTCCTACCGGGTTAAAACACACGGTGGTCCCCATCAGCGTATACGAGGGGTCGCGTGAGTTTCGTTCGGAACATAACCGGGGCGCCTCCATCGCATTGCTACACTAATAACAAGTATCGGTTGCAGTACTCTTACTTTTACCAACCTCTTAACTATTTCTGCTGTCAAGCAGCAATTGAGTGCACTGCTGTATTCCTGCAGGAAAGTTATAGGAGAGAGAGCTAGAATAATCACAGACTTTGAGCCAAATTATAATATCATTAAAATAAGGAATTTGATAAAAAATATTTATACCATATCAACAAAGTCCTAGAACACTTAAGTTCGAAAAACACATTATGTTATCAGTCCGGGTGAATATGTTGTGCCCGCAGGTTTGCCCGGTGTACGGACGCTGTGAAGATAACGTTGTTTAACTTCATTATAATGGATTTCCGCAAAGTAAAGCCTGTTTGTTTACTGTGCCATTAAATAAAGAAAATTATTTAAAACAGCTTAATGTGATTTCTCAAATTGCAGTCTCTAACTGTTATTCAAAGAATATCATTGACAATGTATTTAAAGAGAAAGAAAAGCATGTCGTACGCAATGCTCTGTACGCGGTTGAACCTCAAAGTGCTTGTCGATATGTATGTGGTGAGTTTGACTTGCTTTGGTTATATATCCGCAAAAATAGCTAATACTCTTCGACAGCGTTTACGTGGCGTTCGAAACAAATAATTCTCTTAGGAATATCTATAATAATAAAGATACGTTGGTTTTTACAAACTTGTTTGCGACGAATACTACGCCGTTTATGTGTTTAAGTAGAGGTTTACCTCTGCGATTCGCTTGGTGAGTGCAGGTGGCCGGAGGCCCTTTTTACTGGAAATAAGGCATTCCATCTTAGTCCTCACGGGTGACAACGCATCTACATTTTGATTTGCAAACGAGGATAGATGTAGATGTCTATGGGCCGCAGCAACCACTTACCATCAGGTGGTCGTTTGTCACCCTTATCCTATAAAAAAAAATCAGACTGGTCGCAACTTCGAAACACACTAGAAAGAGCATTTAGCCGCGTACAGGAATTGTAATCCCGATGAATCAAAGACTTGCTAAATATCTCCTGGACACTGGACATAGCCTAGCCAATGGCCACTCCTTTAAATTCTGACATAAATGTAAGAGTACGGCTGTATGTGCTGGAACAGTTACAGGTATTAAAAAATAGTAACGTTTCACTGGTAAATGAACCAACGAAGATTTCTAACTCTCCTCTCTTCAACATTTTTAAGCCTGATCCTTAATAATATACAGCCTCGCAATGTGATCGTTTGTCATCCTCGCGGTGTAGTGGCTAGCGATTATTTGCGTGGTTGCGGGGTAGGCGGATAGTTTCGCAGTGGTCTGTTGTTAATTTGAATTAAATGGCTACGTACGTTAGGGTGTGATTGGTCGCATGACGTGGTAGCTCACTGCTTAAGTGGAGAGCGATTGCGTCAGCAAGTAGTATAAATAGCAGCTATTTCGGCTTGCCGCTCTCTGCGCCTCCTGTTCTCCATAGAGGGTCGCTTCCGATTCGGCAGAAAGGCAACACAAGCCAATGCCAGTCTCACAGGTGGTGTTTAGTGGGTACGCACTTAGGTTTCGCAGTGAGTTCCACATAACCACGATAGCCGGCTGTCGTGGTATGCTTAGAGCATTAAGGAGGTGGCTCCTTCCCCGCTTCCCTGAGGGTAGCATTTTTATTGCTTTCGGGCGCAAAAAAGAAACTTGCCGCTCACTTAGCGGCCAGCCTCCGCAGAGTCAACTTCATCTGAGGATGCCTCGTGTAGAGGCGAAACACGTGTCGTATTATCGAGAGTGGTGTGTCGTTCCTAGTGTGGTATTGACGGGGATAGTGAACGCAATTGAGGAAAGTTAGGAGGTGGTCATCAGAGTGGGCAGGACATATCATTTTATTTATTTACGCGGAATTAAGCAAATTAAGTTATAAAAACTTCAGTATAATGGATTTCGGCAAAGTAACGTCTGATGCTATTAATTATCTTAGAGGTTTAAACCCCTATCCGTGTAAGCAACTAACATATTCATAAAGTTTTTATGAATACTGACACAAGATTTGTATGAACAATTTAAATAAATAGAAATAAATTACAAAAATGCACCATGCATTTCCCAAACAGAAATTTTAAGTTTTTAGTCGCGTAAGTTCTAGGTTTCCCTTAAGCTTCATATTTTTGTTAAATGTATATTTATATTTCAACTAGACAAGAATATTACTATAATATCCCACAGTAATACTATCTGCATATAATACTCTACATAGTAATTTAAAAAAATACTTTGCTTATCAGATATATTTAAAGAGAGAGAGGGAGAGAAAGAAAGAGAGAGAGAGAGAGGGAGATAAAAAAGAGAGATGGGGAAGACAGTAAAATAGAGATAGAGATAGGGAGAGAGAATTAGTGAGCGTGATAGATAGAGGGAGAGAGAGAGAGATATATATATATAAATATGATTTGATACTAAGAAAATGATGAGAAATATTTTGTCAATTTTTACATTTTGTTATTCAAATTTTGTATCTAAAATTTACATACGTAATCCATCATTTAATTAAAGACTTTAGGATACGCAATCCGTTTTCTTATCAACGCTGAATAACGAAATTTAAATATAAATTTAATCGAATTTAAAAGGAATAAAGGCCACAGGTAGGAAAAGTCCCTTATGTAAAATTAGCTTTCCCTTTCCTAACCCTTGTCACTGATGAAATAAATTCACTGGTGATAGCGGTTTCTAAATTAAATTTACGTTCATGCTCAAATATTGTAAGGATTATTATATAAGTGTAGGATCTTTAAATAAATGTAACGAGTCATTTTATAATGAAGAAAATATATTTTAAAAGAGAAGCTGGTGGTCTCAAAAGGTAAGATATAAAAGAATAAGAACGTTGATAAATTCCACTTTGAAAAGAATTAAAAACGGAATTCAAGGAACTAAAAGGAAATTTTGAAGTCGGTGCAGTAAGTAGGCATTGTATCGAAGAATAAATGCCTCGACTAAAGAAGCTATTAAATTACGTAAAAATTGTTTTAATTTTTCCAGTTCTTTGGGTCTCTTTTTACTTTTTAAAAGTTAATATTTCTAGCTTTTTGAGTGGAATATGTAATATCACAATCTTTAGATCAGCGTTACACGTCATTTTTAATGGTGGAGATAGTAAATCTCAAATTTAAATGGGATTGATCTTAAAGTCAAGACTTTAATAAAATAATAATATAAGAGTATAAAAAACTTAAAACAATACAAGCTGTGATAATTCTGATAAATGTTTTATTTTGTCCTGGTGATCTTGATCAGAATACTAGAATTACAGTTTTTAAATATGAATAAATAAATAGTTAGATAGATATATAGACTTTATGGACATGCGAAGCTAATAAAGCGTGTAAAGAAGAAAATCGGTTCACATTTCGCAAAGAAATTGCGACTTTCGCTTTATTTGATGTCGGCTAAAATCAAAGAACGAAAGCGAAAGATAAACTTACAAATCGTTCCTGTATTATTTCTTCCAAAATTTACTGCTAAACACAGCATATGCCTTCCTATAGATAGCATTCTAGGAGGGATATTTGGGATATGCTTAGCAGGCGGATCGGTAACCGTAATTATTATAGTTTAGTTGTTATTAGGAAGAAACTGCTGCCCTTCACCTGGTTTATTTCCATCTGTCACCTCTAAAAACACCCACAGAACGATATGGAATAGTGAATGTTCTTAAACCGCTAGTACAAAGTAAACATTTTACTGATTTATTTCCGTTCAATACTGTTTTCATAATGTAATAAATGATTTTTAACTAGCATAATTTTTTAATATTATCAGAAGGTGTAGAAACTAAAATAGTGCGAATGTGAGAGGCAAGTAAAATTAAATTAAGCTAGAAAACGATTTAATGTTGACACGATTGCGTACAACAACATTACAACATTACACACCCTCATCTAATATATTTTAATCAGGTTTTCCGTCCTAGAGATCTAAGTGCGGTAAAAACGGACATGTGGCGTTTTTGTCCGCGTTTAAGGTTGGTAATCCCTACCATTTCTTGTGCAGGACGCAGCTTGTGTTTTTCTAAAAAGGGGGAATATAAAAAGTGGCCATTTTTTTGTTAAAATGGATATGAATGTGTTATAAATTTGCTACTTAATATTTTTTTATAACACTGGAGTGATAAACGAACATACAGTACACCTGATGTTAAGTAGCTGCTACAGCCCATGGACACCTTTTTTATAGGATAGGATGACAAACGAGCACACAGTCCACCTGATGGTAAGTGGTTGCTGTGACCCATAGACATCTACATTACGTGAGTCTACGTGATTTTCACAGCAGTATCAAGCTGCTATTTTACGTGGGTATTCTGTGAGAGCGTGGTCCTTCCCCGGGCGAGCAGACCTATATATGCTACAACTATACTACTAATATAGCTGCAACATGGTTCTACCTCGTATACCACCTGCAACAAACTTCAAGAATAGAAGGCTACAGATGTGTTGTCACCTTAGAGAATCAAGATGGAATACCTCACAGCCAGAAATATAACTATCAAAATAGTTTTTCAATACAGTTCATAAATAATACTTATTAAAAGTCATTCTTATCTTTTATTTTATCACTGGTCCTAAGAAGAATGAGGGAGAACCCCATCTAGATATTTTTTTAGCAAAAAAATTATAGTTTACAATCATATATTCGGTTACACAATTAACAAATTAAAAAATTAATCAGCTAAGCTAACGTAATAAAATAAAATAATGTGTCTAACCTAGTTTGAAGATCACCTTCCGCCATTATTCAATTGCGCGCACTATCCTCATCGCCACTAAGTCCAGAACCACAACTTATAACACAACTACGCTATGAAAGACACGACCGTCGATAATACGACACGTGTTTCGCCTCTAAATGGGGCTTACTAAGATGAAGTAGACTTTACGGTGGCTGATCGCTAAGACTTGTTCACTTTTCTATTTCTCTGTTCTATTCTCTTAATAATATTTCACTAGAAATATCTTGGTAGCGGCAACGGCGTTCCCAGGGGCTATTCTAATCAATCAATCATTGCCGTGTAGTGGCGGTCAATAATATCTACTATATCTTCCCGTGGGTGTCGTAAAAGGCGACAAAGGGAAACAGGCAGGAGATGGGCAGCAGCATCTTTCTGATAGTAGCCGAAATTACAATAAAAAACAACTGCGGTTGCCAACCCGCTCGCCAAGCGAGGCAACTATGGCAAATACCCCCCTATGAAGAGAGTAACAAAGAGACGGCCCCCAGTCCCCGGCGGCCCCGCTATTCCTAGCTACGGTGGCGACCATAGTAACGGCGGGGCAGGGGGTGCTAAGAATCTCTGGTGAAGGTTCGGTTGCCACCTTAGACGATTCGACCTGGCAATGTACAACGCACGCACCCTGAGGACTGGCGATAAGATCGTGGAGCTGGAAGAAGAGATATACAAGTTACGCTGGCATATTATAGGATTATCAGAAGTCGGAAGAGCGGAGGAGGACACGGTAATCCTTGAATCCGGCAACTTGCTCTATCACCGGGAGGGCGACCATCTATCCCAAGGAGCTGTCGGATTTATCGTCCACAAGTCTCTCGTTAACAACGTTGTAAAGATCGAGAGTGTGTCGACGAGGCTTGCGTACCTTAAACTCAAAATCACTAAACAGTATTCGCTGAAGGTCATACAGGTTTAGGCACCAACCTCGGCACACCCAAATGGGGAGGTGAAGGAAATAAATGAGGATATCTCAAGAGCCATGCATTCCTCCAAAACCCAGTATATGATGTTAATGGGAGACTTCAATGCAAAACTAGGCACGAGAGAGAACGGTGAACTGAAAGTAGGGAAATTCGGAATAGAGCAACGGAACCCAAGGGGCCAGCAGCTGGCCGACTTCATGGAGAAAGAGGGACTCTTTATGATGAACTCTTTTTTCACACACAGGAAGTGGACCTGGTCCAGCCCCGACAGTTCGACGAAAAATGAGATTGACTTCATTATGACGACCAGACGACAACTGTTCAGTGATGTCTCCGTGATCGCGAGGGTGAATACTGGTAGCGATCACCGAGTGGTTAGAGGCACACTGAACCAAAACGTTAATTGGGAGAGGCCTCGTCTAATGTAGTCAACACTCCGTCCCTCTCGTGTTCTGTTCCAAAGTCTTGAAATCTTTCAGTTCGAGTTACAAAACCGTTTTCAGTGCTTAGAAAACTGCAATGAAGTAGATGATATGAATGACAAGCTCGTGGAAACTGTCCATGTGGTCGGAGCTAAGTTGTGCAAGACCCGCCGCAGAAGAACACAAAAACTCTCCGATCACACTCTTAATCACATAGCTGCTAGACGGGAGATGAAACTACATTCTTCAACAGATTTGACAGCATACAGGCAACTGAACAGACAGATCTCCAAATGCATGTGGCGGGACGTACGCAACTTCAATACAGCTTGTATTGAAGATGCGGTAGAGCGGAACCAAGGCTCCCAAAGTCTTTGCCAAAGATCTGTCTGCCAGAAAGAGCCAACTGCATAGCTTAGGAACCGAGTGTGGCAGCATCGTTTCCGGGGCACCTGAGATTTTGAGTGAGATTGAGAGGTTCTATGGGCAGCTGTACACGTCATCGTTTGAGCCACACGCAAGTGTGAGTAACAATCCAAGAGCGAGTCTTATCCGACACTATTCCGAAGATATCCCAGACGTCAGTCTGAGCGAGATAAGAATGGCTCTACAGCACCTTAAAAACAGCAAGGCCCCAGGCGAGGATGGAATTACAGCGGAGCTTCAGAAAGCGGGTGGAAAACCGGTACTTGAAGTCCTTCAAAGGCTATTTAATTCCGTCTTCCATGGTGGCATTACACCGGAGGCGTGGAGCAGTAGTGCGGTGGTCTTTTTCTTCAATAAAGGTGACAACGCTCTCTTAAAGTACTACAGACCGATTTCCCTTCTGAGTTGCGTCTACGTGCTGTTTTCGAGAGTCATTACGAATTGTCTCGCGCGCAAACTTGCCGACTTGTAGCCTCCCGAACAAGCCGGTTTCCGAAAGGGCTTTAGCACCATAGACCACATACATACCCTTCGGCAAATTGTACAAAAGTTCGAGGAGTACAATTTGCCACTATGCCTGGCGTATGTGGACTATGAGAAAGCCTTTGATTCCGTCGAAATTTGGGCGGTGCTGCAGTCCCTTCAGCGGTGCCAAGTTGACTGTCGGTATATTGAAGTGCTGAAGTGTTTGTACAGTAGAGCTACAATGGCTATCCGAGTACAGAACCAGAGTACGAAACCTATCCAATTGCAGAGAGGTGTAAGACAGGGTGACGTCATATCCCCGAATCTCTTCACCACTGCATTGGAAGACGTTTTCAAGCTTCTGGATTGGAAAGGATACGGAATTAACATCAATGGCGAGTACATCACTCACCTTCGATTTGCAGACGGTATAGCACTTATGGCAGAATTGCTGGAGGATCTTAGCACTATGCTCAATGACTTCAATAGTGTCTCCCAACGGATAGGTCTTAAGATGAAGATGGACAAAACCAAGATCATGTTCAATGTCCATGTCACATCTATGCCGGTTGTTGTTGGGAGCACTAAGCTCGAAGTTGTTGACGAGTATGTTTACCTGGGACAAATACTCCGACTAGGTAAGTCCAACTTCGACCGAGAGGTCAATCGACGGTTTCAACTCGGTTGGGCAGCGTTCGGGAAACTACGACACATCTTCTCGTCAGACATACCTCAAAATCTTAAAACGAAATTGTACAACCAATACGTGTTGCCAGTGATGACTTACGGAACTGAGACATGGTCCTTCACTGCTGGCCGTATGAGGAAGCTCAAGGTCGCTCAGCGAGCTATGGAGAGGGCTATGCTCGGAGTTTCACTGCGTGATAAACTTAGAAATGAGGATATCCGCAGTAGAACCAGAGTGACTGACATAGCCCAACGGATTAGTAAGCTGAAGTGGCAGTGGGCCGGCCATATAGCTCGAAGAACCGACAACCGATGGGGAAGAAAGTTTCTTGAGTGGCAGCCTCGTACCGGTAGGCGAAGTGTAGGGCGTCCCCCCACGAGATGGAGTGACGATTTGGTAAGACATGCAGGAAGTCGATGGATGCAGGTGGCTCAGGACCGTGCTTTGTGGCATTCCTTGGGGGAGGCCTATGTTCAGCAGTGGACTTATGAAAGGCTGTAATGATGATGATGATTCTAATCAATGATTTCCCTAACATTGTTTTTGGCGACGCGCTTAAAGTAGTTTATCATTTTCATTCCTTAGAAAAATTTAACAATTTTACAAGTTATTACATTGCTATTAAATTGTATAAGGTTCTTTGAATTAAAGAGATAATCTAAAAGCTGGTGCTTTTCATGTGGTCCTACAAATTTGACTAAGATCTGACCAGTAGTTTTTGAGTTATCCTAAATAATGTGTATTTAATTGACCTCGACTACATTGATGATGATCTTATTTTTATAATTATATTGGAATCGGTTATACAATTTTTTTTTTTAATTTTACAGCTTGTGGAACCTACAAGGTATTCTTAACATTGACTTAGTTTAATATTGTAGTGTATTTGCACACCTCATAAGGTAATAATACAGTGTATATAATTCTAATACACAGTAACACATCTTATACCTGTACTAGGCAAATAAATTAATTTAATTTAATTGTTTTATATACTAGGAAATAATAGGATTATTATTAGTTACTCGACTTTAAAGAAAAGTCATTTCTTCTTTTTTTTTTTAAATTGTAAAATACTCAATTAATAATGAAAATGCTGATGCATTATCACCCCTGAGGACTAAGATGGAATGCCTGGTTTCCAGTAAAAAGGATCTCCGGTTCTCTACACTAACCATACGAAACCCCAACAGAATTAAGCTGCTATTTTACGCTGATATTTTGTAAGGGGATGGTCCTTCCCCGGTCGAACTGACCCATTCGCGCTACAAATATACTACTAATATAGCTTCAGTTTGACTCTACCACGTACAAAAAACAATATAGTAATATAGTTCCATGGCATAGTTAAAGCGCTGAAAGCCTTGGGGTCGAATCCCACATGGGAGAAGTATTTGTATGGCCAACGTATACATTTTCCGGGTCTATAGCTTTAAGCTATATTATGGGTGTAGCACGAGTAAGTCGGCTCAAACGAGGTAGGTCCACGCTCTCACAGAATACCACCGTAAAATAGTAGCTCAATGCTGCCGTGTTTCGTATGGTGTGTGTAGAGAACTGGAGACACTTTTAGTCTTTAGAACGCCATAGACAGGCCACAGAATCTGCTTACTATCAAGCGTTTGCTCGTTTATCACCCTTATTCTACAATAAAAAATAGCTAAGAAATTGATTACAATTCAATATTAACGCAATTTTTTGTCTGTTTGTTTGTTTGTCTATATGCTGTTAATTTCGCAATAAATTTTTAAGAAACAACTTAAACAGCTAGAGACTTGAAACTTAAAACATAGCTTAGAACTGGTAACTATTTCTACGTTTGGAATTATAATTATTTTAATAATTAAGAAACGAGTAAACATTTTAATATTCCGTGAATAGAACTGCTCATAGAATTTTGAAAAGTCACTTACACGATGACGTAAAATAAAAAAAGTCTCTTTATTATTAACAATGCAACACACGTTTGAAAATATTGTTTTTTTTATTATTATCAGCCAGTGTCTGACCACAAGCCCTAGATGGTACATTGCGTTGTTTTAGCGTTACAAAAGTCTGTTTACTCTTGCCTTGAAAAATCCCGGACTGTACTACTTACTGGCAACCCAGAAAAGTGAGTCCAAGCACAAATAGAACTTTCACTAAACCAAGCGTTCCACCAATTCACTTCGAGGGCTGTCTCGCAACAGCGTATCACAGTGAGTTACTCAGACAGGAAGACAAATGCCGGCAAATTATCACACTCCTTTGTTCACAAAATACGCTATGCGAAAGACGATGTATGCTACGTATTTGGTTCTAATGCGTGAAAAAATCGACAACAAAAGGAGACCAACCGATCGTCTTGCTTTTCGATGGTAGAAAAGGAGAAAAAGGGAGGAACTAAGAATCAAGTTTTTCTTGAACTATTTATAATTAATAACAAGAAGATTATGATCAGAACGCTCGTATTGCACATATAACTTAAATCAGACTGCACCTGCAAAATTAATTACCCGGGGTGGTAAATACAATCTTGAGGACATAAACTTACCGACGAGCAAGATGTGATTTTTAGTCAAGGCAAAGGACCGCTCTTGGTTTCATGAGAGCACTTTAGAGTCTAGAGTTAATTAGATCCGTTGCGTTGCAATGTCTTGAATCTATTTACACCCCGCCCAACTAGGAATTTTACACCCTGCCCATGGGGATAGATGTGAGTGTCTATGGTTCATCCAACAAGTCATGCATCCACTTACCATCGCTGGGAGTGTGTGCTCATTTTTCACTCTTATTCTAAAAAAATGAAGTATTTTTGTCTACATCCATAAAGATTACGGCATCAGGAAGGATTAGCTTTAGGGCGGGTGGTTTTAGGGTTGGCAGGAGCTTTATTTTGTATTTTTAAGTAAATAATGTTGTTATAAAGGGGATCGTATTAGACGAGGCAAATGAAAGTACTATTTATGACCTTCGCTGAGTTACTTTAAAAAAAAAGTTACAATAGTCTTATATTTATTACTCCGTTTAGGAGTGGCTTAAGAGAATCCGCTACCCATATCATGCCGTAGGTATCGGGACAAGCGACAGAGGGCAACTGAAGTAAAAAAAATTGCGAACATCAATCCGCCTATCAAAAGCGGCAACAATAGCAAATACCTTCTCTGTGAGACAATATTTAGGAATATTCGGCATTAGATTTTTAATAACTTTTGTTAAATAGGATATTATAATATTAATGTAATGTTTATTCAATATACTGTCAAAAGAGTGAAGAGTGCAATGGACTCAAATAAGACACACTCTATGTTTTTAAATGTCATTTGGGCAGTGTGAACCTCTTACGACTGTTTTTTTTTATTAAATAAGGTGGACAAACCAGGTCACAGTTCAGCTGATGGTAAGTTCGATACTGTTGCCCATAGACACTACAACTACATGTAATCTCGACTTAGTATCAGAATGCAGATGCGTTGTCAACCCAGAGGACTAATATATAATGCCTCATACATACATATATACATAAACACACACACCTGTTACTCAGAGGAATAAGCAGAGACCACGGACTTCCATTTGTCATGATCTTGCACACCTCTCTCGCCTTCTCCAAATCCATATACATGTGAATACATGATCGTCGGTTTAGGGTACTCTTAATTTGGCCCATTTTCAATATATCGCCAATTTGGTCGATAAATTTACGCCTAGGGCGTTCTTTCCTCACACTGTCGTTCACTTCTGCAACATAAATTTGCTTTGTCACTTTTTCCTTATTTATTCTCTCTACATGACCAAACCACTGAAGCATTCCTTTCTTAATCCTGGTCACAACATCAACTTGCAAACCACACTCTTCTTTTATCACAAAATTTCTCACAACATTAGGGACTAACACAGCATTGTGAATTGCCACACGTACCTTTTTGGACACATTCAGACTTTCAGCAATAGATCCCCACTAACTCTATTTTCTGCGTTCACTCGTCTTTCTATGTCCTTATCATATCTAACATCCCTGCTAAATACGCATCTCAAATGTCCCCTGGCAGTTCTTATGAGTTTCCAGAACATTTCAATATTGTTCTGGAAGTTATCTGACATTCTTCTATCATTCTTATCCGTTTTTTCTTACTTTTTACTTTCACCTACTTCTTTTACTCTCTTATTTACACGTCTAAATACAGCCTTTTTTCTTTCAACATCATCATTCATACCGCCAGAATTACCAGCATTGGTTCGACAGATCCAGACTCCATAGTATAGATATATACTGTATAGTATATCTTACTTCTTTAAAAAGAAGAATGTAGTTCACCGTGTAGAGTATAGGAATCTCAACAAAATAGGTTCGCGTTTAAAATAAGAATCAGACGTTGAACAAATTCCAAATTCCCAGATACAAAGGGATTATTATAAAAGCTTTACGCAGGGTAATCCATTATAATTAAGAAGGTCTGGTAACTGAACAATAGGTTTTCAACAATATAGGTTAATTCAATTCTAGCTAAAGTTCACTGAACAATTAGGGATTGTACATTATGTACAAATATTTTTTTATTCTTTTCACAACACTTTATAAGTAATTTAAAAAAATATATTAGTGATATCAAAATGTGCACATCTCGATGTCCTTATTTAATACTTAATTAAGACTCGATGAACATCGATCTTGGTTGATATCTCGCAAACTAATAATTATTTAAAGATTTCATTAATGCATTAGAGTAACTCAATCCATCTAAAGGGAAAGTGCCTTAAAATCTTTTGGTAAGAAGATAGCTTTGTTGATTAATTGCTGTAGTTATTTGTAATCATGTTAACACGCATCCACCAGGTCAACTGACGTAACAGTAAGTAAGTATAATTAAATCACATTTTTCTTTACATATATAGGGTCTAAAAATAATTTCAGACTACATACGAATTTTTTTTTTAATTTATTCACAAAGTAATAATTATAACTTATAAGAAAACATGAGATTACGTACCTATGGTTTGAGACCCGCGATATATCCTCACATATATGCTCATAAAGGTAATCTTAATTTGGCCCATTTTCAATGGTACACTCGCTTCTGCCATTAGTTATGATAAATATATTTTTAATATATTTTCCTATGTGGGTCTACAGGAAGATATTTCGGAAAATTATGGAATAAGTGGAACCTTTGTACAAACTCACTATAAAACTGTTTCTGTATCTTGTAGTGTGTGTATATAAAAAAATCAAAACACACCTTCTTTCTGCAGAAGAAAATGAATTAAAAAGTGTTTTTTTAACTTATTATAAGCCAGTGCTTGACTACAATCTCACATAATTGTAAATATCGATGAAGCTCTAGTTTATCGCATAGTAAATCGCATAATATTGCTGTCTTAGCATAAAATAAGCATATTTATTGTTGCATTGTAGATAGATAGAGATCTTTAAACTTGACACAAGGTGCACCACATAGCACATTTCGGCTCAAGATGAAATACAAACCTATTAAGGATAGGAAAGAAGTCCGATACTGTGACCACATGGTAAACAATATGTTATGTCAATATGCGATATGAAAACTTGCTGATATATTGAATTTTATGGAATGATTAATTCATTCATTTCAACGTCGAGTAGAGCGCGTGATTTTTCTGTATGTACCGCCTGACGGGCGATATCTAATTCTCGAAAACACATTAAGATATTAAAAAAATATATTAACGTAAGTATCTAAGTTTTTAGGTGATAGAACAATTTTTTACGTGGTAGAGCCATGCTACAGTTATATTACTGGTATTTTTTGTAGCACATATAGGTCGGCTCGACCGGGGAGGGACCACGCTCTCACAGAATACCAACGTAAAATATCAGCCTAACGCTGCTGTGTTTCGTATGGTGAGTATAGAGAACCGGAGACCCTTTTTACTGGAAACGAGGAAATTAATTTTAGTCCTCACGGGTTATAACGCATCTGCATTTTGATTCGTAATCGGGGATAGATGCAGATGTCTATGGGCCACAGCAACCACTTACCATCAGGTGAACTGTGTTGTGCTGGTTTGTCACCCTTATCCTATAAAAAAAAGTTTTTGCTAAATAGTCTAAATGAGTAGGTACTACACTCTTCCACCTTTCTGCCACCAAGCAATAACGCTCTGCTTCGGTCTGAAAGGGGCCAGTATGAATACAGGCTGTGAGGAATTCCATGCTCGTCCTAAGAGCAACGCATCTGTTCTTCTTTGTTTGAAGTCGTTGTAGATGTCCATGGACTGCAATAATCACTCACTATCAGGTGGGCTGTATGTTCGATTATTAGATTTCTTAAAGGTCTTTAAGGTATTAGGCTTTAAACAGTGGTAGGGCCACGCGGCAGCTTTTGCTGACGCACGGATGGGCCGGCTCGAACCGGGGTGGTACCACGACCTCACAGAATAACAGTGTGAAGTAGAGGTTTACCTCTGCGTTTCGCTTGGTGAGTGCAGGTGGCCGAAGGCCCTTTTTGTGTGACAACGCATCTGCATTTTGATTTGTAATAGAGGATAGATGTAGATGTCTATGGGCCGCAGCAACCACTTACCATCAGGTGGACTATGTGCTCGTTTACCACCCTTATCCTATAAAAAAAATTAAATGCAGGAGCAGCTATGCTGGTCTAGAAAGAGAGAGAGAGACAAGTATTACTGCGACCTAAATATCTATTGTTAGCGCTGCAATGTCTATAGTTTACCGTTAAGCCTTTTTTTTTTTTTACTTGGGGAAATGCCTACGCATACCCGCCTCGCGGGGGCAAGGACGGGTTATGTCGGACTCGCACCGACTAAAACCCCATGGTGTTCCAACCTCGTCGCAAACTGGCAGGGCCACGGGAACGCTTGCGCACACTTCCGCGGCCCCACCTGCGATGGCCACCCCATGGCGGCCCCTCCTCGGGAGAGGAACACTCCTCTCCCATCTCCCTCTCAGGTAAGGCGCACCAGAACACATGGCGCGCCCTCCTCCTCGGCCCTCAATTTCACATGCGCAACAGACCCCAGCGGCGGATCTGGTCTATGGCTCCGCCGCCAACCAAGATTCGGCTGCGGAGGGTAGGGAGAGCGGCGCCTCGCAATACCGACACTCCTCTCCCCCCGTAGCCCCACCACCACCGCATCAACGGTGCGGCCCCGTTTGAGTCGCGGAGGATAGGGCGAGTGGCGCATCTCCATACCAGCACTTCTCTTCCTCCGCGACTCCACCTCGGCTGCAGAGGTAGGGGTGCGGACTCCCCTCTCACCGCAGCCCCCCGACACACATCCGAAGTGGGCTTCCTAAGCCCACTCGGAGTGGCCACCTCGGGCCGGCCCTACACCTCGGGCCAGCCAAGGGGTTCCTCTTCGTTCACCGCGGTTGACCAAGCCACGGCTACTAAGCCCCCCCGCCACGACAAGGCGGGAACCCGTTCGGGGAGGTACCGTTAAGCCTAAGAATAGAAGGAGTTGCTTAGCTGTGAGCAATTTCACATCTCTTGAGAGGAGTACATGGTTTCCCAGGTGAGTGTTACGTTTGCGCACGAAGGGTCCGCAATCAGTTAGGATGTGCAGAGGCGTTTCTTCTTTTAAGTAAGACGTCAAATTAAAATGTTTCCTGTATTAAATTAAACTGAAACGATATGCTTCTACAATGAAACTTATGATAAGAATGAGCTCACTTACTACCTTACCAGTAGCAAACAGAACCCGGGTTTGGCAACCTGACCCGCATATCCGTTATAAAATTTATCTCTCGCTCACAAAGGTGTATTAAGTCGGCCATTCATAAGGTGACCATTTATTTTTTCCTTGACATGACATGACACCTTTTAAATATTATGTTTTTTAAAAATAAAACACATGTTCATGGAATATTTACAAATATTTACAAAACTGAAAATCAAACTAATGGATTGCAGACTCAGATTGCATTTGAGTTTCTATTAACATCTTCATACATATATATGTATGCAACAATCATTATATAGTTGTGGTATTGGTCTGCCACGTAAAGAGACGTAACGTTTTCAGAAGAGAGGTTGTCATTTAATATCTTATTGTAGTAATAATTAACATAATAACATAACTAATTATAACAATGCATTTGCAACCTATCTTATTTGAAATTGGCTGCAGATGTCCATGAAGCGTAGTAGTCACTGACCATCAGGTGAACTGTCAGTTAGTTTGTCACTTTAGTATAAAAACTAGAAATGGTGAAAAGTTCATGAAATTTATTTGTGAACATTTTCTGCTAGGTATGTAGTTAGTCATTGCAGTGTAGTTAGTAGTGGCATTTCCTCATGCATGATAACAGATATTACTTACATTTTTTTGGAGAACAAGGGTGACCTTTCAGCTCGAGTAACAAAACCGTTTTTAGTGCCTAGAAGACTGCAATGAAGTGGACGATATGAATGACAAGCTCGTGGAAACTGTCCATGCGGTCGGAGCTAAGTTCTGCAAGACTGGAAGAGGAATGGGCTTAATGCGTACATTCTTGACACTGAACCCGTACTTCACCAAAATTGGAGTTAGAATAACTGTCACAGCAGACTAGACTATAATACCTACTCTAAACTGTCCTCTTCATTTTCAGAATTTCCCCAGCTCGTTTGAAAAATCTTTCAAACTTCCCTTTTCTTGTGTCCTATCCCTTTCCTTTTTTGCTTCTCAATTCTCATTACTCACTTTCTTTCTCTTGCTTTGCTCTTCTGCTAAGTTTTCTTTTTCGGGGGTGTTTGTTACATTGCGAACTTTCTAAGAGCCCTCTTCTTTGCCAAAGAGGGTTTGACGCACATTTTAACAAATAAATAATTTTTTTCTAATTTATTTTCCTGTTCTTTCTTTGGTGAATAAAGACCAAACTTACTTTTTTGTAGCCCAACCGTGACGTTTCCTAGTCCAGATTTTAGCTTTTTCATATACCTGTGTAATTTCATATGACAAGTATCTAATTCTTTAATAACGGTTTATATTTTTCTTCCATATTTTATGACTTCATCCGCCGCCCTTTGCATGAACTCCTAAGATACAGAACCTCGTGTTGTTTCCGAGTATAAATCCATATGCTGCAAAAGAAAAAAAAAACAATACTTTTTACTGCATTACTAGTACAGATGAACTGGGGGTAAGCTGTTCCGAGGTCACAACATTCCCCAAAAGAAAGGTACTTCTAGCCCCAATAACACATGTCTTCAAAAAAGCAAATCATAGGTTAGGTTACGAAACATACGCAGTTTTAACGTAGTATATCGATAGATACTGGATATATTTCTGTATCAAAACATCAAATAATTAAAAGTTAGTTATTACGTTTCGTAAGATTGACCATAAAAATTAAAAATACAAATATTTAATTACGTGTTTCAGTTTTTTTTTTATATGATAAGGGTGACAAACGAGCACACAGTCCACCTGATGGTAAGTGGTTGCTGCGGCCCATAGACATCTACATCTATCCTCTATTACAAATCAAAATGTAGATGCGTTGTCACCCGTGAGGACTAAGATGGAATGCCTCATTTTCAGTAAAAGGGGCCTCCGGCCACCTGCACTCACCAAGCGAAACGCAGAGATAAATCTCAACTTCACGCTGGTTTTCTGTGAGGTTGTGCTACCACCCCCGGTTCGAGCCGGCCCATCCGTGCGACAGTAAAAACTGCCGCGAGGCTCTACCACTGTAAAAGTTGATTCGCGAACTCACTTTCCGATGTACCGTCGCCACTGGCCAAACTATGATGGCTGCCATCGGTGCGCTGTAATGTTCAGTTTCACGACGAATTTACTACAAATTTTACCTTATTTTCTCACACAGCTATTTCAATCGGAACAATTTAACCCGGGAAATTTTTAACCCCGCTCTCCTACATAGTCACAAAAATTAAGGGATATATAAAAATCTAAATTTTTGGGTGATTTTGAACAAGCTGTAGCCGAGGAAAAGATCGTACAGCAAATAAAATTGTAACTCCAAGTGTATAGTTTTCAGATCTGGCCATTAATTAATTTATCAGTTTCAAGGTACTCCACTTGTTGCCTCAGCCAGTATCGGAATCCTCGGCGTCGACATATTGAGTGACGTGCAGTTTCGTGGTCATTTGGAAGAGAAGACCAAATTGGCCTCTAAAAAGCTTGGCGTGCTCAGCAGAGCGGGACAGTATTTCATGCCGGCACATGTCGTGAAGCGACAATTAAAAGAGAAGGAAAACCTAACCTGCGATCAGCAAAACAACCAAATAGACCAAGACAATAATATATTTAAGTTTTTAAAAGAGTATTTACAATTTTATATATCAAAAATGGAGTATGAATGTGAGGATGGATGATGTGATTTACAAATTATTTTTTAAAAAAAAGGTAATAAAAAAAATATTTATGTCGTAGCTGAGTCCAAAGATCCCAAGCGTGCTCTCAGCGCCTGGAACGAGCACGCACGGCGTAGGTGGGTAGGCGTGGGCGTCTCTAGGGGACGACCTCAGGTGAATGCGGCGATTGCAGGATCGGCGACTTCAGCCCAGACAGGAGCTTGCAGGATCCTCAGCGACTTCAGACAGCGCAGTGGCCTGCAGGATCCGGTGACTGCAGGCGGGACAGAGGTTTGTAGGTTCCGGTGATTTCGGGCAGAACAGAGGTTTGTAGGTTCCGGCGACTCCAGGTAGAGTAGAGACTTGTGGGATCTCGGCGACTTCAGGCAGAGCAACGTTTTGTAGGATCCGGCGACTTCAGGCAGAGCAACGGATCGTAGAGTCCAGTGGCTTCAGGCAGGATAGAGGCTTGCAGGATCCCGGGGCTGAGCGGCCCCGGGATAAGGCCTTTAGAAGATGCTTCCGATACGAGAACTGAAGCAAGACTGAATTTCTTCACCGATTGTTCGGCTTTTATATCTTTCTAGAGAGAACGGAAAAATTATTTAAATTAAAAGGAAATTTATTGTAAATGACCTAGAGCAAAAGAGTATTTATGTGAAAATATCGAGATAAAACATCATATCGGTAACGAATTTGAATAAAAATTGCCATGACAACGGTATAAATAGTAGTTGTCATAAAAACCAATTTTTGGTTTTTGGACTTTTATTAAGAAATTATTACATTTAAGTATGAATTGAGATATGATTCACATAGGAAAAACTTATGCACGGCTGCGTGCATGAAGCCTGAAATTGTAGAGTTACAGAGAATTCAATAAAAGACCATAAAAGGTAAGACTTCATTGACAGCTATTTTAAAAGTGATAAATAGTGTGAAAATACGAAGTAAAATGATATGTTATTGTGTAAAAAACGTTACAGGATCCTATAGAAATAAAGGTGATGCAAAATATAAATGCAGAAAATCAAAAACAGAATGAAAAAAATAGTATAAAGTGATGCAAAACATGAATGCAGAATATCAAAACAGAATGAAGAATTAGTGTACAATGAAATGTAAGTAGTATAACACTACACACAATGCCTGCAACTTTACAAGGTGCAGGTTCGGACTCACATGGAATATTGTTCCCATCTCTGGAATGGGGCTCCCCAGTGCCAGCTCCTTCCACTTGATCGCATCCGCATCGCAGATCGGCTCGAATCGTCGACGACCGAGTCCTTTCCGATCGGCTCGACTCATTGGCGTTGCGAAGAGATGTTGCATCTATTTGCATTTTCTTTCTCATTTACCACAGGGAGTGCTCTGAGGAATTGTTCGGATTAATCCCAGCCGCCAAATTTCACGAACGCACATCGCGGCAGAACTTCCGATACCATCCACACCATCTGGATGATTGGCGGTCCACCACTGTGCGATTTAGAAGATGTTTTATTCCTCGCACAACTTCCTTGTGGAATCGATTGCCACCAGCAATTTTTCCGGACCGATACGACTTAGGGACCTTCAAGAAAAGAACCTACTCCTTTTTAAAAGGCTGGCAACGCATTTGCAATTCCCCTGGTGTTGCGGTTGTTCATGGGCGGCGGTAGTCACTTACCATCAGGTGAGCCGCATGCTCGTTTGCCCCCTCTCCTATAAAAAAATCATGTTTGGATCTGGTGTGATCCGAAAGAAACTACTGAAAAATGAATAAGAATCGAAAATTTGGTCATAATAGTGATATTTTATTTTACGAAAACGATAAATTTGAAGCTTCGAGAAAAAAATCACAGCGCTTTGAATTTCTGAGGGATATTCCGAGACACCTAAAGGTTGAAAAATTACTTTATGTATTATTTTTCATTTATCATTTATAAAGTTATACCAAATTATTCAAATATACTTCAAAATGCGAATATTTTTTTTTCAGTCGAAGTTATCGCGTCAAATTTTTTTTTTCGTATTAAGCCACTCATGGTGCCTTATGAGAAATGTCATGCAGTTTTAAAAACTTCCTTTAATTTCTTATACGATCATGATTTCTGGAGTTATTGATTATCAAAATTAGAAAGAACTTTTTTGCTTTGATCGATGATAACTCCGCGTAAAATCATTGCATAGGTTTTTCGATTACGTCAAATTAAAGGGCACATTTAGTGAAATAATAAAAAGAATTTTTTGATGCCCGTAGACCTTTTTTAAGACGAACAAAAAATTGTAATTTTTTCGATAGTTTTCTTAGAACCAAAAATAATAAAAAAATTATGGCCAGATTTGAAAACTTGACAGAAATTTGGAGCTATTATTTCCTTTTTTTACAACGATTTTCATCGGTGATACAGCTCATTCAAAATCACCCAAAAATTTAGAACTTTTTATATTCCTTAATTGTTTAACAAGTTTATATTCCTTGCAGATAATCTGGGATTACTATTAAAATTTTGTAGGCAATTAAAGCATAGGTATTTTCGCATCAAACAAAATATATGGGAGTATGTATATGTTACGTAGTAACATTATTTAAACTGTGGTCCGGGGTTGTTGCTTTTATGGTATAAGTTAAAAGATGTAAGCGAGTGTCATGCTCCATAGCAGTTTACTGAAATTATAATTTATCCATCACAGTTAGGTACCGGGGGGAAATCTTTGTTTACGAGAGCACAAGGGATTTGTGTGTGATAGAAATCATTTGGCCGCTGAGCTTCAGCACGTCAAGCAAGTATTGCAGGTCAACAAGCTTCAGGTCTCGCGCCTGCGTTACAGTGACCGGGTGAAGCCGGCCACAGTCAAGCGTGTGCCTGCTATACTATCATATGTTAGAGAAGTCATAGACAAGGTTGGCTACATTTTGAATCGACCATCCATTAGAACGTCCTACAAGCCACAAAAGAAGTTTAACCATTTTTACCAACCGTCAAGTATAATATCCCTCTACAAGATACAGAAGTGTACAAGTTGATTGTGAATGTGGTCTCTCTTACATAGGACAAACAAAAAGATATATGAAAACCACCTAAGTCTAACTCGCTGTGAAATTTGTTGCATATAATTTGCGTCTTATAAGAAATCAATAACTCTGAAATTGTATAAATAGCGCGGACGCAAGGCGTAGCGGGGCGGGTGCAGTGCGTGTGCGGGGCGAGTGCGGGGCCGGCGCGGAGCGCGAACTAGGCGGGCGCGTGGCGTGTGCGAGGCGTGTGAGGTTTAACGACGATAAATGCAATTTCAGATTTATTGATTGGCCATAAGACTCAAATTATATTTTTCAAATTCAAAACAAAACAAATCAAAACAAATTTCAAAGCGAGTTAGACGTGGGTTCTGACGTGCGTGGCGTGCGCGTACCGGGTTCGTGTCGTCGGAACGCGGCCTCTTAATTTAATGGGATGTCATTCCGACACGACCGGAGAGATAAAGGGCTTCTGCGCCTTATGTATTGGACCTTTAGAATCTTAAGACCAACGGATTACGTACGAGGCACGGGTGTGAAATACTGTCATTTTTCTGACTCTGACTGTTACTGAGAATTTCTCGACAAGAAACCCAATAACTGATATTTCTGCCCGGAATGTATTATTAGATGTTGGTTATTGAGCTAAATTAGTTTTTAATTGTACCTGAGAGAGTCGCTATATTATGGCCGTAGCACGAATTGGTCGGCTTAACTAGGACCACGCTCTCACAGAATACCAGCGTAATATAGCAGCTTAATGCTGCTGTACTTTGTATGGTGTGTCTAGAGAACCGGATACCCTTTTTACTGGAAACGAGGTATTCCATGTTAGTTCTCAGAGGTGACAACGCGTTGGAATTTTGGTACTTAATTGAAAATAGATGTACATGCCACAGCATATTTTACCATCAGATTGACTGTGTGCTCGTTAATCACTTTTATTCTATAAAAAGAGACTAACATCCAACAATATATCAAAGTTAAAAATTTAAATATAAATCTAACGTTACATACACAGTGCAGCAATTCTTTTCTTAAAGTTTGGGGGATTAGTTTTCAACCGACGTAGATGGATGACGACAGTATAAAACTCCCTCATAAATTCCAGAATATATTGTACTTACAGAACTTCGTAGACTAAAAATAAAATTTGGTAAAACGTGCAAGCAATGCAATGAGAACAGAAATGGTTTTATTTAAAAAAAAACAAAGAAATGAAAAATTATAAAATTTATCCTTTTTATTTCAGCCCGAAACAAGCTACAGCTAGGCGTGTATTTAATTGTATAACGGAATTGTCATAATGGGATGTGGAACTTATATTTGTTACAAACAGAAACGTTTCTTGCTCAAAACTTTTGACAGACGAAAACATTAGGCTTCAATTAAAAGTAGTTTAACTGAAATTCCGATTAAAACTAGTTTTGACCAAGAAAGCAGTCAAAAGCACTTTGTTACCGGTCAAACCCTATTTTAGGACAAACTAGTATTTAACTAAACTAGTTGCTTATATTCTTAAATAATATTCTAGTGTTCTAATATATAAAATCAAGGGAAAAATAAAACAAGATCAATTGAGGAATTGTTCGGATTAATCCCAGCCGCCAAATTTCACGAACGCACATCGCGGCAGAACTCCCGATACCATCCACACCATCTGGATGATTGGCGGTCCACCACTGTGCGATTTAGAAGATGTTTTCTTCCTCGCACGACTTCCTTGTGGAATCAATTACCATCAGCGATTTTTCCGGACCGATACGACTTAGGGACCTTCAAGAAAAGAGCGTACTCCTTTTTAAAAGGCCGGCAACGCATCTGCAATTCCCTCCCTGGTGTTGCAGTTGTTCATGGGCGGCGGTAGTCACTTACCATCAGGTGAGCCGCATGCTCGTTTGCCCCCTCTCCTATAAAAAAAAATCAACTTC
>JAVANC010000003.1:38261891-38377388 GCA_033319125.1 Parnassius glacialis | reverse complement strand
TAATACTTGATCATCAGCATAGAGAAAACATTTGACGAGTATCTCATTCATTCTCAACCCACTTTCATTCTCTTTTAAATCTGTCAAACAATTGTCCATGAACAGATTAAACAGCCACGGTGACGCTACACATCCCGGTCTAACACCTTTTTCGATATTAAACCATTCAGTGTATGCCCCGTTTATCCTTACACAAGCACTAGAATCCTTATAAAGAGATTGCAATGCTCGTATGAGGATACTGCTCACACCGTTCACGGACAGTGCTGACCACAATTCATTCCTCACCACTCTATCATAGGCCTTTTCTAGATCTACGAAGGCGCAGTAGACTTTCTTGTTTTTAGCCAAACACTTTCGGCTATGCACCGCAAGGAAAAGACCTGATCCGTACATCCCATACCCTTTCTAAATCCCGCTTGTGCATCCCATACTTTCTCGTCTGTTTCATTCACAACCCTTTCAATCAACACTTTCGCATACAATTTACCGACAACGCTAAGAAGGCTTATACCACGGTAATTTATGCAGTCCTGCCGTGACCTTTTCCCTTATACAATGGCACGATTACGGCTTTGCACCAGTCTCCCGGTACTTGCCCATTTTGCCAGCACAGATTGAAAAGGCGGTACAGCTGACTAGCCACCAGGCCCTGTCCAGCCCTTAGCATCTCGACGGTAATCCTGTCATACCCTGCAGCCTTACCTAATCTCATACTTTTCAACGCTTTCACTATTTCATCCATGCTTATCTCATTTTCATCAACATTTATATTATTTTCCGTGGAAGATGGCAGATGCTGTACCTGCACTTCCTCTCTTTCAAACAAACTTTCAAAATACTCTTTCCATCTCTTTAACACACATTCTTCTCCTTTTATAATGCTCCCATCTTGACTCCTGATTGTACTCAGCTCCGAGTTAGAAGTTTTTCCTCTGGCTGTTTTGAAAGTTTTCCAGAAAAACTTAATGTTTGACTGGAAATCTTCAGTGAGCCTCCTATCGAAATCATCTTTTCGTTCTTCTTTCTTTCTAGACACAATTTCTTTCGCTGCTGTTTTCAATCTTTTATACTTCGTTCTTGCTTCCTTTATCTCGTCATCCGTTGCCTTTTGAACTTTTTGGTTAGCTTTTGTTGCTAACCAATCCAATCACGCTTTCTTCTTTTCTTGCAAAACCCTTTGTACATCTTTTTCCATCCACGCGTTATCATTCTTTCTCCCTTTCTTTCTTTTAGCTATTCCGCTACCTCAATTGCAACATTTACAACCCCTTTCTTAAATGTCTTCCACAAATCTTCAATCACTCCTATCTCTTCTATCCCTTTAAACATTTCTTTCAGTTTCTCTACATACTCGTCTTTCTTTTCTTTTTCTTGTAGATTTTCCACTTTAACTCTGTCCAAAACACTCGTAGACTCGGCCCCTCGGTGTCGCCACCGTTTAAAGAGGCCACGCATTCGGGCTATGACCAGGAAGTGTACTGTGTCGAGGCCTATCCGCGGTATGCCCGAGTATCTAGCACTTTCTTCCTCAGTCTTTCATCCACAATTACAAAATCAATCATACTTCTAGACTCACCCTCATCTCTTGTATACAAATGGATCTTTTTGTGGTCAAACATTGTGTTGGCCACGCACAGATTCCATTCCAAGCATACTTCAAGCAGGTTTCTCCCATTGTCATTCACTCTCTCGTCCCCAAACATACCCAGAACTCCTTCATACCCATCACGCTTTACTCCAACCCATCCATTAAAGTCCCCTTACATCACGATCCGTTCATTTTCTCCGCATTTATTCAAGACCTCTCTCATGCTATCCCAAAATTCCTCTCTCTCTTGTTGTGTTTTTAGTGACCCACCTCCACGCAGATCCGTCGGTGCATAGACCCTAAGGATAAATAAGCGAGTGAGTCCGACTTTTAACCTAATCCAGAGGAGTCTTGGGCTTACACATTCATGCTCCATCACACATTCAACCATTCGAGATGAAAGAATCACACCAACTCCCTGACAGCCTCGGCTGGTTTGGGGGACTCCCGACCAGTATGCCGTGTAAGGGACATGAACCGTGGTGTCAAGGCAACGTTCATCCATCATCTGACATACTTCATCTACCTTACCATCCATTCCTCCTCTTACATTCAACGTAGCGAAGCGGCTCTCCGTGGGCCGCTTTTCGCCCCCGCGAGAAACGAGACGTGATGGGTGGCGAACCACATCGCCGCCATTTTGGTTAATTTTATGGTTATCCATTGCGTTCCCACGAATAGCGAAGGAAAGGTTTGTCCCCTCCCAGCAGAGCCCCGCATGCCAGGGTAAGGCTAGCCTAATTCTGGGGTCGCCCGGTCCCAGGGCAGTGTGGCACGCTAACGACTAGGCTCGCCCCTAGCCATGCATCCATCCGCGCGGCCGACGTTGGATTGGCAGAGGGTAGGAATAGGAAAACAGGAAGGATAGGTGGTGTGTAAAGGAAGAGTAAGGTAAGTTAGGGTAGGAAATAGAAAATGTAGGATATTACCGTCCATGAGGGCAAGGGATAGGACAGTAATAGCTAGGCAAGCCGGGGTCGCATACCCGTATACCATACCACAACTACCGGACAGGTAAATTGGGATGAGTATCCCTCGACTCTCCGGATCGAATGACCAAAATTATTATGTACGATATTCTACTGGGTTTAGCGACTTACCGCTACAATCTCCCTGCAACCACGAATCCAGGGGCTGGCTAACGGAGCTCGGGGCAGTTGTTGCAATGATAGTAGTATAAAAGTTCAGCAGAGTGTATCGCACAAGAGTCCATAGTTTGCACGTGCAACAATTCCAGGTAAAAGAGATCTTGAGAGACGAGCTTGAGTAACACGAAATTATTTGTATGCGCGCGCGTCGGTGGTTTTGATTAGACTGTTCACAATTACCGCCAATCGATGTGGCGCTTGTGTCGCACAGAGAACCATAATCCGCAAGATTATGGATGCATTCAGAATGAAAACAGTTGATCGCTAACCCAATGAATTTAATAGAAATATAGAAAAAATAACATCTTCGAAATTGTGTTGCCTTGTACTTGTTATTATATACGAAAAAAAAAGAAACCAAAAACACAATATATTAATAATCTGTTCCAGTACGTTTTTCAGTAATATGGGTCTCCGGTTCTCTACACTCACCATACGAAACACAGCAGTATCAAGCTGCCATTTCACGCTGGTATTCTGTGAGAGCGTGGTCCTTCCCCGGTCGAGCCAACCCATTCATGCTACAACTATACTACTAATAAAGCTGCATCATGATTCTACCACGTATACCACCTGCAACAAACTGCAATAAAAGAAGGCTAAAGATGCGTTGTCACCTTAGAAAATCAAGATACCTCACAGCCAGAAATATAACTATCAAAATAGTTTTTCAATACATATCATAAATAATACTTATTAAAAGTCATTCTTATCTTTTATTTTATCACTGGTCCTAAGAAGAATGAGGGATCTAGATATTTTTTAGAAAAAAAAATTATAGTTTACAATCATATATTAGGTTACACAATTTACTATAAAAAATCATATTAGATTAAATGTGTAAAAAATTAAACAGCTAAGCTAAGGTAATAAAATAAAATAATGTGTCTAACCTAGTTTGAAGAGCACCTTCCGCCATCCTCCAATTGCGCGCACTATCCTCATCGCCACTAAGTCCAGAACCACTACTTATAACACTATTACGCTATGAAAGACACGAACGTCGATAATACGACACGTGTTTTGCTTTTAAACGAGGCTTCCTTAGATGAAGTAGAATTTACGGTGCCTGACCGCTTAGACTTGTTCACTTTTCTATTTCTCTTTTCTATTCTCTTAATAATATTTTACTAGAAATATCTTGGTAGCGGCATCGGCGTTTCCAGGGGCTATTCTAATCAATCAATCAGTGCCGTGTATTGGCGGTCAAGAATATCCACTATCCCATATCTTCCCGTGGGTGTCGTAAAAGGCGACAAAGGGAAACAGGCAGGAGATGGGCAGCAGCATCTTCCTGATAGTAGCCGAAATTACAATAAAAAAAAACTGCGTTTGCCAACCCGCTCGCCCAGCGTGGCAACTATGGTAAATACTCCCCTATGAATAGAGTAATAAAGAGACGGCTCCCAGTCCCCGGCGGCCCCGCTTTTCCTGGCTACGGTGGCGACCATGGTAACGGCAGGGCAGGGGGTGCTAAGAATCTCCGGTGGAGGTTCGATTGTCACCTTAGACGACTCGACCTGGCAATGTACAACGTACGCACCCTGAGGACAGGCGAGAAGATCGTGGAGCTGGAAGAAGAGAGAGACAAGTTACGCTGGCATATTATAGGATTACCCGAAGTCAGAAGAGCGGGGGAGGACACGGTAATCCTCGAATCCGGCAACTTGCTCTAGCACCGGGAGGGTGACCATATGTCCCAAGGAGCTGTCGGATTTATCGTCAACAAGTATCTCGTTAACAACGTTTTAAAGATCGAGAGTGTGTCGACAAGTGTTGCGTACCTTATACTCAGAATCACCAAAAGATATTCGCTGAAGGTCATACAGGTTTACGCACCAACCTCGGCACACCCCGATGAGGAGGTGGAGGAAATGTATGAGGATATCTCTAGAGACATGCATTCCTCCAAAAGCCAATATACGGTGTTAATGGGATACTTCAATGCAAAACTAGGCACAAGAGAGAACGGTGAGCTGAAAGTAGGGAAATTTGGAATAGGGCAACGGAACCCAAGGGGCAAGCAGCTGGCCAAATTCATGGAGAAAGAGGGACTCTTTCTTCTAGAAGCGGCCTCACAGGAAGTGGACCTCGTCAAGCCACGACAGTTCGACAAAAATGAGATTGACTTCATTATGACGACCAGACCACAACTGTTCAGTGATGTCTCCGTAATCGCGAGGTGAAAACTGGTAGCGATCACCGAATGGTTAGAGGCACACTGAACATAAACGTTAAGTGTTGGAGAGGTCTAGTCTAATGAAGTCAACGCTCAGTCCCCCTTGTGCTCTGTTCCAAAGTTCTGAAACCTTTCAGCTCGAGTTACAAAACTATTTTCAGTAACTAGAAGACTACAATGAAGTGGACGATGTGAATGACAAGCTCGTGGAAACTATCCATGCGGTCAGAGCTAAGTTCTGCAAGACCCGCCGCAGAAGAACACGAAAACTTTCCGATCACACTCTTAACCTCATGGCTGTTAGACAAGAGATGAAGCTACATTCTTCAACAGATTTGACAGTATACAGGCGTTGACCCATGAGGACTAAGATGGAATGCCTCGTTTCCAGTAAAAAGGATCTCCGGTTCTCTACACTCACCATACGAAACCCCAACAGCATTAAGCTGCTATTTACGCTGGTATTTTGTGAGAGCATGGTTCTTCCCCGGTCGAACTGACCCATTCGCGCTAAAAATATACTACTAATATAGCTTCGGTATGGCTCTACCACGTACAAAAAACAATATAGTAATATAGTAATATTGTTCCATGGCGTAGTTAAAGCGCTGAAAGCCTTGGGGTCGAATCCCGCACGGGACAAGTTTTTGTATCGCCAGAGTATACATTTTCCGGGTCTATAGCTTTAAGCTATATTATGGGTGTAGCTCGAATAAGTCGGCTCGACCGAGGTAGGCCCTCGCTCTGACAGAATACCACCGTAAAATAGTAGCTCAATGCTGCCGTGTTTCGTATGGTGTGTGTAGAGAACTGGATACACTTTTAGTCTTTAGAACGCCATAGACAGGCCACAGCATCTGCTTACTATCAGGCGTTTGCTCGTTTGTCACCCTTATTCTGTAATAAAAAATAGCTAAGAAATTGATTACAATTCAATATTAACGCAATTTTTTGTCTGTTTGTTTGTTTGTCTATATGCTGTTAATTTCGCAATAAATTTTTAAGAAACAACTTAAACAGCTAGAGACTTGAAACTTAAAACATAGCTTAGAACTGGTTACTATTTCTACGTTGGGAATTATAATTATTTTTATAATTAAGAAACGAGTAAACATTTTAATATTCCGTGAATAGAACTGCTCATAGAATTTTGAAAAGTCACGATGACATAAAATAAAAAAGTCTCTTTATTATTAACAATGCAACACACATTTGAAAATATTGTTTTTTATTATTATCAGCCAGTGTCTGACTACAAGCCCTAGATGGAACATTGCGTTGTTTTAGCGTTACAAAAGTCTGTTTACTCTTGCCTTGAAAAATCCCGGACTGTACTACTTACTGGCAACCCAGAAAAGTGAGTCCAAGCACAAATAGAACTTTCACTAAACCAAGCGTTCCACCAATTCACTTCGAGGGCTGCCTTGCAACAGCGTATCACAGTGAGTTAGTCAGACAGAAAGACAAATGCCGGCAAATTATCACACTCTTTTGCTCACAAAATACGCTATGCGAAAGACGATGTATGCTTCGTATTTGGTTCTAATGCGTGAAAAAAATCGACAACAAATGGAGACCAACCGATCGTCTTGCTTTTCGATGGTAGAAAAAGAGAAAAAGGGAGGAACTAAGAATCAAGTTTCTCTTGAATTATTTATAATTAATAACAAGAAGATTATGATCAGAACGCTCGTATTGCACATGTAACTTAAATCAGACTGCACCTGCAAAATTAATTAACCGGGGTGGTAAATACAATCTTGAGGACATAAACTTACCGACGAGCAAGATGTGATTTTTAGTCAAGGCAAAGGACCGCTCTTGGTTTCATGAGAGCACTTTAGAGTCTAGAGTTGATTAAATCCGTTGCGTTGCGTTGTCTTGCATCTCTTTACACCCCGCCCAACTAGGAGTTTTAAACCCTGCTCCATGGGGATAGATGTGAGTGTCTATGGTTCATCCAACAAGTCAAGCATCCACTTACCATCGCTGGGAGTGTGTGCTCATTTTGTCACTCTTATTCTATAAAAAAATGAAGTATTTTTTGTCTACATCCATAAAGATTACGGCATCAGGATGGATAATCTTTAGGGCGGGTGGTTTTAGGGTTGGCAGGAGCTTTATTGTGTATTTTTAAGTAAATAATGTTGTTATAAAAGGGATCGTGCTAGACGAGGCAAATAAAAGAACTATTTATGAACCGCGGTGAGTTACTTAAAAAAAAGTTACAATAGTCCTATATTTATTACTCCGTTTAGGAGTGGCTTAAGAGAATCCGCTACCCATATCATGCCGTAGGTATCGGGACAAGCGACAGAGGGCAACTGAAGTAAAAAAAATTGCGACCATCAACCCGCCTATCAAAAGCGGCAACAATAGCAAATATCTTCTCTGTGGGACAATATTTGGGAATGTTCGGCATTAGATTTTTAATAATTTATGATTAAATAGGATATTATAATTATATGTAATGTTTATTCAATATACTGTCAAACGAGTGAAGAGTGCAATGGACTCAAATAAGACACACTCTAAGTATTTAAATGCCATTTCGGGCAGTGTGAGCCTTACGACGGTTTTTTTATTGAATAAGGTGGACAAACGAGGTCACAGTTCAGCTGATGGTAAGTTCGATACTGTTGCCCATAGACACAACAACCTACATGTAATATCGACTTAGTATCAAAATGCAGATGCGTTGTCAACCCAGAGGACTAATATAGAATGCCTCATACATACATATATACATAAACACTCACACCTGTTACTCAGAGGAATAAGCAGAGACCACGGACTTCCATTTGTCATGATCTTGACACACCTCTCTCGCCTTCTCCACATCCATATACATGCGAATACATGATCGTCAGTTTAGGGTACTCTTTATTTGCCCCATTTTAAATATATCGCCAATTTGATCGATAAATTTACGCCTAGGGCGTTGTTTCCTGACACTGTCGTTCACTTCTGCAATATAAATTTGCTTTGTCACTTTTTCCTTATTTATTCTCTCTACATGACCGTTTGGTCAGAAATTTGGTTTGGTTTGGTCGTTTAGTCACTGAAGCATTCCTTTCTTAATCCTGGTCACAACATCAACTTGCAAGCCACACTCTTCCTTTATCACACAATATTGTGACTAAAACAGCATTGTGAATTGCCATACGTACCTTTTTGGACACATTCAGACTTTCAGCAATAGATCCCCACTAACTCTATTTTCTGCGTTCACTCGTCTTTCTATGTCCTTATCATATCTACCATCCCTGCTAAATACGCATCTCAAATGTCCCCTGGCAGTTCTTATGAGTTTCCAGAACATTTTAATATTTGTCTGGAAGTTATCTGACATTCTTCTATCATTCTTATCCGTTTTTTCTTACTTTTTACTTTCACCTACTTCTTTTACTCTCTTATTTACACGTCTAAATACAGCCTTTTTTCTTTCAACATCATCATTCATAGCGCCAGAATTACCAGCATTGGTTCGACAGATCGAGACTCCATAGTATAGATATATACTGTATAGTATATATTACTTCTTTAAAAAGAAGAATGTAGTTCACCGTGAAGAGTATAGGAATCTCAACAAAATAGGTTCAAGTTTAAAATAAGAATCAGACGTTAAACAAATTCCAAATTCCCAGATACAAAGGGATTATTATAAAAGCTTTACGCAGGGTACTCCATTATAATTAAGAAGGTCTGGTAACCGAACAATAGGTTTTCAACAATATAGGTTAATTCAATTCTAGCTAAAGTTCACTGAACAATTAGGGATTGTACATTATGTAAAAATATTTATTTATTCTTTTCACAATACTTTATAAGTAATTTAAAAAAATATATTAGTGTAATCAAAAGGTGCACATCTCGATGCCCTTATTTAATATTTAATTAAGACTCGATGAACATCGATCTTGGTTGATATCTCGCAAACTAATAAGTTTTTAAAGATTTCATTAATGCATTAGAGTAACTCAATCCATCTAAAGGGAAAGTGCTTTAAAAGCTTTTGGTAAGAAGATAGCTTAGTTGATTAATTGTTTTAGTTATTTGTAATCATGTTAACACGCATGCCCCCAGGTCAACTGACGTAACAGTAAGTTAGTATAATTAAATCACATTTTTCTTTACATACTCGTATATAGGGTCTAAAAATAATTTCAGACTATTTACGAAATTTTTTTTAACTTATTCACAAAGTAATAATTATAACTTATAAGAAAACTTGAGATTATATACCTATGGTTTGAGACCCGCGATATATCCTCGCATATATGCTCATAAAGGTAATCTTAATTTGGCCCATCTTCAATGGTACACTCGCTTCTGCCATAAGTTATGATAAATATATTTTTAATATACTTTCCTTTGTGGATCTACAGGAAGATATTTCGGAAAATAATGGAATAAGTGGAACCTTTGTACAAACTCACTATAAAACTGTTTCTGTATCTTGTTGTGTGTGTATATAAAAAAATCAAAACACACCTTCTTTCTGCAAAAGAAAATGAATTAAAAAGTGTTTTTTAACTTATTATAAGCCAGTGCTTGACTACAATCTCACCTAATTGTAAATATCGGTGAAGCTCTAGTTTATCGCATAGTAAATCGCATAATATTGCTGTCTTAGCATAAAATAAGCATATTTATTCTTGCCTTGTAGATAGATAGAGATCTTTAAACTGTGCACCACGTTGCACATTTCGGCTCAAGATGAAATACAAACCTATTAAGGATAGGAAAGAAGTCCAATAATGTGACCACATGGTAAACAATATGTTATGTCAATATGCGATATGAAAACTTCCTGATATATTGAATTTTATGGAATGATTAATTCATTCATTTCAACGTCGAGTAGAGCGCGTGATTTTTCTGTATGTACCGCCTGACGGGCGATATCTAATTCTCGAAAACACATTAAGATATTAAAAAAATATATTAACGTAAGTATCTAAGTTTTTAGGTGATAGAACAATTTTTTACGTGGTAGAGCCATGCTACAGTTATATTACTGGTATTTTTTGTAGCACATATAGGTCGGCTCGACCGGGGAGGGACCACGCTCTCACAGAATACCAACGTAAAATATCAGCCTAACGCTGCTGTGTTTCGTATGGTGAGTATAGAGAACCGGAGACCCTTTTTACTGGAAACGAGGAAATTAATTTTAGTCCTCACGGGTTATAACGCATATGCATTTTGATTCGTAATCGGGGATAGATGCAGATGTCTATGGGCCACAGCAACCACTTACCATCAGGTGAACTGTGTTGTGCTGGTTTGTCACCCTTATCCTATAAAAAAAAGTTTTTGCTAAATAGTCTAAATGAGTAGGTACTACACTCTTCCACCTTTCTGCCACCAAGCAATAACGCTCTGCTTTGGTCTGAAAGGGGCCAGTATGAATACAGGCTGTGAGGAATTCCATGCTCGTCCTAAGAGCAATGCATCTGTTCTTCTTTGTTTGAAGTCGTTGTAGATGTCCATGGACTGCAATAATCACTCACTATCAGGTGGGCTGTATGTTCGATCATTAGATTTCTTAAAGGTCTTTAAGGTATTAGGCTTTAAACAGTGGTAGGGCCACGCGGCAGCTTTTGCTGACGCACGGATGGGCCGGCTCGAACCGGGGTGGTACCACGACCTCACAGAATAACAGTGTGAAGTAGAGGTTTACCTCTGCGTTTCGCTTGGTGAGTGCAGGTGGCCGAAGGCCCTTTTTGTGTGACAACGCATCTGCATTTTGATTTGTAATAGAGGATAGATGTAGATGTCTATGGGCCGCAGCAACCACTTACCATCAGGTGGACTATGTGCTCGTTTACCACCCTTATCCTATAAAAAAATTAAATGCAGGAGCAGCTATGCTGGTCTAGATAGAGAGAGAGAGACCAGTATTACTGCGACCTAAATATCTATTGTTAGCGCTGCAATGTCTATAGTTTACCGTTAAGCCTTTTTTTTTTTTTTTTACTTGGGGAAATGCCTACGCATACCCGCCTCGCGGGGGCAAGGACGTGTTATGTCGGACTCGCACCGACTAAAACCCCATGGTGTCCCACCCTCGTCGCAAACTGGCAGGGCCACGGGAACGCTTTCGCACACTTCCGCGGCCCCACCTGCGATGGCCACCCCATGGCGGCCCCTCCTCGGGAGAGGAACACTCCTCTCCCATCTCCCTCTCAAGTAAGGCGCACCAGAACACATGGCGCGCCCTCCTCCTCGGCCTTCAATTTCACATGCGCAACAGACCCCAGCGGCGGATCTGGTCTATGGCTCCGCCGCCAACCAAGATTCGGCTGCGGAGGGTAGGGAGAGCGGCGCCTCGCAATACCGACACTCCTCTCCCCCCGTAGCCCCACCACCACCGCATCAACGGTGCGGCCCCGTTTGAGTCGCGGAGGATAGGGCGAGTGGCGCATCTCCATACCACCACTCCTCTTCCTCCGCGACTCCACCTCGGCTGCAGAGGTAGGGGTGCGGACTCCCCTCTCACCGCAGCCCCCCGACACACATCCGAAGTGGGCTTCCTAAGCCCACTCGGAGTGGCCACCTCGGGCCGGCCCTACACCTCGGGCCAGCCAAGGGGTTCCTCTTCGTTCACCGCGGTTGACCAAGCCACGGCTACTAAGCCCCCCCGCCACGACAAGGCGGGAACCCGTTCGGGGAGGTACCGTTAAGCCTAAGAATAGAAGGAGTTGCTTAGCTGTGAGCAATTTCACATCTCTTGAGAGGAGTACATGGTTTCCCAGGTGAGTGTTACGTTTGCGCACGAAGGGTCCGCAATCAGTTAGGATTTGCAGAGGCGTTTCTTCGTTTAAGTAAGACGTCAAATTAAATGTTTCTTGTATTAAATTAAGCTGAAACGATATGCTTCTACAATGAAACTTATGATAAGAATGAGCTCACTTACTACCTTACCAGTAGCAAACAGAACCCGGGTTGGGCAACCTGACCCGCATATCCGTTATAAAATTTATCTCTCGCTCACAAAGGTGTATTAAGTCGGCCATTCATAAGGTGACCATTTATTTTTTCCTTGACATGACATGACACCTTTTAAATATTATGTTTTTTAAAAATAAAACATATGTTCATGGAATATTTACAAATATTTACAAAACTGAAAATCAAACTAATGGATTGCAGTCGGTTGATTTGAGTTTCTATTCACATCTTCATACATATACATGTATGCAACAATCATTATATAGTTGTGGTATTGGTCTGCCACGTAAAGAGACGTAACGTTTTCAGAAGAGAGGTTGTCATTTAATATCTTATTGTAGTAATAATTAACAAACTACCACTTCATGCGACAGATATTGCATGCTGTTACGCTTTTTTAATTAAAGCAGGTCATTTTTACTTATTTCGGAAACAGCAGGACATATAGCTTACAAGCAGGTCTATCCCTTTTAAAACAGATCGTATGGTCACGTCAGTCATTCATAAAAGTGGAAAGTACTGTGTAAATTATATACAATATTAACACCAATATTAGACAATAACGTTTAACCACAGCTTCGCTCACGTTTTTTAATAGCCAGAGAGAGGTGGAAGAAAAGAAAAAAATGAAAAATTGTGGACTATATTGAAGACTAATTAAAACGTGGGCTATACTATGGTTGAAGTACGTTTGGATCCGCTCAACTTGGGAAGGACCACGCTCTCACAGAATACCAGCATAAAATAACAACTGAATGCTGCTGTGTTTCGTATGGTGAGTGTAGAGAATCGGAGACCCATTTTTACTGGAAATGACGCATTCCAGCTTAGTACGCAGGCATGACAACGTATTTGGATATTGGTTAATCGAGGGTAGATGTAGATGTCTATGAGCATAGCATACACTTAGCATACCTGGGCTTGTTTGTCACCCTTGTTCTCCAAAAAAATGTAAGTAATATCTGTTATCATGCATGAGGAAATGGCACTACTAACTACACTGCAATGACTAACTACATACCTAGCAGAAAATGTTCACAAATAAATTTCATGAACTTTTCACCATTTCTAGTTTTTATACTAAAGTGACAAACTAACTGACAGTTCACCTGATGGTCAGTGACTACTACGCTTCATGGACATCTGCAGCCAATTTCAAATAAGATAGGTTGCAAATGCATTGTTATAATTAGTTATAAATAGTTTTTTTTTGCGCCCGAAGCAATTGGAAATGGGCTACCACAGAGGGAGGCAGAAAATTCATTACGCATACCACGAAGGCCGGTCCATCGTGGTTATGGGGGACTCACTTCCTACAAGGGGAACCTAAGTGATACCCCCTAAAAACTGCCTTTGCGGATCGGCAACCAGCTGTTGAAAGCTTCATATGCCATATCTAAAGCGACCCTCTTTTGGGAAAAGAGGGCGCAGACGGCTAAGTGCCGTTTAGGGAGTGCCTACGAAGGCTATGTCTTTTGTCGACGTGGACGTTGGGGACATGAATGTTTCTCACGGAAACCAAATTGGTGTGGGATGACAAGAGGGTCACCGTCTGTGGGAAACAGATGGCGCCTCATTCGACTTTGAATTACTCTTTCAAAGAGTTTGCCCATGGCCTTTAGGAGGCTAATGGGACGATGACTGGAGGGGAGGTTAAGAGGCTTGCCTGGCTTGGGAATACCAATGACAATTGCCTCTTTCCAAGTAGTGGGAAAATAACTAAGATTGAAGCAGGCGTTAAAGATAATAGATAAGAGGGTTAACACCTGCTCTGGAAAGTGTTTAAGGGCTTAGTTGGATATGCCATCCGCGCCCGGAGCCTTTTTTGGCTTAAGTCCTTTGATGAGGGATGAGATCTCATCATTGGACACTGTAATAGGGTCAGAGGTTATGGGGGATGAGTTCCGGCGGCGGATCTCATCCTCCACTTCCTGAATATGAGAGGGGTCGACAGGTTGAGAGCTAGGAGAGCATTGTGCGGCAATACCATCTGCAAAGCACTCAGCCTTTTCGTCGTCCTCGAAGGCAACCGTTCCGTCGGGGCGGGAGAGAGGGGGAGTATGAGTTATAGCGTCTATACGGAGGGCTTGAGCCATCCGATAGTACGCTGTATGGGAGGTAGATATATTCTCCATGAGTTCACTCCTTTGGAGGTCTCGAAATTCGGCAAGGCAAAAACGGAGTTTTCGTTGAAGACGATTAGCCGTATGCCTATATTCGGGTGGGATATTTTGCTGCTCTACGTAAAGCAGCTTTTTTAGCTTTTAATATGTTGCTAATATGTAGGGGAAGCCCACTATTATTAGCAACCGGGACGACCCTTTCATTCTCCTTAAGGGAGGATTTTATAAGGGTTGAAAGTGAATCGACCGCGGTGTCGATTTTTTCGGGACTGTCTAAGTCTAAATGCGAGGGAAGGTAATTACGGGAGTCCTGTGAGTCCATAGCTTTAGCTAGGGACTCCTTGAAACCCTTCCAGTTAGTGAAGGTTTTCGTGGTTACAATAGGGGGTTGCTGATGGCCAAGAATAAGGGAGACCGGTCGGTGATCATATCCTATATCGTCTAGTGTCTCAATCGACCTGAGGTTGAGGAAACTCCTTTGAGTAACGCAAAATCTAGTACATCTGGGTTGTAATCGGTAGCATCGGGATAGTGTGTTGCACCGAGAGGACTGTGGACAGTAAGGTCAAGAGAATGCGTGATATCAAACAGTGTCCTGCCACTAAAGTTGATTTTACGGCATTTCCATTCAGTATGCTTAGAGTTAAAATCTCCAAACATAATGACTGAATTGCCTAGAGATAAGATGGCCTCAAAATCATCTTTGAGGGGGAGGTTTCTAGGTGGAATGTAACAGGAGGCTATGACTAAAGACTGATGTCCCGTCATAGCTAACCTGAATATCGTTGCTTCCATATTGGTAAGCTGCGGAGTATCAATATGAGAGCAATGTAGTATCTTCTTGTAATAAATGACTGTCCCGCCGCCTCGGCGATCGAGCCTATCATTACGAAGTAGAGAATAATTATTAATTGAAAGGCCTAAAGTGTCCTTAGATTTTAATAATGTTTCCTGTAAGAGGAGTATGTCGGCTTCGCGATCTCGAGTAAAGAGCCTAAGCTCTGGGAGGTTATTTCGCAATCCGCGAATGTTAAATGAAATAAGCGATAGCCCCTTAGGCTTGATACGACCGTGCTTTATAGGCAGAGCAGAAGGCTCTGTCATTGTAAGTTAAGTTAATTAAGTTAACTTAACTTACAACGAACGCAATAAATTATTGTGCTCTACTAGAGCCAAAAGACGGTCCTGCGGGGACCTAGCAGCGCGCAATTTGCTTGCTAACACAGATATTTCATTAATGTCGATGTTCTTTAACACGGCGTAAACTGTGTTGAAGTCGTCGGCAATTGTAGGCTGCTTCTGCTGCGGAGCAGAGGCAGCCTGTTGTGAATCAACCTTTTTGGGGCCCCAGGGAAAAACTGGGGCCTATGCAGGCTTTGAAAAGCCGGGTGGTGGCCTAAGCGGCGCCTGCGATGGTCTCTGGGGATCCTGAGGTGGTCGCGCGAAGCCCTGAGACTGTTGGGATACGCCCTGACGGGGCTTCCTGACATATAATGCTGGAAATGAACGGTCATTTACCGGCGGCGGGACCTGTCTGAAAACGGGAATGCGAGGGCGAGGAGCGCACGGGCATCATCTGTAGCTCGCCGGGTGTCCTGTCTGCTGGCACAGGACACACGCGGGCGGGGATACGGCATCTTTAGGCCGGGGACACTCTTTCGTGTAGTGAGGGTCCACGCACTTAACGCACCTGGGTGGGGCGGAGCAATTGGCCGCCGCGTGGCTGTACAATTGGCAGCGGTGGCACTGCGCCGGGAAATCGCGCCTATGCGGTGGCTCGACTTTCACTCCAGACAAGCCGCACACTCTACGCACTTGCCGGAAGATAGTTCTTGCCTCCGGTACGTTGGCTAATATGACTAGGACTAATGAGTACCTTAGCCCTGTCCTGCTGTGCATTTTATGCACAGCCTCAACGGGAAATCCCTGTGACTTAAGGTCAGCAAGAATCTCCTCTTTGGAGAGTTTGTATGGGATGCCTCGGATGACGGCCCTGACTTTATGCTCTTCCGGAAGAGCATAAGTGTGGTACGACACACCTTCACTAGTAAACAGCTTTGTAATACGATGAAAATCGTCTAACGAATTCGGTAGGATTTTTATAGCTACGCCGACGTTCGTAGCTAAATCATATTTAATTTTAGCGTCGTAGCATATTTTGCTCAGACGGGTGAATTGTGCCTTGTCTCTCAGACAGGGGGCGGGACTTGCTTTTTCGCGAGTTTAGGTTCACAACGCGAGGCCGGTTTGTTTGGCGCCGTTACGTCTAACGACGACAGAGGGGTAGGGGCAGCGGCGGGGGCTGCGGAGGTAGACGCGGCAGCGGCGGGGGCTGCGGGGCTACGGGGAGCGGCACGGGTCGCTACGGCGAGGGGAGAACGGTTTTCGGCTGCGCGCTTCGATGCGCGCTTCGACGATACCGTTTTGTACGAGTCTAGCGAGGCGGCACTGGTGTCGTCGGAGTCCGATGACTCCGATGTCCTGGTGCTGGTTCTTGATTGAGTCGCGGACCTCTTCCGGGAGGCAGACACTGACGATGATGTTGTCGACGCGGAGTCGGAGTGACAGCACTCCATCTCGGCTTCCAACAGGGCAAACGAGTTCTGTGACTCGAGGTGGGCCGCTAACACGGGCGGCGGGACGGTTGCCTTAGGGGCGGAATTGGCCAGATAGGCTAGGGCGGCGGCAAGCGCCTGCGGATCTTCCATCATATTGATGGCCTCAATGAGCGATAACTTTAAGTCCTGAGTGGACATGGTTAATAATATAAAAATAAAAAGAACTATTTAAACTACTCGCAGAGCGTGGGGATCACCGCACTCAGAAGTGCGGGACGTTCTAATACTCTCGAAACTTTCCCCTATCCTCAAAAGGACAGGGGCTTGCTCTGAAGAGCAAGAAACGTATTCCAAGAAACAATATAATACACGTTATATATAATACACAAATAATTATAATAGACTAATAAATGTATAAAGTACTAGTGTACTACTATATTACAAGCGTACAGTCAGACCTCCCCGACTGAAGGGCGGGGGGGTAAGAACTGCGAGTTAGCAAATGAGCACTTAACGTGCTTCAGCGCTAGGCGCTCACTATCTGGAGAAGCGCGAGGCGCGGAACGACAGGCACTAACGTTGGGACGTTAGGCACGCGGACAACCTGTACACAACCGCTCGGGGGCGATGGCACAGGCTAGAAGTTGGAGAGAGAGAGAGAGAGAGAATGCTTTACAGACTGTACTTATACTGGGTCTAAATATCATTCACACAATAGCAGCTAAAGCAATAATAGGGTAATTCCTACTAAGACGGACTCTTGTATAGAGAAAGAATGCTACCACTTTGTTTCCATCATCATGTTTGGCAGGCAGATTGGCTATTATAGAAAAAGACGTCTCGTTCCTCTGACGCTGCTTCCCGTCGCCGGTCTTGCTATTACACGTGTAGCGTAAATCAAATATCAAATATCTATGGTGTAAAAATATCCACTAACTTTATATCATCCCTGTTGTTCTCGTAAAGGCGACAGAGGGAAACAAATCAGGAGACGCACAGCAGCGTCTCCCTAATAACGACAAAAATAAAACTGCGGTTACCAACCCGCTTGCCAAACGTGGCAACTACGGCTAATAGTTTGTATGTGAGTCCTATGAGGCAATCTGTGGAGGAGGCCTATGTTCAGCAATGAACTTTAACAAGCATCAAAAATTAAACGAAATAGTTATAACGCCATCAGTCGGAATCAAAAAGATCTCTCTAGCATGTAGTTTAGTTGAATCTTACTAGACTTACGGAACGCCAACGTAGAGTGAGGGAATAGTGAGTGCACCTGTGCTAGCGCATACACTCGAGCACTATTATCCTGTTCTAAGCAGATGGCTAGTCTTTGATGAAACTGGCCGCCCTGACCGAAATCGGTCTCCAGAACATTACGTTACATGACGTCAACGTTGTGACGACGGTGGGCCGAAATTAGATGGTTGTCGGTTAAGTTTTAATTAATTAAACACTGTTTTTTTTTCTCGTATCAAGACGTTTGCATTAACACGTATTGGCTGGCGATTCTCCAAAGAAATAATCACAGTGGAAGTGTACAAACAAACGATTATATTAAAATCAGTGGCCGCTTTGTGTCATACATTTTCTTAAATAAATAGTTTTGACCTGAATCTCACTTTGCGGCTGACGGATGAATTTATTTATTTATTTAACCACAGTTATATTTGAAGAATATAGACAAATAGAATAGAACAGAACAGAATAAATTTTGTTCAATATAGAATACTTATTGAAAGTCACAGAATTCTTATATAAATTACACTTGCGATTATTGCCACTTGTTAGTGACAAAACAGCTTCATTTTTGTAATTTGAATAAATACTTGTGCTAGTTTCACAATATTTATTTCAATTATTAACATTTTAAATATTGGCGAAACCGCTCGGCTAATACAATTAGTATGTTAATAATTAAAATAAATGCTTATTATCCAAATCACAGTAATTTAAAATTAAAAATTTTGTACACTTTAATAAAAATTATTAAGAATAACTAAAAACTATTGGTCAAACCTTGATCAAATTTATGTAGAACCACATGTAAAGCACCAGCTTTCAAATAAACTAAGACTTATCGAAATCGGTTCACCCAGTAAAAAGTTATGAGGTAACACACATAAGAAAAACATATAGTCGAATTGAGTACCGGTTCCTTTCTGAAGTCGGTAGAAAATAGAATTCGGCCTACAAAAAACTTCTTTTGAAATTATGTAGGGAAGTAGTCAATACGTGGTAAAGCTATGCTGCAGCTATGTTATGGTTGTAGCACGAATAGGTCGGCTCGACAGGGGAAGGACCACGCTCTCACAGAATACCAGCGTCAAATAGCAGCTTAACGCTGCTGTGTTTCGTATGGTGAGTGTAGAGAACCGGAGACCCTTTTTTACTGGAAACGAGGCATTCCATCTTAGTCCTCACGGGTAACAACGCATCTGCATTTGGATTAGTAATCGAGGATAGATGTAGATGTCTATGCGCCACGGCAACCATTTACCATCAGGTGGACTGTGTACTCGTTTGTCACCCTTCTCCTATAAAAAAAAACATAAATATATTACAAAGATGTAAGGCGATATCACATCTTTACTAACGAAATATAGCCGTTACTAGTACATATACAGCATTTCTAATAAAAAAAGTTTGAGGATCTGTTAGATAGACTCCAGTACAGATCGTATTAAGTGCCTTTTGGTATTTGAAGTTCAGGAAAACTGCTTCGATGCTAATCTCATGTTTAGTGTTTGCGAGTCTAATTAATTATTTTGTATCTGGAATTTTGACTATTCTACATTTTCAGTGAAAACTTAAAAACCTATGCAATATACTTCAATAATAATAAAGCATGTTACGTCTAAACCCTGATCTTGTATGTAAAATTTTGTCATTTCGACACTGACTAATAATTCTGTAACCGGATACTATATTTTTTTATCTGGCTGTCGGGGTTGGGTGACTACAATTAGGTGCAACTGTTAATGGTTGGTTAAAGTTATGTGTTTTCAATGTATTCATGATACTTGTAAGTCTCAAATAAAATAAAATTTAATGACCAATTTATTTAAATTAAATTAAACTAAACCTACTTGTGTTTACCTTGAATTAACGATGCTCTTGGACTACAATTTACCACGACAAAATATAAACTATTGCGCCAGAATATAAATATTCATTTCGGAGCCGTGGGCATAAGATAGAATTAATAAGGACCCTCGTGATACTTATAATTAATCAATTTCTAGCTACGAAAACCGCAGGACAATTTAGAGCACTTACAGGAGTTGATTAATATCGAGCACGATTCGTTAGACTCAACAAGGTCTGTTTTGCAAATGTATTAGGGTTAGACTTGCGTTACTTATGGCATGAATTGAATTTCAGGCAAATAATTAATTACAACTATCTCTGTTAATAGTAAAAACAAGTTATATCTTTATAAAGTCTTTTTTGGACGTGGTAGTGCCATGCTGCAGCTATATAAATTGTATAGTTGTAGCATGAATGGGTCGGCTCGACCGGGGAAGGACCTCGCTCTCACAGAGTACCAGCGTCAAATAGCAGCTTAACGCTGTGTTTCGTATGGTGAGTGTAGAGAACCGGTGACCCTTTTTACTGGAAACGAGGCATTCCATCTTAGTCCTCAAGGGTGACAACGCGTCTGCATTTTGATTCTTAATTGAAGATAAATGTAGATGTCTATGGCAGCCCGTACACACTCAATCTCGATAGCAATGACACAGTTCTGATCTCGATCATGAATCACGGGATCGCAGCACAACATTTCACGTTCAATCTTGATTTGTTCAGTCCGTGTATCGTAACCGCCGCGTTAACAACGTCTGTTGTCTTGTCATATTAAAAAGTACTCTGTGGTCATGAATGTACATGAGGTTAAAGCTGTAGTATCACTTGTTTTGGCAGTGGGTTAAACAGTGCCTACTTAAGAGAGAAATGAACACCCGCTTAAATCTACTAAAATAAATTCAACGAACTTCTGAAACTGACGATTATAAAAACTACTTCGGGATGGCGGAAAATATTTCGTTGAGTTACTACAAATGATTACTCCATATATTTTTTATTATATTTATATTATTTGTATTATATTTATGCTGGGGAATCCATAGCTCTGTTAAAGTTTCCAAAAGCATGATGAAATAAAAAATTGAGGCAACGAAAGTGAATTCGCCAAATCAATCGGCGGCGACTGGGAGCGCGTGTCATCGACACCCATTTTCATTGAAGCGCACAGCGAGACTGATCCGATCCTGCGCTCCCGTTCAATCTAGATCACGATCATCGGATTGCGATCTTGATTTCAAAGTATCTAGATATTTTGTGATCAGAATTATTCTAGATACAGATAATTAGACATTTACTTATTTCGACTTCAAATTCAATGTTTATTTATTTTGACCGTGTAGCAGCGGTTTAGAAATATCCACTTCGGCGTAACGTCCCGTGGATTTTATAAGAGTTGACAGTGGGAAACAAACAAGGAGATGGGCGGCAGCATCTTATTCGACCGACTCCGACTGAACTCCGATTTTAAAATATTATATTTTCTTTATATACAATATTAAAAACTATACTAATAAAAAAAATTAAAACTAGAAACTTAATTATCATATAGTCCTACTCCCCGCGGTATCGTGCCAAGAACGCTCGCTGCGTTTCCCCGCTGAATGGCGATACTTAGCCTCTGAGCGAGAAAAGAACGAGCCTATCAGAATTATAGTGCCAATTACCTCACTCTCAAAGTCGGAAGGGACATCAAATCGGCACGACCGGGGAACGATCAGTTGCAGGACCAAAGATTTTACGTACTTTCCGAAGCACTGGGGTGAAACATCGCCAGCTTTCAGATTCCGAATCCTTCCACAAATCCCTTTAACAGACTTAGAGTCTTGATAGATCGTTTGATTTGCCCATATAATTTGAGAGTTATATAGGGCAAACAAAACGATCTATCAAGCTTTTACACAACTGCATCTTATAGAAAGAGGAGAGAGAGAGATGTAATAAATAAAAATAAAAACAAAGCCAAAGACTCTACTGTAAGACTTCAAGACACAGTAATTTCATTCTGTGTAGATCGGACCAAGAGTAATAATTAAAAAAGCTGAAGGTACGCCGGCATAACTCTGACATAGGGACGTCAATATCCTCAGCCCCCGTGACCATGGGTACTGTAAAGCATCCGAAACATCTGGAATTTAAAAATAAGTATAATTAAACCCGATAACGCCCGTAACAGTTAATTGACACTACACATTGAATAAAACTATTATTAAATGTGTAGTGGTCGAGTAAATATATGAAATCATTTGTAAATCTAAATCAGTTAGCCGTACATCCAGCTTTCTAAATGTTTATTTATTTTATCCGCTGGCACACTTCCAGTACAAATCTTTGTACAATATTGTTACTGCGCACTAAAGAGATGCAAAGCATTTAAATTTAAACCTTTCTTAATTGCTAACTCATGTAACATCTCTTTTTAGAACATTTTTATGTACCAATTATGCTGGTTTTATTTTTAAATAATTGGTAAATCCAATTGGGCATACCTTAAGCGCATTAAAAAATACGTATAACATGATTATCCGGAATTTTTCAAAGTAGTTTAAATACATTTCGACAGCACTATAGGCTTCAACACCCTCAAAAACCATGAAAATGGAGCCCATGATGAAAAAATTCGTACCTATTGCAGCCGCCACCTTGGATTTACATTTCGACACCCGCGAAAACCATGAGAATGACACCCATGATGAAAAAATTTATACCTATTGCGGCCGCCATCTTGGATTTACCTTTCGACAGCACTATCGGCTTCAACTCCCGCGAAAACCATAAAAATGACACTCAAGATGAAAAAATTGATATCTATTGCAGCCGCCATCTTGAATTTACATTTCGACAGCACTATCGACTTCAACACCCTCGAAAACCATGAAAATGACAATCATGATGAAAAAATTCGTACCTATTGCAGCCGCCTTCTTGGATTTACATTTCGACAGTACTATCGGTTTCAACACCCGCGAAAACCATGAGAATGACACCCATGATGAAAAAGTTGATAACTATTGCTGCCGCCATCTTGGATTTAGGTACATTTAGATAACCATATCGGCCTCAACTTTCTCGAAAACCATGAAAATGACACCCAAGATGAAAAATTGATACCTATTGCAGCCGCCATCTTGTATTTCAATTTCGACAGCACTATCGGCTTCAACACCCTCGAAAACCATGAAAATGACACCCATGATGAAAAAATTAGTACCTAATTCAGCCGCCATCCTGGATTTACATTTCGACAGCACTATCGGCTTCAAAACCCTCGAAAACCATGAAAATGACACCCATGATGAAAAAATTGATATCTATTGCAGATGCCATCTAGGATTTACATTTCGACAGCACTATCGGCTTCAGCACCCTCGAAAACCATGAAAATGACATCCATGATGAAAAACTTGGTACCTACTTTAGCCACCATCTTTGATTTACATTTTGAGAACACTATCGGCTTCAACACCCTCGAAACCCATGAAAATGACACCCATGACGAAAAAATTGATACCTATTGCAGCCACCACCTTGGATTTATATTTCGACAGCACTATCGGCTTCAACACCCGCGAAAACCATAAGAATGACATCCATGATGAAAAAATTGTTATCTGTTGCAGCGGTCATCTTGGATTTTCATTTCGACAGCATTATCGACTTCAACACCCTCGAAAACCATGAAAATGACAATCATGATGAAAAAATTCGTACCTATTGCAGCCGCCTTCTTGGATTTACATTTCGACAGTACTATCGGTTTCAACACCCGCGAAAACCATGAAAATGACACCCAAGATGAAAAATTGATACCTATTGCAGCCGCCATCTTGTATTTACATTTCGACAGCACTATCGGCTTCAACACCCTCGAAAATTATGAAAATGACACCCATGATGAAAAAATTAGTACCTAATTCAGCTGCCATCCTGGATTTACATTTCGACAGCATTATCGGCTTCAAAACCCTCGAAAACCATGAAAATGACACCCATGATGAAAAAAGTGATATCTATTGCAGATGCCATCTAGGATTTACATTTCGACAGCACTATCGGCTTCAGCACCCTCAAAAACCATGAAAATGACATCCATGATGAAAAACTTGGTACCTACTTTAGCCACCATCTTTGATTTACATTTTGAGAACACTATCGGCTTCAACACCCTCGAAACCCATGAAAATGACACCCATGACGAAAAAATTGATACCCATTGCAGCCACCACCTTGGATTAATATTTCGACAGCACTATCGGTTTCAACACCCGCGAAAACCATAAGAATGACATCCATGATGAAAAAATTGATATCTGTTGCAGCGGTCATCTTGGATTTTCATTTCGACAGCACTATCGACTTCAACACCCTCAAAAACCATGAAAATGACAATCATGATGAAAAAATTCGTACCTATTGCAGCCGCCTTCTTGGATTTACATTTCGACAGTACTATCGGTTTCAACACCCGCGAAAACCATGAAAATGACACCCAAGATGAAAAATTGATACCTATTGCAGCCGCCATCTTGTATTTACATTTCGACAGCACTATCGGCTTCAACACCCTCGAAAACCATGAAAATGACACCCATGATTAAAAAATTAGTACCTAATTTAGCCGCCATCCTGGATTTACATTTCGACAGCACTATCGGCTTCAAAACCCTCGAAAACCATGAAGATGACATCCATGATGAAAAACTTGGTACCTACTTTAGCCACCATCTTTGATTTACATTTTGAGAACACTATCGGCTTCAACACCCTCGAAACCCATGAAAATGACACCCATGACGAAAAAATTGATATCTATTGCAGATGCCATCTAGGATTTACATTTCGACAGCACTATCGGCTTCAGCACCCTCGAAAACCATGAAAATGACATCCATGATGAAAAACTTGGTACCTACTTTAGCCACCATCTTTGATTTACATTTTGAGAACACTATCGGCTTCAACACCCTCGAAACCCATGAAAATGACACCCATGACGAAAAAATTGATACCTATTGCAGCCACCACCTTGGATTTATATTTCGACAGCACTATCGGCTTCAACACCCGCGAAAACCATAAGAATGACATCCATGATGAAAAAATTGGTACCTACTTCAGCCACCATCTTTGATTTACATTTCGACAGCACTATCGGCTTTAACACCCTCGAAAACCATGAAAATGACACCCATGATGAAAAAATTGATTTCTATTGCAGCCACCATCTTGGATTTACATTTCGACAGAACTATCGGCTTCAACACCCTTGAAAATCATGAAAATGATACCCATGATGAAAAATTGGTGCCTAATTCAGCCGCCATCTTGGATTTACATTTCGACAGCTTTATCGGCTTCAACACCCCCGAAAACCATGAAATTGACACCCATGATGAATAAATTTATACCTATTGCGGCCGCCATCTTGGATTCACATTTCGACAGCACTATCGGCTTCAGCACCCTCGAAAACCATGAAAAATGACACCCATAATGAAAAAAATTATACATATTGCGGCCGCCATCTTGGATTTACCTATCGACAGCACTATCGGCTTCAACTCCCGCGAAAACCATGAAAATAACACCCAAGATGAAAAAATTTATATCTTTTGCAGCCGCCATCTTGGATTTACATTTCTACAGCACTATCGGCTTTAACACCCTCGAAAACCATGAAAATGACACCCATGATGAAAAAATTTATACCTATTGCGGCCGTCATCTTGGATTTACATTTCGACAGCACTATCGGCTTCAACACCCTCGAAAACCATGAAAATGACACCCATGATAAAAAAATATACCTATTGCGGCCGCCATCTTGGATTAACATTTCGACAACCCTATCGGTTTCAACACTCTCGAAAACCATGAAAATGTCACCCATGACAAAAAAATTGATACTACTTACTTTTAGTACGTACTACTATTATTTATTCTGTGCTTTTAAAAAATTGTAATAAAAAATCTCTTATTATTATTATAATCAGGTTTTTAAGAAATTTGGATATTCGAATATTGTGTACATGTACAGCGATCTTTTTGAGCCGCTGCAAACATCCGAAACAATGTCCACTCACGACGGCGACCGACTTGGTATAAAAAGATACTCTGTGGCGACCGACGTTGAACTGAGTGAATGAGTAAACTTCTCTGTGGCTTTAGCACCCTTTACAGAAATAATTTACATACGAGGCTACCAAATCAACGAAAATTTCGCCAGTTCGGAGCCGAAAAAAATTAATAATAGCTAAACAAAACAAAATTACACTGCCATTTACATTCAGTGGCTTCCCACATGATAGATGAAGAGATGAAAAATAGATTGAGTTAAACAATTGATAATTTTAAAAGTTAGAGTGTTTACAAGCCATCCGGACTTGGTAAATCAACACCATAAGCCACTAAAACCCCTTTTTTTATTTAAAAATAGCAATTAATCGATTTAATAAAAATTAATAAGTTCAACAATGATTTATCTTTCTAACAATGTGCTTTTTATATAATTTATATGTATAATATGATTGCTAGATTCGGTTTTATTCGATAAAATGTTGGAATCTTAATTTTTAGGCGATAGTAGAACATACCTTGCGCTTTCGCTTAAGGTATGCAATATAAACTAAGAATCGTTGGTTCATATCAAATATAAAATCAAGTATGGAGCAAATAATGATCCCATGATTATACATATATTTACATAATATTAAAAAAGATTTTTTTATAGAATGATGGTGACAAACGAGCACACCGCCCAACCGATGGTAAAAGCATGCATCAGCCTATAGACATCTACATCCATCCTCATATTAGAATCAAAATCATCTGCATATTTATTGAATTGAAAAGGCTAAGATGGATTGCCTCGTTTTCAGTAAAATGGTCTTCGGTTGACACTCAATTGGCTGAACAGTCTCGACTTCAGACACAAGTTTTCCCCGGTATCACCGGTGCTGTCATCCGCAAAGCAATGAATGTTACACAGTTGCAAAATGTCATTGATATGAAATTTTTAATTTTAAATTATTACTGGAAATGAGGCATTCCATCTTAGTCCTCACGGGTGACAACGCATCTGCATTTGGATTCGTAATCGAGGATAGATGTAGATGTCTATGGGCCACGGCAACCATTTACCATCAGGTGGACTGAGTGCTCGTTTGTCACCCTTCTCCTATAAAAAAAAACATAAATATATTACAAAGATGTAAGGCGATATCACATCTTTACTAACGAAATATAGCCGTTACTAGTACAGATTTTTTTTTATTTTATAGGTGACAAACGAGCACACAGTCCACCTGATGGTAAGTGGCTGCTGTGACCCATAGACATCCACATCTATCCTCAAAAAAGAATCAAAATGCAGATGCGTTGTCACCCGTGAGGACTAAGATGGAATGCCTCTTTTCCAGTAAAATGGGTCTCCGGTTCTCTACACTCACCATACGAAACACAGCAGTGTTAAACTGCTATTTTACGCTGGTATTCAGCATTTCTAATAAAAAAGTTTGAGGATCTATTAGATAGACTCCAGTACAGATCGTATTAAGTGCCTTTTGGTATTTGAAGTTCAGGAAAACTGCTTCGATGCTAATCTCATGTTTAGTGTTTTGCGAGTCTAATTAATTAATTTGTATAATATGTAACTTTAACGATTCTACATTTTCAGTCAAAACTTATAAACTTATGCAACGTACTTCAATAATAATAAAGCATGTTACGTCTAAACCCTGATCTTGTATGTAAAATTCAGTCATTTAAACAGTGACTAATGATTCGGTAACCTGATATTATATTTTTTTATCTGGCTGTAGGGATTAGGTGACTACAATTAGGTGCAACTGTTAGTGGTTGGTTAACTTTGGTGTATTCAATATATTCATGATACTCGTAAGCCGACGTACTTCAAAGGCATAGCGTTTGCTGTAAACACACTACTCAAACAAACCGGATTCGATACCGACGGCACCAAAAAAAATTTAGTTACAATTTTAAATGTTTATTTACCACATGCTCGGCGGTGAGGGAAAACATCCCAAAGAAAACTGCATGTCTGAGAAATAAGAAAAAAATATTTCGAAGACTTGTGATGTTCGTCAACACGCATTGGGACAGCGCGACGGACATTTCCTTACCCTAAACACCACTCAGATATGAGCCTCCTCCTCCTGCCTGTGCCCAGCAGTGAAATGAATATAGGCTGCAACTTTAACGGGTAATGCCAGAAGAAATCATATTCCTATATTTTTGTTTTATATTTAGCAACTACACCTGAGATTCAAGTTTGTCGTAGTTAAGTTATCTATTATATTATATACGATTATCTATTATATTAGATATTATATTAGATTCACGCGCAACCAGGCTAGACGTCACACCTATGTAACGTTGTTTGCAAGAATTATTCACGGTGCTAGTTAAGATCGGCTTATATATGTAAAAAGTTGTAGATAATGTAATTTGTTTAAAAAAAAACTATCTCTGACAAGCAGTTAAAGTGTTAAAACAGTGTTTGAGTGTAATAAGAAGTTGAACTTTTTTCCCTTCAATTTGAGTAATTATTTTGCTATTTACTAATAATTCAATGTACCTTACATTCATTTTGTAGTTAAAGAATATATCCTAGAAATAGATGTCATATTTCACCATCCGCGTATAGTAAACACAGCGTACTGGTTAACGTAGCGAACACAAGAGTAAACGACATCTGAAAAACTCGGGTCGAGCCTTACCAGAGGAATACTTTTTTTCAATTTTAGTCATTGAATAAATTCATATCTTATACAATGGATTCAAATTGTGGACTCAAAACGCGCTTGTGCAGGTTGTCCAAATATAATCAAAAGTCGTGAATATTTAATATGCGCGTGATTGCGGTCTCTGTTACGATTTATTGTGCGCAAACGTGTCTACAAAACGATTTCAACTGATGACCAGAGAAAGTAAAAAGTCATGGAAGTGTCTTGTGTGGTCGTATTAAACAACCAAAAGTTGATAACTCAAATACACCAGGTGCGTACGCAAAACAGTTGCATAGTTTCCAAAACATCGGATGCCTGCGAGAATGTTGAGGGTAATCATGACTACAGTAATGTCACTATGCGAACAACGCAAAAAGTTAATGTTGATAACTATGATTCGGAGACCATGTAAACGTTCAAAATCTCCCGCAGAATCATTAAGGAGGAGCTAACAGCTGCTCTAAAATCAGCAATACAGGTGCAAGTATCTGAGCAGTTGGAGATAATTAAAGAACAACTTGCAACTTTCCACGAGTCAATGACATTTTTTAATGAAAAATTTGAAGAACTGAAAAGAAACATTGCGGAAAAGTCTATTATTATTAAAAACCTTGAAGCTGATAATGTGAAATTGAAGGCATCTGTTCACTCTATAAGGAATAATTTGAATGTAAGGAACCAATTTGCAAGATCGTCCTAATATCGAAATACAATGTCTACCAGAAATTAAAGAGGAAAACATATTAAATACTGTTGTTTCAAATAGGAAAAAGTCATAAATTGTAATATTAACGAAACCAATATATCGCACTGTATAAGAATTTCGAAACAAAATCCTCAAAGTTCCAGGGCCAAGATCTGTGCTAGTAAGATTTAATAACCAGCGTATACGTGAGTTCTTTCATTGCCAGTGCTAGCAAATATAACAAAGAAAGTAAGAGTAAACTCAACACTAGCCTACTAGGATTGCATCTGATCCACCAAAACCGATTTTCATAGTAGAACATCTGACCGCGGATAACTAAAGAACTGCATGCGGCAACAAGGGGCCCGTGCAAAAGAACTGGGTTTCAGATTTGTATGGGTCAAAAATGGAAATATTTTTGTGCGGGAAAACAGAAAAATCTGAATGTATTCATATTGTTAACAAAGATATTTTAAAAAAAATTGGGTTTTAATTCGGTGTAAACTATAGTATTTTTATTTCTCTAACTATCAATGTCGCGTGCATAAAAAATAGGCAAATTCAATTCATTAGACAAAATTAGACAGTTTACTATAGGTTTGTTAAATATTCATTCGCTAATACAGGTTGGGATGAATTTGTGGCGTCATTTCGGTTGGCTAACTTTGATGTCGTCTGTCTAACCGAAACATGGCTAAAAACTGACCTCTGATATTAGTGCTTATACCATTCCTAGCTATAATCTAATACATAAGCCACGTTGTGGTCGGTGGTGGCGGTGTAGGTGTATATGTGACGTCCAATATGCGTGTAAAACAACTTAATCACCCCGAGTCTATACTTGAACAATTATGGATTTGATATTAAAACTAAGCGACACAGTTTGTTAATTGGAATTGCATATCGTCCTGAGTGTGTAGTCAAGAAATTGCAATTGATTCCCTTCATGAATCTTTATCAGTACTAGGATCTGAATACGAGTACATATTTATTGTAGGTGATATTAATATAAAACTGTATAGATCGTAACAATCTGGTAACCCTACCTAAATGTTTCGAAGTTCTGACTGACTCTTACAAGCTACATCAAATTGTTAAACTTGCCGACTCGTATCACGCCCACATACTTTCGACACTTATTGATGTCATATTTACTAGAGTTAATCTGGAACCCATATCGGTAGATGTAGTACATAATGATGACTTAAGTGATCACGGACTAGTAATAGCAACATTCCCTTTAGTGTTTCTAATATAAACCCGCACCGTCCAGCATAGACCACTGGCAGATAATGCCAAATATATTAATATGCAGCTGCATTCACGCCCTGGGAACTCATACTGGAATATAATGACCTTAAGGAAATGGTTAACTTGTTCAACTTTCTTATTTTAGACTTAGTAGATACTTTTGCCCCTGTATGTACACGTAAATTTATAAATCTCCATCTCCATGGATGACCAATACCCTTATTGAAATGAGAAATATTCGTAATAAAGCATCGTCGTTAAAGCTAAAATAAGTAATTCCGAATCCAGCTTATAAATTCTACCCAGTGACATGCGCAACCTATATAATTGCGCTGTTCGTGTTGAGAAAACAAGCATATTTTACCCAATTTGTAAATAATAATATTAAAAATCCGTCCGTAATGTGGCGTCATATTAATAAAACAATTAAGAATGGTGCAAGTAAATCAATTCCTGCACATCTTTTGGATTCCACAAAACTCAATAGACATTTTATAAATAGCGTTCCTGTGTTACCGGTTGATTTAAAACAGTTTGAAAAATTTGAAAGTAATTGTCGTAGTAACTTATCTGAGTTCAATTTTAATAGAGTGACTGCTTCAGAGCTACATAAGATTATTAATTCCCTTTTCTTCTAACTCTAAAGGATGTGATGAAATTAGCATGAATATGATTAAGTTTACATTACCCTACTCTTTGATTGCTATTGAAGCCATCGTTAATAAATCATTGTTAGAAGGAGTATTTGCTGATGTTTGGAAGTGCTCATTGATCATACCCTTACCTAAGAAACAGAAGATAGACAGCTTTGACGACCTCAGGCCAATAAGTATATTGCCTGTTTTGTCAAAAATAGTTGAGAAGTGCGCACAGTCACAAATTACTAACTATCTGAAAGAGAATGCCATCCTTCCAGATTTCCAATCGGGTTTTCGGCAAAAATTTAGCACAACCACAGCATTATTACACATAACGGACGTTATCTTACCGCCGCTGATAATGGACAAGGTACCATTCTAGTTCTACTAGATTTCACTCGGGCTTTCGACTGCATTAATATACCACTTTTACTGACAAAATTAAAAAAACGTTGGTTTTTCCGAATCGGCATGTTCGTGGTTTCAGTCTTACTTCTGCGGGCGTAGTCAGAAAGTAAAATGCATCAATATTGAAGGTACTGCTGATACATCGGAGCCCCTATCAATTTCTAAAGGCGTTATACAAGGGTCCATTCTTGGCCCAACACTCTTCGCCATATACACAGCAGACATAAAAAATGTAGTTCACCACTCCAAATATCACCTTTATGCCGATGACACCCAATTGTACGTCCATACGTCACCAAAAACCGACAGTATTACAACAGCGGTTACCAGCCTCAATGATGATCTAAAATTAATAGAGCTTTGGTCAAATTCTCATGGCCTACTACTGAATCCTAAATAAAGTACTTGTATAATTATGGGTACACGTCATCAGGTTGCATTAATCAAAAAAATTGATCCAACTATCATGATCAGTGGCACAACTATTCCTCGAGAAGATTGTATTCGTAACTTAGGCCTTAACATGGATGAAGGTTTAACGTTTGAACAACACGTACAGCAAAAGATAGCAAAATGTTTTGGATCTTTAAAATCTCTTTACAAAATTCGTTCTTTTCTAAAACCAAATATCCGGCTCCGTCTTTGCAACAGTCTAGTCTTGTCACACTTACATTATTGCGACTTGGTATATGGTCCTTGCCTTTCACAGAAAACTATAGGAAGAATACAAAGGGTTCAAAATGCGTGTATGCGTTATTGTTTTGACATACCTAAGACTAACCACATAACTCCTTATCTACTTAAAAATAATATTTTAAATATGGGTTACACCAGAAAACTAAAATATGCTTGTTTCGTACACTCGTTAAATAATTCGCAATCTCCTCGTTATTTATATGAAAAATTATCTCCAAAATGTCAAATAACACGTTTGAGACAAAGGGGTAAACTATTATATATACTTCCAACATATAAGCGTGTTAAAGCAAAGGTATGTTTCAAATATGCTGGCCTCCAAAATTTGGAATAATATACCTCCTCCTTTACAGGAGATCGTGAATGTAAAATCATTTAGAAAGAAATGCAAAGTATGGTTACTTGAACAACAAAAATTGGAGGCAGGGTATTAAGTATCATATTATACTCGTATAAATTTGCCGATTTACATAGCACATGTGTTTATATTTTCTTTACGTTGTTTCACGTCAATGCCAAGATTAGGTTAAGATACTGTGTTTTTTAAAAGTTGGCTGTGGCAGAATACCAGCGGTGACCTCAAATCACCACATAGCTGAGTCACAGGCCAGTTTGTCTCATTTTTTTTTAATGTATGTTTTTATTACGTATGTTGCTAGATAAGTTTGTGATAATTTTTTTGTACACTTTTAGCTACCGTGTGTGAATTGAGACAAATAAAACTCTTTATTATTATTATTATTATTATTAAGGCTTTCTTTAAATTATTTATACAGTTAATTCAAATAAAATAACAATTAACAACCAATTTATTTAAATTAAATTAAACTAAACTTGCTTGTGTTTACCTTGAATTAACCATACTCTTGGACTACAATTTACCACGACAAAATATAAACTATTGCGCCAAAATATAAATATTCATTTTGGAGCCGTGGGCACAAGATAGTATTAATAAGGACCCTCGTGATACTTCTAATTAATCAATTTCTAGCTACGAAAACCGCAGGACATTCTAGAGCACTCACAGGAGTTGATTGATATCGAGCACGATTCGCTAGACTCGACAAGGTCTGCTTTGCAAATGTATTAGGGTTAGACTTGCGTTACTTGTGGCATGAATTGAATTTCAGGCCAACAATTAATTACAACTATCTCTGTTAATAGTAAAAACAAGTTATATCTTTATAAATTCCTTTTTAGGACGTGGTAGAGCCATGCTGCAGCTATATAAATTGTATAGTTGTAGCACGAATGGGTCGGCTCGGCCGGGGAAGGACCACGCTCTCACAGAATACCAGCATCAAATAGAGCTTAACGCTGCTGTGTTTCGTATGGTGAGTGCAGAGAACCGGAGACCCTTTTTACTGGAAACGAGCCATTCCATCTTAGTCCTCAAGGGTGACAACGCGTCTGCATTTTGTTTCTTAATTGAAGGTAAATGTAGTTGTCTATGGCAGCCCGTATACACTCAATCTCGATAGCAATGACACAGTTCTGATCTCGATCATGAATCACGGGATCGCAGCACAACATTTCACGTTCAATCTTGATTTTTTCGGTCCATGTATCGTAACCGCCGCGGTAACAACGTCTTGTCATATTAAAAAGTACTCAGTGGTCATGAACTTACATGAGGTTAAAGCTGTAGTATCACTTGTTTTGGTCCTACTTTGAAGAAAATGATTCGAAAAAGGCAGTGGGTTAAACAGTGCCTACTTAAGAGAAAAATGTACACCCACTTAAATCAACTAAAATAAATTCAACTAACTGCTGAAACTGACGATTATAAAAACTACTTCTGGATGGCGGAAAATAATTCGTTGAGTTACTACAAAATAAATGATAACTCCATATATTTTTTATTATATTTATATTATTTGTATTATATTTATGCTGGGAATCCATAGCTCTGTTAAAGTTTCCAAAAGCATGATGAAATTAAAAATTGAGGCAACGAAGGTGAATTTGCCGATTCAATCGACGGCGACGGGGAGCTCGTGTCTTCGACACCCCATTTTAACTGAAGCGCACAGCGAGACTGATGTGATCCTGCGCTCACACGTTCAATCTAGATCACGATAATCGGATTGCGATCTTGATTTCAAAATATCTAGATATTTTGTGATCAGATGCATCAATCCATCAATCTAATTCGTACATATCAATCTGGATCACGATCATTGATTTTGTGTGCCTATGGGCCACAGTATCCACTTACCATCAGGTGGACTGTGTGCGCGTTTGTCACCCTATGCTATAATAGAAAAAGGTTGAGACAGGCACATAGTCCATCTAACGGTGATTGGATATTGTATCTCATCATCCATTACAGGCTATCACAGTCCACTGCTAAACATACAACACAGAATGCTTTATCATTGGGAAGATATTTGCCATGGTGTTTACGCTTGACAGGCGAGTTGACAGTCGCAGTTTTAATTAATTGATAGAAACAGGCGTTATTTTGCGGAAATCCATTATAATGGGGGTTGTAAACAAGCCCCCCCCCCCCCCCGCAGTTTTATTTATTTAGAGTTGCTATCAGGAAAATATTTGATACAGATAATTAGACATTTACTTATATCGACTTTAAATTCAATGCTTATCTATTTTGACCGTGTAGCAGCAGTTTAAGAATATCCACTTCGGCGTATCATCCGGTGGATGTCATAAGAGGCGATGTGGGAAACAAACCAGGAGATGGGCAGCAGCTGAGACTCCGATTTTAAAATATTATATTATAGCTTATTTTTTATTATACTCAAGTAAGAATTAAACGAAACTTTTTGTTTCTATTTTAAAAACAAGAAGTGGTAAAGGTGCATGCGGGCTTACCAGATGTACTTGTGCTATATTGACAATATCCGTCTATTACAAAATTTGCAATTCGCAATGTGTGTCTTCTAAATCCATTTCTGTCGATCAATCAATATAGGCTGATAGCTTTAAAACCAGATTTATTACGAAGTTTAGGCGGAGTAGATGGATATTTTTCACAAAAGCTTAGTTCCAGCTTAAAACTGATCCGAAACTTTTAAAAATCGTTCAGCCGGTAAAAGTTATGTTCGTTTTTAGTGCTTCAAATTCAGCAAAACTGAACTTTTTTGGTATCATCTCATTGTCTTATGTCATAATTTTTTTTAGTTTAGAGTTTAGTTTCGTGAAAAGATAAAAAATAGTTTGTCATAATTGTAAAATTCATTGTAATCACTTATCGCAGTCTTTAGAAATTTATCTGCTGAACAAAAGACTCCCAACTATTGCTATTTATGAAAGATATTTAACATAGCACAACATAGCTTGGCAAGCAAGTTAGCAAGTTTTTTATTATTTTTGGTTTTTATGGGGTAACAACAATGTCCTCCAGACTGAAGTTCGATCAGCCTCCAGACTGAAGTTCGATCAGGGAGGCCAGTCTCAGCGGAATCTAGTCAGATGGCTATAACATAATTATAATTATAATAATGTTCTCCAGACTGAATTTGATTATAGAGCCCAAGTGTAAGCGCAAGCACTTTCTATTCCGTCTTTCTCATAGTCCGATAGGACGGTAAACCGACACGACCGCAGAGAGATCAAGCGCAGGACCAACGGCTTAACCTACTTTCCGAGGCAAAGGGGTGAGACACCGCCAACTTTCCTGACTCAGGGCAGATACTGAGAATTTTGTGACAGAAAAACTCTCTAACTGATTTTTAAGGTCCCACCCAGGTTTCAAACCCGGGACCTCATAATCAGCAGCCCCACTTCTACAACCACTAGACCAACGAGCCTATCAGAATTATAGTGCCCGATTTTATGGGCAAGCAAAAATGCACTCTTAATTACCTCACTCTAACAATCAAATATAAAAATCAAAAAAAGTATTGTCCACTTCGGACAATAGTCCGAAGGGAAATCAAATCGACACGACCGGGGAACGATCAGTTCCAGGACCAAAGATTTTACGTACTTAGATTTTACTGCTTCGAGAACGGGGTTGAAACATCGCCAGCTTTCACACTCCGAATCCTTCCGAAAATCTCTTTAACAGACTAAGGGTCCTGATAGATAGTTTGATTTTCCCTATATATATATTGTAGATACGTGGTAGAGCCATGCTGCAGCTATATTAGTAGTATAGTTGTAGCACGAATGGGTCGGCTCGACCGGGGATGGACCTCGCTCTCACAGAATACCAGCGTCAAATAGCAGCTTAACACTGCTATGTTTCGTATGGTGAGTGTAGAGAACCGGAGACCATTTTTACTGGAAACAAGGCATTCCATCTTAGTCCTCACGGGTGGCAACGCATATGCATTTTGATTCGCAAACGAAGATAAATGTATATGTCTATAGGCCACAGCAACCACTTACCATCAGGTGAATTGTGTGCTCGTTTGTCACCCTATCCTATAAAAAAGTGGGTATTGATATGAAAAGTGATGCAATTTTGTAAATTAAATATCAACCCATGTGAATTATTAGTAGAAACATTGTTCCGACGGTGATGTTTAACAGTGGTAGAGCCAGGCGGCAGCTTTTGCTGTCGCATGGATGGGCCGGCTTGAACCGGGGTGGTACCACGACCTCACAGAATACCAGCGTGAAGTAGAAGTTTACCTCTGCGTTTTGCTTGGTGAGTGCAGGTGGCCGGAGACCATTTTTACTGGAAATGAGGCATTCCATCCTAGTCCTCACGGGTGAAAACGCATCTGCATTTTGATTTGTAACAGAGAATAGATGTAGATGTCTATGGGCCGCAGCAACCACTTACAATCAGGTGGACTGTGTGCTCGTTTTTCACCCTTATCCTGTTAAAAAAATGTATAACTCAAGTATTTTGTTGTTTACTTTGACGACTTGTGATATTATCATCGACTGCCGTCTAAGGCACCCGTCAAAATCTTACATAAACTTCGCAATTGACGCATCAACATATTGTGAAGAAATTTTAAAACAAAATATAATTCAATTATAATTTATTAATTTTTAACACTCGCAAAAATGCAAAAGTACCAGCCATTACTATCAAGCTTTAAACACTATTGCATCTTGTAGAAAGAGGAGAGAGAGGGATGTAATTAAAAATAATAAAAATAAACCCAAACATTCTACTGTAATAATTCAAGACTGTGTCTTGTTCATTCTGTGTAGATCGGACCAAAAGGATAATTAAAAAAGCTTAAGGTACGCCGGCTTAACTCTGACCATCGGGACGTCAGTATCCTCAGTCCCACTTGACCATGGGTACTGTCAAGCATCCGGAACGTCTGGAATTTAAAAATAAGTATAATTCAACGCGATAACGTCCGTAACAATTAATTGACACTACACATTGAATAAAACTATTATTAAATGTGTAGTGGTCGCGTAAATATAAGAAATCATTTGTAAATCTAAACCAATTAGCCGTACATCGAGCTTTGTAAATGTTTATTTATTTTATCCGCTGGCATACTTCCAGTACAAATCTTAGGACAATATTGTTACTGCGCACTAAAGAGATGCAAAGCCTTAAATTTAATCTTTTCTTAATTGCTAACTCATGTAACATCTCTTTTTAGAACATTTTTAGTACCAATTATGCTGGGTGTATTTTTAATATAAACTAAGAATCGTGCGGCAAATAATGATCCCATGATTATACATATATATTTACATAATATTAAAAAAGATTTTTTTATAGAATGATGTTGACAAACAAGCACACCGCCCATCCGATGGTAAAAGGATGCATCAGCCTATAGACATCTACATCCATCCTCGTATTAAAATCAAAATCATCTGCATATTGATTGAATTGAAAAGACTAAGAAGGATTGCCTCGTCTCCAGTAAAATAGTCTTCGGTTGACACTCAATTGGCTCAAAAAAGTCTCGACTTCAGACACAAGTTTTTCCCGCTATTCGACGACGTTTTCCCGAGAAATATTGGCAAGGCAGTGTATAAAGCATCACCAGTGCTGTCATCCGCAAAGCAATAAATGTTACTCGGTTGCAAAATGTCATTGATATGCAGAAAAACAGCGTTGGCGGATAGCATGCAGCCCTTGTGGAAAACCACCGATAATGGGCTTGTAATCGGAGCATGCACCATTTACTACGACCTTGGTGCTCCGACCTGCAATAAAACTGGTGATTTAATTGCACCATTTTTCGGAAATCTCATAGCAAGGAAGTTTTGTGGGATACGCTATGTGCCAAACCCAATCGAAGGCCTTCGCTATGTCCAAATTGACGGGCAACGCCTTCTCCATGGACTCTACTGCCTCCGCCCATTTAGGAGTTAGGTAACCCAGAATATCAACAGGCCGAACGAACACGACGAAAATCGTACTGACGGTCACTAATCAGCTGATGATTCTCAAGGTACCGCATGAGCTGGCTAATAATAATGGACTCCATTATTTTAGAAAACAAAGAGGTGATGCCGATAGGCCTATAGTTGGACGGATCAAAGCGGTTACATTTCATACGATCATACGATTGGGTGCACGGAAGCTGTGTTCCATGATTTCGGGACTACGCCTAGGATGTAGGAGTACCGGAAAAGACGCATTAAAACCGATGCCGACTCCGGAGCAACACGTCTTCAGCAAAATAGGAGGGACGCCATCAGGCCCACTCGACTTTTTTACGTCCAGGGGAGAGAAGTGCTATGCGCACTGAGCGTTGGGTAAACAGCACATCCTGCAAGGAGCACTCACACCACGGGATGTTCAGTGGTGTGTTCCCCGCGTCATAATGGGTCGAGTTGGATGCAAAGAGAGAGCCCAGCAGATCGGCTTCGTTCTTTTCGGCATGGGCCAGTGAGTCGTCCTCCCTCTGCATAGATGGGAGAAATGGCTGATAGAAGTTTCTTTGGACAGCCTTGGCGAGAGACCAAAAATGCACGAGTTTCCGAAGGAAGACGAACTAGTTTCTCGTCAATTCTGCCAATTTGCTCTGACTTTGCCTTGACAATAACACTTTTGAAGGACCTGGAGGCGGAATTAAACTTCTTTTTAAGAGCGCTGTTATTTGCATCCCGAGATGTCGATGCGTGAGCCCAGGCCTGTGACAATTTCGCTATGACACGAGCTTAAAAGTTTGGTATTGACAAAAAATTGCTCGTAGAAATGAAGTCAATACTATTTTAGACTTATATACCTTGGTGCAAGAGTTCGACATAATATATCAGAAAGGACGATCGAAATAGTTAAAGCAACGGTATTGCCGTGTTATCTCGCAACTCACTTTACTAAATTAGGGTACACAATTCAATTTTCCTTGATACAAGCCGCTGGCAAGTAATTGCCTGTAAGGATATCGCACCTAAAACTATAATACGTGAATAAGGGGCGAGCTTTAATTAATTAATCTTCCGTTAACAGACACAATTGCTTATTAAGGTCGAAACTTCACAGGCTGCTCAAATTGCAAGTAACACTATGATTATGCACACATTCATTGCGTATTTATCGTTTGTAATTCAATAATTCTTAAAGATGTTAAAAATTAATTAGCTAAGTTACCCGTAATAAAATAAAATGATGTGTCTCCTGAGCATTGTGCAGTCACTGCAGAGTCTATTTCACCTGAGGATGCCTCGTGTAGAGGCGTAACGCGTTTTGTATTATCGACGGGGGTGTGTTTTCTTAGTGTAGTGTTGTTGGCATTGGTGATAACGAACACAGTGTAAGCAATTAAGGGAGAACGGGAGGTGTTCTTCAAAATAAATAACACAGAGTATTTTTTTATATTATTACGCAGATCTTAGCTATTTTATTTTTAACGTCATTAATATAATGGATTTTCGCAAAGCAACGCCTGATTCCATAAATTATGAAAAATTCTTCTTATTAATATTAGTAGTCTGTGATTATTATTATTGTTATGGTTTTAAATCTTCCTGTGCCAGTTTTTTATATTTCAATACGCCCGTAGAAGACTGGGAAAGAATGCCAAAAGACATTAAGTCCGCTATTTGTTGTCCTTTTATTTAAGATTATAATAATTAAGCATTAATAAAAGCAATAGCTGCCCTATTAATTAATATAATAATATTCGCCTTATGTGGCGACGAATTTATGTCTTAGTAAGAGGCAACTATGGGCAATAACATTAAGATCTAATTGCTTCTAATAGATTGTTTCTTTTAAAGAATAAGCTTGACAAGTGAGCACACAGTCCACCTAGTGGTAAGTATCTATCTTCAAATATTATATTGTAAACTGTGTTTAAAAAAATTTGCTGGGTTTCATGCTGGTCATCCTTTTTCATCCTTTCAATAAGTATTATGTTTTGTTATCTATATTGAATAAAAATGATTCTATTCTTCGATTAAGAATGTATGACTAAGATGGAATGCTTCGTTTTCAGTAAAAATAGTCACCGATTCTCTACATGCACCATACAACACAGCAACATTGTGCTGCTACTTTCCCGCTGTTATTCTGTGAGAGCGTATCTTCCTCAGTTTCAGTCAATTCGTACTACAATCACAGTATAGGTTGAGCGTGGCTCTACCTCGTAAACGATTGTGATATAACTAAAAATGTAATAATATACTTACAGAATGGTGGCTGAATGCACCATCAAAGGTGATAAATTCTGGCAATGAGATCGTGAATCAGCCAGTTATCGTGACGATCAAGTCCTTCTTATAAAGAGATTGCCCACGTTCCACAGTGAATTCAACTGGGTGTCAATGATATAATAATATTAACCTAGCCCCAAAGGCAAAAGTTTTGAAAAGAATGGAATATAATAAAATAGAATGTAATATAATGAAAAAGATTGGAATATCATGGAACAAAATGAAATAGAATGGAATAGAATTTAATAGTATGAAATAGAATTAAATAGAATGTAATAGAATAGAATAGATTTTTTGTCGATATAGATCACTAGTAATTCTTAACAAAATTTATCTTCAACATATACCACTGGTTCGGAAAAAAACCTCTGCCCTATGAAGAACTAGCTAGTAACCCAGTGACATTGTCAGCCTATTCACGTAATCTTTTTAGTCATAAACTTGGAGGCTAGGGGTTTTAAGTGTGTTAACCGTGACAGACAGACGAACTCAAAAGTGATTCCATTTGCTTATTTTGTTACAGAATTCTCAAAAGGCACTAAACCATACTTATATCTCCTCAAAGAAAGAAAAAGTTCTGAATTCGATTGTATTTTTAGTTACGTATTGTTTTCAATTTCAATTTTGCAATTCACGAAGATATTCCTTAATCTTCGCAAATTTTAAACCAAATTTATTAATTTTTGAAGTTAAAACTTCTTTAGCATCGTTATGGGGACAAAAAATAGAGACGATCGCGTGCGCGCGCACATAGCATCAATATGCTGAGAACACGCAAAGAGAATGAAATGTGATTATAAATTGGTGAATCTGAGGTCTGAAGTCTTAAAAAACACCAAAGACCTCGACGTTGGTGGCGTACAGAGTAGTACAGACAGAGAGCTGGTGCAGAATTAATGACTGACATTAGATTTCAGCACGTTTTGAGTTCGTGTTCGCGAGCATAACACAAACCGTCCACACTAGCGCTCCGAGCAGCGGTATGAAAGTTCTCAGTAGCTTGCACTTACGTTGTTACTAGCATTTCAAAGTCATTAAAAGTACTATTTTCCCCAACATTTTTACATATTTGATTAAAAACATGGCGCCACTGCTGGTATTTATTATTTATACTGAAGCCTAAATCATGTTATCGAAGTTTTGAAATACAGCGGTATATGTATATATAGAATAATTATATGTAATTAACGAAGCATTTCATACCTTGATCATCGAAAACGAGCTATGTGAAGAGTTATGTATTTAAAATAAATTATTTAATAATTAAATACATTTCCTTTTAATTTTATTGAAAAAATAAATTATGTACGAAATAATACTGAACCAAGTTGATAGCGCTCTTGTAAATTTTTCAGTAATTTATAATTCCAACGCCATCTATAAGTTCGCAGATAACTTCCCTCGTTTCGTCACCTGTAATTTGCCAGAGTGGTTCGTTGTCTATGTCCTATATAGTATATTATCTATGGCTCCGTGCACACTGCGCTCCCCTTTGTGTTCGGTCGAGAAACTCAGAAATCACGGATCGCTCCGAGTGCGACTTGCAATGCTCGTAGCGCGCTCATGAAATGCACGGTTCGCGCGCAAGGCGCTACGCTAATGTGGACGGCAAATTCTTTCATTTCATGTTGCGTAACATAAATGTGTACGCAGCATAAGATAGATCTTAATTTATCCACGACTCCATATTAGTTTTCAGAAAAGAGTTCACCCATTAGAGTGAAAAATAGAGGTTAAAATTTTTGATGCAACTATTTATAAGATATTCTAGTTATTGTGTTTAGCTTGTGATATTCCTATTTCTTAACAAGAAGTAAAAGCTGAATTCAAAATACTGAAGAGAATAAAATAGTTTCCACATAATAGCTTCTGAAGTCCGAGATTTCATTATTTTATACTCTATGTCTTAGCACTGACTTCTATTTTGCATGGTAGAGCTATATTTTGGTCGTAGGACGAATGGGTTGACTCGATCGAAGTAGGACTACGCTCAAAGAGAATACCAGCGTAAATAGCAGTTTAATGTTGCTGTGTTTCGTATTGTGAGTATAGAGAACAGGAAACTCTTTTTACTGGAAACGAAGCATTTCATCTCAGTCCTTAGGGGTGACACCGCAACTGCATTTTTATACTTAATTGAGGATAAATGTAGATTTCTATGAGCAGCAGCATCCACTTACCATCAGGTGGACCATGTGATCGTTTGTCACCCTTATTCTATAAAAAAGAACTAACTTCAGAAGACTTCAGAAGCTATTATTTGGAAATTGATTTTTTTAGTACTTTGAATTTGGCATTTATTTAGTTGCCAAGTTTATTTTTTTTTAAATTTAACAAAGTTCTTGATCTAGCTAAATTCTCGAGTTAAATAACTACAAGCATTTCTCACGCTTTAATTCGCACCTGCCATAATCTTCCCATTTTTTTAGTTTACGTAAATTTTCTAGCTTATCACAGTAAGTAAGACGAATAATATGGATTAAGGAATCTAGAAATAAGATATCTAATTTGTTATGTAATTCAAAAAATATAATTTACAGTTAAAATGTCAGTTTGTTTGTGATTTGGATAAACGCTTGTCCTCGTTTCACAATATTTATTAAACATTATTAATTTGCTAACTACAAAAAACGATCGCCTCTCGGAATTATCAGGTTATATACTCCATAAACATATGTTATGTTTATCCAACTCTCAAATTAACCTGAACTTTCTCCAAGTGAGAACAATCGCAACTAGAAATGATAAAAGGTCAGTCTTTGTACTCTTCTTTCTTAGAGGGTTATAGAGCCAATAGTCTGTTGTTTTTATTTTTAATTTTTTTAGTTACTTCAATTTATGGACATCTGGAACCAACTTCAAACAAAATGCCTAAGGACGTGCTGGCCCTTCTGAGGACTAAGATGTAATGTAGTTATAATGGCCCGCTATACTATATACGGAGTCTACAGACTCCACGGACTTGGTACAGATGGATTTCTACCACTAGTAACTCTAGACAAGGAATTTTATAACAGTTTACGTAAAATATATTGGTTTTTAGTATACTAGCGAAGCCACACACCGAAGTGGTAAAGTTTATTTCTACATATGTAAATACACAACACATTGATATCGTACTACTCATACTTCCCCTCCAACTACTCATAATTTATTTGAAACAGGATCAAGATATGGTATGTAACGGCTGATATGTCTTTGTAGAGAAAAGTTTCTAAATAAAATAAGAACACGGGAAAGAGCACAAATGATGCTCGCACTGTGATTCCAATAGTACGTAATAAAAACCGGAGATACTTTCATTACCAGTAGACGAAGGATTCTATTTGAGTCCTCAGGGGTAACATCTTAACTTTTATTCTTTATCGAGGATAGATGTAAGCATCCATGTGCCACCGAGTCCACTTTGGTACCACCGGGTGAATTTTGTTATCATTTGTAGTATGTGGTAGAGCCATGCTACAGCTTTATTATGTTTGTGGCACGAATAGGTCGGATTGACCAGGGAAAGACGACACACACTCTTACAGTCTACCAGCGTGATATAGCAGCTTAATGCTACTGCATTTCGTATGGTGAGTGTAGAGAATCGGAAACCCTGTGTACTTGAAATTAGGCATTCCATTTTAGTCTCCAGTAGTAACATGTGATGTGATTTTTAATGCTTGGCCAAGGATAGATGTATATGTGTGGATCACAGTATCAGTTAGACTTGGTTTGTCACGCTTATTCTTTTAATTAAACCTCAAATACTTAAAAATACTGCACGTTTTCATATATTTTTTTATAGGAGAGGGGGCAAACAAGCATGCGGCTCATCTGATGGTAAGTGACTACCGCCGCCCATGATAATGCCTCCCCCTTGGACTCGATCGCCTGCGCCTATCTATGTGTTAGGTAAACAAGAAGATCTCCAGCTGAGCGACCCTGACAGAAACCGTATTGGCAGTCACTAATCAGGTAGTGATGCCAAAGGTTTCGAGGTTATTTTTTTAAGGATCGGGTGCAAGGAAGCTGTCCGTGAATTCGGGACAACGCCTAGGGAGTAGAAGTACCGAAAAAGACGCGTTAGAACCGGTGCTAACTCTATAGCGCACGTCCTCAGCACAATTGGCGGTATTCCGTTAGGCCCACTCGACTTGTGGATGTCCAGAGAGAGGAGTGTTTTACGTACTGAGCACTGTGTGAATCGCACATCAGGCATAAAGCACTCACACTGCGGGATGGTCGGCGGTGTGACGGTTGAGTTGGACGCAAAAAGGCAGCCTAACAGGTCGGCTTTCTCTTTTGCAACATGGTCCGGTGACTCATCTTCCCTGTGTAGAGATGGTAGTGATGGCTTACAGAAATTCTCGTGGACAGCCTTGGCGAGAGACCAGAATGCACTGGTTTCCTAAGGAAGCTTAACTAGTTTCTCGTCAATTCTGTCTATGTGCTCTGATTTTTCTTGGCAATAACTATTTTGAAGGACCTGGAGGCAAAGTTATACTTCTTTTTAAGCATGCTGGTGTTTATTTTCCGAGTCACCGAAGCCTCAGCCGAGGCCTGATAACACTCCTGCTTACTGCGTAATGCAGTCTAACAGGAGTGACCAAACAAAGGTTGAGATCTGCCACCGATGGGTACCACAGATGATGGAATAAATAGTTCCATTCACTGTAGCACGACATCGGTGACAGAGTCAGCAAAAGCACTGGGATCATCCGGCGAGAAGAAAACCGACCCCAATGGGTAGTATGCAAAGAAATACCGCATTCCGTCCCAATCCGCCGACCTGTTATGCCAAACATGGCGGCAACCTGCAGAACGCAACTGCGAGGAGAGCGTGAGTGGTACCACACTCCGGATCAGACAATTGTCCGAAGAGCCGAGAGGGGCATCGGCGGAAACTTGATATCCGTCCGGATGCGAGGTCAGCAGAAGGTCCAACAGGGAAGGTGTATGGATCTTCACATCTGGAATCCACTAAGGCGCAGTAACCAATTAAGTCAGACCATATGCCATGGCAAAATCATAAACAAATCTCCCCGCATGATCGATTAAACGGGAACTGATGGGCGTTAAAATCGCCAAGTATCACGATTTCTACGGGTAGAATCTGTCGTAGCAAGAAATCTGTTGCCATTTGGACGTGGTCGATGGGTCGGTCTGTGTTGGCATTACAACTATGGAACCTATACAGGTACCCGTAGACGTGGGGATGGTCGTCGCTGTCTACGCGTAGCCGAAGGATGGACAGGTCCGTACCTTCAAGACTGCCGAGATGTCGAGTACAGATATTCTCTCTAACGTAGACGCAAAATCCAGCCCGGGCACAAAGAAGTACACTGATTTGTACCCCGGATAGGACAGGTACGAAGTATTAGCCGGAGAGGACACTTGCGTCTTGGTCAAAAAGAGCAAGCCTGGCTTCGCCATCTCTGGACGGTAGAGAACAGCGTTAAGGTTCCCGTGAATCCCACTGATGTTCCACAAGTCCACGGATAGCGTGGCAGGGGTGGCCATGGATTTTTTGCTCTATTTGCCCCATGCAGTGTTAGTAGAGAGCGGGATGTCCCCCCCCCCCCAGAATACTCGAAGCAGCTTGAGCACCCACGCTCAGGAAGTAGAGCGTAGCTTGACTGTGGATGCTCAGTGAGGGATTCTACATTACCAGGGGTGCAGGTACTCTCCTGGGGTGTTACTTTTTTTAAATTTCGCTACCATGTTATGGGGGGAGGGGGGAGGTTGCTCCGGCCACCTGCACTATACAAGCGAAACGCAGAAGCATAGCTTTTACTTTACGTTGGTATTCTGTGAGGTTGTGGTACTGTCCCGGTTCGAGCCGGCCCATCCATGCAACAGCAGAAGCTGTAGTGTGGCCATACCACTGTTATAAAGTATATAAGTATTCTGCATCAGTATCTTGCTATCAGGAAGACTAAAATATAAGTCATAGTTTATTCATTATCACTCATCGTAATTGAGACACGCGAATCAAAATTTTCCATTGACATTCTTAAAATGTGCTCTGTCTCATTAAAAAAAAAACAAATATTACGGATTTAATTTCGTTTAATTTTTTTAAATTTAATTTTATAATCTTCCTCCCTCTTAAAGTGCCTACCAGTGCAATCGTTTCATTCCAGTTATATTTTATTTTGTTGTTGGCAACAAAAACGGATGTCAATTCCCTGGATAAGAATGTTCATTTAATAACATTGACGTACTTTTATTCTGATCAATGACGTTTTTAACTTCATAGTCTTACATTTGTGTAACTAGCCTACTTCAAGATGCATAACACTACTTTTAAAATATTATTAAGTTTATCTTTAATTGATATAATTCAGAAACGTTTCAAACTCAAATTCAAATTCAAACATTTTATTGTAATTTGTGTAACATTTGGTGTTAATTTAAAATATGATGTAGCTATCTTATAACCTAACCACCTTTTTCGGGTATTACAGTATTTATTATATTTAAAACGTTTGTGGATATCCTAACTATACATGATAAAATTGTTAGTTGTAACAAAACAATTAATCTAAAACATAAAAAATACGTAACCAAAAAAATAAAAACTACAATAATATGAACGTGGTAGAGCCATGCTGCAGCTATATTAGTAGTATAGTAGTAGCACGAATGGGTCGGCTCGACCGGGGAAGGACCACGCTCTCACAGGATACCAGCGTAAAATAACAGCCTAACACTGCTGTGTATCGTATGGTGTGTGTAGAGAACTGGAGAACCTATACACTGGAAAAGAGGCAATCCATCTTAAGCGCGGCGCCCACCTACGTAACGTAACACGTGATCTGACGCGTGATTTGACGCGTAACTTGTCACTCGCCTCAACATTCAAAGGGAATGTATGTAGTAGCGCCCATTTGCGTGGCGTGACGCCGCATGATCTGACGTGCCATTCAGCTTGCTACTAGTGACGCATTGAAGTGGCACGTAACACGGAACTTGTAGTTTTAATATTAAATTCATTGATTTAGTTCATGAAAAACCATGTTTATATGATTATCCTAGACCCGATTACAATAACAGGAACTCGCAAGATTGCAGAATTGCTTTGTATTTAAAAATGTATTTTTTTTTTCATTTCTAATATTTATAGGTAATTTACTAAATATTTTAACACCATATAGTAGAGGCTGTAACTTGGCATTTTCATTCTGGATGAAGGTATAAATATTTGTTCTTTAAATCGCGTTTTAATGTCATGTTTCTTGAATTTTGAAAAAAAAACTAATACTTTTATTTTTGAATGTAAATGTACATAGGTTTATTAGTTTATTAGTTCATCTAGTTAGTTGTTTCATTAAATTCTAATAATAAAGATAGTTTAGTATTTAAATAAAGTTATTGCACACCATAGTCATGGTAAAATTTTGTCTTATTAATAATGATCTAGATCATAACATAATGTTCTACATTCTGGCAATAAATAAAATTTTAATTGAATTGACGAACTGGGGCGATAGATTTCTTAAAACACAAGGACTGTATATATATATTCTATACTATATATTCTATAGACACTATATATTCTAGCAGTGGACATAAACATATATATATATACTATATATTCTAGCAGTGGACATAAACAATTAAAAAAGGTAACAACCAATAGCTATGTAATTTAACTTGTCAACTTATAACATCTTAGATACCATAGTCTGGAGCTAACGTTAGTGACGTTTGCGAACCGTAAGTAAGTGAAGCGAAGAAAACGGTGACCCTTGTTCAATTGGGTAGCTTAATAGCTACGAGGGTGCAACTTTCATTTTTTGTCTGAAAGTATGATAAATTGTTATAACAATTAAATTGAAATATTATTATGTTAGAGTGCTTAATGCTGCTGTGTTTAATGGTGAGTGTAGGGAACCGGCGACACTTTTACTGGATACGAGTCATTCCATCTTAGTCCCCAGGGTCCCCAACGCATCTGCATATTGACTTTTAATCAAGGATAAATGTAGATGCTCATTTGTCTCCATTATTCTTTAAAAAAAATTGAGTCAAAAAATAAAATACTCAGCGGTTTACTTTTGATACGATATGCTTATTATGATGATCTAGATTTTACTTTGTGGCAACGACTTACAAAAATTATCCTATGACGATCTGAAGGTTTTGTAAGAGTTGACCTAGGAAAATGTCAGAAAGTCCTGATGGTCTCCTATAGAAATGGCGTAGTGATCATCTCATACCATTTTTCCCTTCATCAGTTCGTAAGCTCGATAGAGGCCATGGCTCTGTTGGACATGAATTCTATCTTTGTAGAGAGGATTTCCATCGCGCTTTTCGTGTGATTCAAGGACTGCAGGGGCAGACTTTGTTGTGAATACATTCGTTCATATTTCCCGTCTTTTATCCGCCATTTTTTGTAAAGCCCACGGTTGTAACAGTCGACAAAATAAAGAACAAAAATTTCTATCATTTACCAGCGCCTTTAATTCGTCTGACCATCCAAGAAGAAACAGACATCTCAGACGCTCGTTTGTATAGTTCGCATCGAAAAGCAGCGCTTCCGGACCGTCGGTAAGTGTGGTTTGCTTTCATTTTAATTCAGCTTTTTTAGATTCGAGCTTGTTACTTTCTTTATAAGGAAGTGAGAAAATTTCTTACAAAGGATACTTTGGCGTCTTGCCTTACCGTCTGCTTTATCAATATAAGAACGAAACGCAGATGTTAGTTTTTGAAATGTGTATGTTTTTGAATAAATAACGGTTTATTTAATTATTACTAAAATAATTTTAGACTTTAGGGTATTTAATATAAATCAGCCATGTTAGAACCAGTATTCTTATACCGGTTATATTCTTTTATACACTACCGCAAGTCAAGCCTATAATTTATATCAAGAATGTTCTTGTTTTTAAAACTTAATATATTGAACAAAACTAATATGTGTATAATTGATGCAAGCGATAATTAAATTTGATAAGTGAAACTCAGACAATGTTATTTGTAGAACAGAGTAATCAGACAAATCTATACAAATAAATAAAATTGAAGTGCCTGTTTGTATTCTCAAAATAACAGCCTCTTACTAAATGAATATGAAAGTATATACGGTACTTATTACAAAAACACAATTTTTAAAATTTTTGTCTGTATGTCTGTCTGTTTGTTCTTGCTAATCTCCGAAACGGCTGAACCGATTTTGACGGAACTTTCACTGGCAGATAGCTAATGTTATAAGGAGTAACTAAGGCTACTTTTATTTTAGTAGTAATTAGGGTTCCGCGCAAAAAAATTAAAACCCAAAAAATCCAATCGTAACAAATTACACGCGGGCGAAGTTGCGGGGAACAGCTAGCTGTTTAATAAGGTTTGTTTAAATGTACACTGATTATAATCCCTGGGAATTAGGTAATCGCTACCTCGCTGTTTCTAAATTTACATATTATATCGTATTTAATTTTATAATTTAATATATTGCAAATTAATAATTAAAAGTCCCGTTTACTTATACCAGCGTGAAGTAGAGGTTACCTCTGCGTTTCGCTTGGTGAGTGCAGGTGGCCGGAGGCCCTTTTTACTGGAAATGAGGCATTCCATCCTAGTCCTCACGGGTGAAAACGCATCTGTGTTTTGATCTGTAACAGAGGATAGATGTAGATGTATATGGGCCGCAGCAACCACTTACCATCAGGTGGACTGTGTGCTCGTTTTTCACCCTTATCCTATTAAAAAAACTGGTTCTTTTTAGAAGAAACGTTTTTCCTGAACACTATTATTTTTAAGATGTTTCGCAGTTCATTTATTACGGCAAGAAACCTTTGAGTTTGTTCATGAAAATAAAGGCTTTATTTTCATGAACAAACTCAAAGGTTTCTTTGTTGTGTGTACGCATATCAATGCGCTGTGATTGAGTAAATTTCTAATGTGATTTCACTAGAGTTAATTGACGGTTGGCCAATATTAAATTGAATTCTCTCTCCATAGCCTCTGAACAAACGCAGTGATATTTTATAATAATTTATTAGTCCAGGAGGAAACAGCGCAATCGGAAAAAAGTATATTTTTATTTTTTTTTCTTTATGTATTTTAACGGGTCAAAATTATCCGACTTTGGCATTTTTCACACATCTAAAAATTCATAACTCATTTTTACGATATAAACATTATCGTAAAAAATTAAAGATTTTTTATTTGAATTTTAACAAAAAATATAAAACAAATTTTCCCTTTTGAAATAACAATTCTTTGCATTTGAAAAAAATCGGTTTAAACAATATGGCACCGAGTTGGCCCATGACATCATGCATTTCTATCATCAGTAGGACAATTTGACGAGAATCACATAAAAAAATTGAGGTGTAATAGTTTTCACTTGATAGATAAGACTTGCGCTTGGATCATTACTCACACTTGTGTGTGGCTCCAAAGATGACGTGTACAGCTGCCCATAGAACCTCTCAATCTAACTTAAAATCGCGAGTGCCCCGGAAATGATGCTGCCACATTCGATCTCAAGATCAGCCTCAACTCAAAATAGTTTTCACGAGCTTGTCGCTCATATCGTCCACTGCATTGCAATCTTCTAGGCACTGAAAATGGCTCTGTAACTCGAGCTGAAAGGTTTCGGGACTTTTGGATCGGCGCGAGGGGACGACGGAGTGTTGGCTTCATTAGACGACACCTCTCCAACTTAACGTATAGATTCAGTGTACCTCTAACCATCGGTAATCGCTACCAGTTTCACCCTCGCGATCACTGAGACATCACTGAAAAATTGCTGTCTAGTCTATAGTCAGTACGTAAAATCAATATATTTTGTAAATCGAACCTTATTGCAAATGAATATTAAGAAATGAGAACACCCTTAAGAAAGAACTCGTCCCAAATTCATTACCAAGAAAGGTAATCAATCTGCTTTGATGTATTACATGTTTCTTTGTGAGATTTGATTCAATATTAAAAAACCGTAATTTTTGCAATATTGCTAATATTTTATAAATTTAGATTTTTTTTCTAAATTGTGAACAATAAAAAATATGTGTAGTTATAGATATGCTGCTGATATATTATAGTTATAGCGCAAATAGTTCGGCCCGACCGGGGGAGGTTCACGCTTTCACAGAATATTAGCATGAAAGAGCAGTTTAATGCTACTGTCATTCTAATGGCAAGTGTAGAGAAGCGGAGACCATTTTCACTGAAAATGATCCATTCCATGTCGATTCTATTTTAATCCTCAAGCAAAGTAAAAGTAAAAAGACCGGACATAGTAGTAAAGCACTACTATGTCCGGTCTGAAGAAAATAGAAAACCAGTGTAGTTAGTGACACAACATTAGGCATTCCATCTTGGGTTTCGGAGGTAAAAACGCTTGTATATGTAGCTTTCTTTGTTTGAAGTCGGTTATAGGTCCCTTTTCACTGAAAATGATCCATTCCATGTCGATTCTATTTTAATCCTCAAAGGTGACAATACCCTATTAGAAGATAGGTAAAAATGTGTTTGGGCATCCACTTCTCATCAAATAGACAGTGTCCTCGTTTTACTCATTTTTAATTCCCGACATTTCAGGTGCTTTACAACACATATGGTCACTGGGGTATTGAGGGGTTTGACGTTTGTTAGTTGGCCTGTTCTAACTTCAGCTTTAAGATATTTTTTTTTATAGGAGAGTGGGCAGACGAGCATGCGGCTCACCTGATGGTAAGTGACCACCGCCGCCTATGAACAACCGCAACACCAGGGGAATTGCAGATGCGTTGCGGACCTTTTGAAAAGGAGTAGGCTCTTTTCTTGGTCCCTAAGTCGTATTGGTCCGGCAAAATCGCTGGTGGTAAATTATTCCACAAGGAAGCTATGCGATGAAGAAAACATCTTCTAAATCGCACAGTAGTAGACCGCCAATCATCCAGATGGTGTGGATGGTATCATGAGTTCTGCCGCGATGTGCGTTCGTGAAATTTGGCGGCTGGGATTAATCCGAACAATTCCTCAGAGCACTCCCCGTAGTAAATGCGAAAGAAAAATTTATTTTAGTCCGATCTATGCAAAACGAGTTTACAGTATCTTGTTGTATTGCAGTAGTATGCTTGGTGTTAGATATGATTTTATCAATTAAATGGGGTCCTAAGCAGCTCCCAGTCATCTTCTATATTGAAATACAGATTTTATTAATTTCTACGTTTCCAATCGGTATTGGCTCACTAAAACTACACAAATAACATATCATGCTCTATATTCTCGACAAGGACTATCCATCTGCGTAGTACAAGAATATTGTGCCGATGATGCGCAAGCATAGGTGCACTTACTATAACCTTACACTCATAGTGCGATGGAACATAGACCCAACACGACCGAAGAGTGATCAGGCACAGGACCAAAGCCTTTACGTTATTTCCGAGGCACGGGGATGAAACATTGCCAACTTCGTGACTCTGGGTTGCTTCTAAGAATGTCTTGACTTAAATACTTTATAACAAATTTATTTTTGTCTTGACCCGGGATTTGTAACCGGGACCTCGTAATCAGCAGTCACGTTTACGCTCACTAAAGCAATGAAGTCAAGTCATGCACTATTACACCAAATCTAACTACATGGATTACATTCTAAGCCTAACAAATAAAAATCTAACACAAACACATATTTACATTTTTAGCATTAGACATGCTCGTTTGTAAGCAGCTACATGAATAAGAGATTCGGATAATGTTTCGGGACTGCTCTAATGTTACGTCAAGTTTTTCACACATAACGTTATTATTTTTGGGAGAGAATATTTGAAATATATCACCTGGTTTTATCGTATTTATTTTGTTACTTCTGCCAAAAAGAGTAAGTAGAAAATAAAAGGATGTTAATAGAAGTGAGGGTAGAAATCAAAAACTCCAGTTATTTGATCAGTAAAAAGTTCGACGAAGGTGATGTGATTGGCTATTCTGTCAAATTTATTCAGTTCGGTATCTCATTACATGATTCTTTTCTATTTTTGTGAGCCTCACCAGTGTTACAAGGTGATAAACAATGTTGCTGGTGGTTATGAAAATACGGCCTGACATTTCAACTCTCAGATAAAAGTTAGCCATCTAATAAATTTTATCCTGTCTAAAGTATATTCGGTGATAGTTAATATATATTATGAAAACGTCAATAGCGACTGTTGTTTAAGTATCGCAATCTGTGTTAAGGGCGTCGATTATCGCCGCAAGCACAGAGTTTTGGGGTACGACTCTCTTACGGCTGTTGTCAAGAGCGAGGTGTGACTGACGGGCAAGCCGTTGCGGCAATCTTTTTATTATCCATTAGCTAAAATAATTAGCGGGTCCCAATTTTTAATGAGCTGAGGAACTTTGCTTTCTTATAAGAAAAGAAAGTTGTATACAACTCTTTCCAAAAAGACTAAGCATAAAAATGAAACGATTGAACTATTTATTTATAAAACTGTAATTTTCAATTTTTGCCGTACTATTTTATGATGTGATTAAATTTCATATGGCGATTGAAAAATCAGGCTTTATTCTATTTGGATGTTCTATATAATGACATTCATCATGTAACGATACATATTATACTACGCTGAATGAGGAGTGCGTTACGATGTATTTTTTTTGCTGTTAATGATTAATTGCGTAATCAAAAGACAAGCCTAAACATTTTTTTAACACGTTTTCCTCGGACTAAACTGTATCGCAGATGCCTTCTACGCGCATAAACTGCACATAAAAACATACCAGAATCAGAACAGTATTTTTTGTTTGTAATTCATACGAACTTTTTTACACGCGCGATTCCAACCGCAGTCACAGAACGAATATTTTTAACCAAATGAAAGCGTTTAGATAACTGTGGTGTGCTGTTTGAATTTAATACATAACAGCACACCACAAGTCAAAACATAGGGCTATCGTATATGACGTAATAGGGGGAATGTTTACCATAGTCACCGAGCTTGGCAGGCGGGTTGGCAACCGTATTTTCTTTTTTCAATATTGTTGTGTTTATACTTATCAGGTAGATGCTGACCCATATCTTGTTTTATATCTCTCTGTCGCCTCTTATGACAGAAATGGGTTGTTATGGGGTGCTGGATTTTCTAACGCCATCATCACACAACGTTTAGTCACGTGATCGTCTTCTTATATAACTAAACGACAAAAATAAAAATATGGAGAATTTTTTATAATGAATTCGTTATAAATATAAAACGAAAAAGGATAAGAATGATGAAATGAAAACACAAAGTATTTTTTTCTATAACGAAATCATAACCATTTCTTTAGTCTTTGAGTTATTAAAAAATAATTTGTTTCTGTTGGGCTATTTTCTTATTTTCTTAAGTCTCTTTTTACATTACGAACTTTTTTAATCGAAAAGAACTGAAAACAGATTATAATTATTCTAATTTGAGACCGGTACTTCTTCTAAATAAATTATTTTTAAACAACAATTAATTCGCTGTTCGTCATCTATTATTATAACATTTTATAAACAATTGACACATATTGTAAATGTTCATAGCCCCTTATTTGCTCGTATGATATAAATGTTCGTAATTTAATCATGTTTTGATTTGCAAGAAATATTTTTTGGTTATGATTCTGCCGTTACTTGATAAAACACGAATTCTCGCAAGAGTATATTTATTCCCTTTCCTAACCAATATTCGTGAGAATATTGAAATAAAAAAACTTGGAGTGTAGAAGATGACTGTGGTCTACCAAGTGCTTGTAATGCCATAATTAATAAAATTAAATCCCTAACCCCAGCTTACTGCAAAATTGCAAGATACTGTAAGCTTCATCTGCTCAGATCAGACCAAACATTAATAATTAAAAGCTAGAGATATACCGGGCTTATTATGAGATCAGGATGTCAAAACTCTCTATGCTTTAAAGAACCACGTGGGGAACTAAAAATAACTTAAAATTAAACCTGATGAAATAAATTCGTTAAATTAGTCGGATGTCACACTGGCTGGAATGTTTGCGTATGCGGTGAGCGAGAAAATAATACGAGCGATTTGGGCAGGAGGGAGGGATGGATTTAAATGAATACCCACAAATGCCGCACCTGGCTCCTTTAAATAAAAAAAAAACCGACCAAGTGCGAGTCGGACTCGCGCACGGAGGGTTCCGAACAAATCCGTAGGTAAATAAGTTTAAAATTGTTAAAAATATTTTTTTATATGATGTAACTAAAAATTTATACTTTTCGAGATTTTTCATTTATCTGCGCTATAAAACGTTGCTTCGTACCAAATTCCAAGATTCTGAGTTCACGGGAAGTACCCTGTATGTTTTTATTCCCTTGCGAATGTTGAAAATTTGCGGCATAAACGGCTGTATCTTTTGATTGAGTTGGCTTAGAAGTTTGATTTTCTCACAGCTCTAAGGGACAGTAGACTTGAATATTTGATATGAATTTCAGCTTGATACCTTTACGCGTTCCTGAGAAAAAGGGTCTTGACAGACACGCAGACGGACAGACGGACAACAAAGTGATCCTATAAGGATTCCGTTTTTTCTTTTTGAGGTAGGGAACCCTAAAAAGTATTAAAAAACGTAAATATCATCCTATTTCCAATTTCTGCCGTCAAACACCAAGTACCTATCTGCACTACTGTGTCCGGTCTGAAGGGAATAGAAAACCAGTGTGTTAGGTACACAACATGAGGCATTCCATCTTGGGTCTCGGAGGTAACAACGCTTGTATATGTAGCTTTCTTTGTTTGAAGTCGGATGCAGATCTTCATGAGCTGTAGTGGCCATCTACCATCTGATAGGACGTAAGTTTGTTTGACGTAAAAAAACTTCCAAAAATCAAGAAAAATCTCGACTGAAGTAAGTAGATATTTCAGAAGAAACGAGTGAAAATATTCAATAAATTACAGCTCCTACCGCCGATATTGCCTCTCCTTTCTGTCTGATTTCCGTTGAAAGCGCTAGCTCGGAATCTAATTTTCGATTACTTTCAGTTGTAATCGGTGATAAGTTTGGTTTTATTTTGATAGGAAGTTTTGATAGGATTTAAATTTATTTAGTAAGAAATTAGCAGTTTTATTGCGATGTTAGTGTCTATAATCACATTTTCCCGTGGCGTTTATAAAAGGCGTATATAATTGTAAACTATTGGCCGTGTAGTGGCGACGTAAGAAAATTTTCTACCCTATACCATCCCGTGGGTTGCGTAAGACTCGACAGAGGGAGACTGAAACAGGAGATGGACAGCAGCATCCGATAATAACTAGAGTTAATAAAAAAAAAACTACGATTGCCAAGCCGCCTACTAAGCGTGGCAATCATGGTCAATATATGATGCAATCTACGGGGAAGCCCATGTTCTGTATGGTACATTATTTATTCATTTCGTTTTATTTCATGGTGGCATTAGTGTTCGTAACCACATCACCAGGCCAAATGTTATACAATTTTGAGCTACCCATACCGTGAAAGAAAATTAGAAGAAAAAATAATAATAACACTTTAAAAACTATACTTTAAGAACTAATCTTTCACTTCTTAGCTCATGGTGCGATCTAAGGGGTGGTAGTTTTCACGCCGCTACCATACGGCGAGGAGCCGAGTCTATTCTATCGGCTTTGTCGCTCGTTTAGCACCACCCGGGGGACACGTGTAGGGTGGGTCTAGGATTAGGTGGTCGAAGCCTACGGACGCGAGCGACTCATCCCCCATCCATCCAGATTAGGAGTACCCTTAACCGACGAGCGTGTATGCGTAGGTATATGGATGTGGAGAAAGCGAGAGAGGTGTGTCAGGATCGTGCCAAATGAAAGTCCGTAGTCTCTGCCTACCCCTCTGGGTGACAGCCAAATTTTGTAGGTTGATTGAAATTTTCAATCTACATATAAATTTTACTAGAATATGTACATTAATAAGTTTCATTTTATATCTCTGAAGTTTATTTTACTACTCTAATACAGATTTTTTTATAGGATAGGGCGACAAACGAGCACACAGTCCACTTGGTGGTAAGTGGTTGCTGTTACCCATAGACATCTACATTTAACCTCGTTTGCCAATCAAAATGCAGATGCGTCGTCACCCATGAGGACTAAAATAGTATGTCTCTTTTCCAGTAAAAATGGTCTCCGGTTCTCTACACTCACCATACGAAACACAGCAGCGTTAAACTGCTATTTGACGCTGGTATTCTGTGAGAGCGTGGTCCTTCTCCGGTCGAGCCGACCCATTCGTGCCCACAACTATACTACTAATATAGCTGCAGCATGGCTCTACCACCTAAAACAGTGCCTGGCTTCTGTCCCACCTAATGGTATGTGGCGATGCAGCCAAAGATGTCATAGCGCACTGACTTAACAAAAGCCTATCAACTCTTGCCTGAAGACACCCACATTATAATCGGATGGAGGTACAGATGCTAGTAAATTATTCCACTCCTTTGCTGTTTGCTGTACGCATTTAAAAGGACGCAGCAAACTGATTTTATTTGGTTTTATTTTGCTGTACTATAATTTATTAATATCACATTCAATAAATTGGTGATTCTTAATTGGCATGCTAAGGAAAATATTTAAGGGTGACGCACGTCTTGCAAAATTATGGCCGAGTGTATTTCGTCGGTGTCAAATTTCTTCATTACGAATTGATACTAATCCACCCGTCTTTCTGCTCAGTGGTTACTTTGTACAGCACACACCTCAAACAACAGAAAGACAGTTTGTGAATGACAGTTGCAATGCTGTTGATCCAAAACCCCGTTGTTGCACATGTTCTACATAATACATAAATAAATAAATAAATAAGTAAATAAATAAATAAATACATAAATAAATACATAAATAAATAAAGAGAATAAATAAATAAATAAATAAATAAGTAAATAAATAAATAAATAAATAAATAACATAAAAAAAAAACATAAACACTCACGCCTGTCACCCAGAGGGGTAGGCAGAGACTATGGAATTCCATTTGGCACGATCCTGACACACCTCTCTCGCCTCCTCCACATCCATATACCTACGCATACACGCTCGTCGGTTAAAGGTACTCTTAATTTGGCCCATTTTCAATATTTCGCCAATTTGGTCGATAAACTTTCGCCTAGGGCGACCCTTCCTGACTCTGCCATTCACCTCTGCAACATAAATTTGCTTTGTCACTCTTTCCTCATTCATTCTTTCTACATGACCAAACCACCGAAGCATTCCTTTCTTAATCCTAGTCACAACATCATCTTGCAAACCACACATTTCTCTTATCACACTATTTCTCACCCTGTCATTCAGATTAATAAAAATATAAATAAATAAATAATGGAAATAAATAAATAAATAAGTAAACAAACAAACAAACAAATAAATAACGCTGATATTCGTATATCATTAAAATATGAATCACCGGTATCAATATAATATAAAAAAAAACATTGTGTTAATTAAACAGAAACAAATTTTGTAGCTTTAAACGAAATACGTCTTAAGGTAATAGTTCGAGGTGTGCACTTTTGGATTTTCCAAATATATTTTAAACTTATTTTTTGTGAACATGCATCTCACCAAAACCGCACCAAAAGTAGTATGTAGCCGAAAGTACAAAATGTTTCTTGGGCTACAAAACTTTTTTAATCAAAAATTGTCTAAGCTCCATTGTTGTGTGCAAATTTCCACCAGATTTTCGCGAAAAAAGCATAATATTGTATATAAAAATATTTATAATAGTATATGTTCTATTTTTAAATACTTCGGTAATAATATACAAGTTTTATAATGATGAAAAACTTGCCAGTGTCAAACATAGGGACAAAAAGTATTAAGCTTCTTTTAGAGTACACAAGCTGCCATCGTTGAACTAGAATACGTATTTAAATAAATAATATTAAAATTATTAAATATTTAAAAAAATCTATTATGACTGGATCTTGTTAAAACCTAAATGGTGCCACTTTGGCATTATGCACTTTAAGTAAATGACAAATAGGTTAATTACAATTCATAAAAATAATCCGCCATCCGGTGTCCCAATCAGGAGACTATGGGAAATGCAACAAGAATATTATAACCTCCAATAGATAGCTTTACCACCATCTGCTTAAAACCAGATATAAAATATCTAGACCAACGACTTGGAGCACTGTAAAAGATGCAAGACTTCTTGTTCATATATTATACGATGGACAATTCATCAATATTACTACAATAAAATGGTTCATGAAAACATTAAAAACATATATGGCGTAACTGCAAAGTCGCGATAAAATAATATGAACTTACTCTTAAAGGAAATATGTGTGTCAGATTATGCAGGAACGCTTTGGGTCACCTCTGCAACTGCTCTAATATTCAATACCTGTTTCACAAAGCAAACGCGGTTCCAAGCATTATGAATTATTAATATAATTTGTCCGCTCTAATGCTCGATAATCACAGATCGTCTCAACTCAAGCTATGAAATCTAGACTATTTACTTAGACTGGTCATATGCATAGTTTGCATGTATGGTAGAAATCATCAAAGCATTTTCTTTGTTCATAAAATTAGTTATTTTTTTATTATTAAATGCAAAGTTAAATTTTATGCGAGTTAGAGCCATGATGGAGATAAATTATGGTTGTTGCACGAATGGGTCAGCTTGACCAGGGGACCAGGACCACGCTCTCACAGTACCAACGTTAAATAGCAGCTCGATGGTGCTGTGTTTCATGTAGTTGTGTAGAGAGCGAGGAGATCCCTTTAATACGATACGAGGCGTTCCTCTTCTCTCAGTCCTCATTTTAGTACTCAGGGGTGACAACGCATCTGCAATTTGATTCTTATTAATTTTATTACATTTTTATAATTATACAATTTTTTAAATTATGAATAATTAAGAGTCAAAGAAAAATTTCATTTGGGCATAAATGATTATCAAATACAACACAACAATACACAGATTTATAAAAACTCTGCACTATTTAAAAAAAAGTCTTAGTACGTCGTAGTTGTAAGTCATGCCAAAAGAGGTCACTCAGCAAAAGTCGCGGTTAACCACAACGCTCATTTTCAGTATTGATCAAAGTCTTGGCGATTACAATCATATTATACTGTAGTAAATATAGAATGAAATATGTATCTGTCTATGGTTCACACCACAGGGAAATTAAGCTGTATGCTCGATTGCCATCCTTATTTTTATAAAAAAAAATATGCTCATAATCATAAACATGCCAACTGTATTTCTATAAAAAAAGGTGTACGAGAAGACTGATAGTAAAGACACGTAATAAAATCAGACCGCCCGCCCCCTGCGCTGACGTACGGAAAGCGACTGAACGTTTATTTCTGAAGCCGTTTGAGGAAATTAAGTTGTAGACGCCTTAAGGAACGGTAAAATTCTACGTTCTTTATGGAAATTGGTTGAATCCTATTGCATTCTAACTCAGGATATTATTTTAAATTTTCACGATCCCGTACCGCAGAACAGCAGGCTAATTTTAAATTGTTCTCCAAATTGAAGCCTCGATGATTCAGTGGATAAACATTTGGTTATGAATGCCTCGATGATCTGTTGATCATAATCGCAACTGCTGATCACAAGGTCCCGGGTTCGCATCTCGGGTCGGGCCAAAATAAGTTAGTTCATCAATCTGAAAGTCTGCGGTGTTTCACTTCCGTGCCTCGGAAAGCACGTTAAGCCGTTGGTCCTGCGCCTGATCTCTCTCCGATCATATCCGATTGCCTTCCCATCAGACAATGACGTTGACGGAATAGAGAGCGCACCTGTGTTTGTGCACTTACTCGTGCATTATAATCCTGTCCTGCGCAGATGGCTAGTCTCCCTTGAGATTCATATGATGAAATTAATATTCAAAAACTGAAGGTAGCCGAGGTAACTATGATATAGGGATGTCAAAAGCCTCAGTGTCCCCCGTGAGCATGGGTGCTGTAAATCACCCGAAACATCGGGAATTAAAATAAGTAAATTAAACGCGATAAAATCCGTAAATATAGTTATATTCAAAACCACAATATCTCTCTAAATATGTTGATTGATGAAAAGATCGACAAATTATTAGTGTAATAATTTGCTCACAAAATACGCTTTGCGAAATACGAAGCAAGCCATTTGGTCGTAATGCTAATGCGTGGAAAATCGACAACAAAGGGAGACCCGCCGACAGTCTTGCTTTTCGAATGAAGAAAAAAAGGGAGGAATTAAGAATTAAGTTTCTCTTTATTTTTTCAAAAAAACAAGGAGGTTGTGAGGGGAACGCACATAAATAACTTCAATGAAAGTGCGAATTATTAACCAAGATGGTAAGAACAATCTTGAGGACATAAACTTACCGGCAAGCAAAATGTCGTTATTTTTAGTCAAGGCAAGGGACCGCTCTTAGTTTCATGAGCGCACTTTGCAAGAGTTAATTAAGGCCGTTGGCTCGAATCTGTTGTCACCTCGCCCGACTAAGCGCATTCCGTATAAGTTTTATGCTTTAAAAAATATTTTTTTTAATTCTTAAAAGATTGGTCTTAACTTTACAACGCATTGCTTCATAAGAATAAAAACAATTCTATTAACCCGCCATCGGTCGCGTTCTTCTTTATGACATCGTTGATCGCGTGGCGTCTTTAGAAACCCCAAGGGCGCGTTCTGACGATACGCACCCGCTACGCGCACGCCACGCGTGTCAGCACCCGCGCCTAACTCGCTTTGAAATTTGTTGCATATAATTTGAGTCTTATGACAAATCAATAAATCTGAAATTGTGTAAAAGCGCGGGCGTAAGGCGTAGCGGGGCGGGTGCAGAGCATGTGTGGGGCGAGCGCGGGGCCGGCGCGGAGCGGGAACGAGGCGTGTGCGGTTGAACGTTGATAAAGGCAATTTCAGATTTATTGATTTGTCATAAAACTCAAATTATATGCAACAAATTTCAAAGCGAGCTAGACGCGGGTACTGCGCGCGTGGCGTGCGCGTAGCGGGTGCGTGTCTTCAGAACGCGCCTTTGAATATCAAAAGAGTCTTAATTTCTTAAATTAATGATATCTTACGGGAAAAATTTAAAAGCGAATTAAAGATTGTGGTTTTAATAAAAATGATAGGTTTTGTCTATTACAGCGGAATCAAAGTTAAACTTTTTATTTAAGAGTGATAAGTTTGTAATGGCAAATAATATTATAATATATATAAATTAAATATAAATATTATAATATAAATTATTAAATTAATATAATAATATTCTTAACGGAGCATAAATGTGGGTGTCTATGGGTCACAGCATCCACTTACCCTCGGGAGGGGTACTTACTAATTTTTCAATCTTATTCTATAAAAAAAGGAAATATTTTTGTTTACATCCATAAAGATTACGGCGTCAAGAAGGATTAGCTTAAGGGTGAGTGGTTTTAGGGTTGGCAGGAGATTTATTGTGTATTTTTAAGTTAAGAATGTTGTTTTATATGGGCTCGTGATTTACGAGGCAAAGCAAAGAAAAGTACTATTTATGAACCTATTACTCAAAAAATAAAACAAGTTACAATACCCTAATGTTTACTAGGTACTCCGTAGGAGCGGCCCAAGAGAATCCGGTACCCATATCATGCCATGGATGTCGAAACAAGCGACAGAAGGAAACTGAAGTAATAAAAATTTGCGACCAACAACCCGCTTATCAATCTCAAAGGCGGCAACAATATCAAACATCTTCTTTTCGAGACAATCTGTGGGAATGTTCAGCTTTAGAATTTTAATATGGTATAATATTATTGAATAGAATATTATAATATTAATACAATATTTGTATTAATATTATAATATATTATAATATTAATACAATCTTTGTATTAATATTATAATATTCTATTCAATGTTATGTAAGGATCGTAGCAAGTGGAAAGAAGTGGTCTCTGCCTACCCCTACGGGAAAGAGGCGTGATTATATGTATGTTATATGTAAAAATTACGTGTCAATCTAGTCCACCTGATGGTAAGTGTATGCTGCAGCCCATAGACATCTACATCAATTCTCGATTAGGAATCAAAATGCAAATGCGTTGTCACTCCTAACTACTGAGATAGAATGCCTGGTTTCCAGTAAAAAGCGCTTTTGGTTTTTCCTGAAAACCATGCAATACACTCACCATGCAAGACACAGCAGAGCGTGGTACTTCCCCGGTCATACCGACCCATTCGTGCTACAAGTATAACATACCAGCAGCTGCTTACTAAGTTCTATACTTGTCCACCGCCCAGGCTAATGTGCCTAGCCTGCTGATATAAGGAAAGCATAATGGGAGAGGTTGGTTCGTGGTTATTTTTTATAGGTGGAATTTTACAAATGCCGTGACCTGTAAATCCCGACAGGTGGGCAATGTGGCCATTTGTCACATTGACTTCTATACAGATATCCTCAAAAAAAGTGGAGGCTTATAGAATCCACCTCATATTATCTCGTGGGTGCTGTAAGAGGCGACAGCGTGAAACGGAACAGTACATGAGCAGCAGAATATTCATGATAACAACTCATAATAACAAAATAACGGTGGTAGAGCCACGCAGCAGTTTTTGCTGTTGCACGTATGGTAAGTAGAAGCTCTGCTTCTGTGTTTCGTCTGGTGAGTGCAGGTGGCCGGAGGCTCAATTCCACCCCCCACCCCCCCACCCCATCAACATGGTAGCGGAATTACACTCAAGACTACCCCAGGAGGGTACCAGTACCCCTGGAGAGTCCCTCGCTGAGCATCCACGACCATGTTATTCCAATCCTGAGCGTGGGTGGTCAAGCTGCCCCGCGTATTCTGTGGGGTGCAAAGTTCCGCTCAAAAACATAACTGCTCGGGGCAATTACCAACCCCTGCCACGCTATCCGTGAATTTCTGCAACATCAGGGGACTTCACTCTAACCTAAACGCCGTCCACTACCATCTCGAGACGGCGAAGCCGGCCTTGCTCTTTCTGACCGAGACGCAGGTTTCCTCTCCGGCTGATATTTCGTATCTTTCCTACCCGGGGTACAAATTGGAGCACTCCTTTGTGCCTCGGGCTGGAGTGTGCGTGTATGTCAGAGAGGACATCTGTTCTCGACGCCTCGGCAGTCTTGAAGGTTCGGACCTGTCCATCCTATGGCTACGCGTAGACAGCGACAACCATCCGCGCGTCTACGGGTGCCTCTACAGGTCCCATAGCGGTAATGACCGAAACAGACCGACTCATTGACCACGTCCAAATGGCTACAGATTCTTTGCTACAACAGGTCCCATCCGCAGAGATCGTGATGCTTGGCGATTTTAACGCCCACCACGCCGAATGGCTCGGTTCACGTTTAACCGATCATGCGGGGAGATCTGTTTATGGCTTTGCCTTGGCATATGGTCTGACATAACTGGTTACTTCGCCTACGCGGATTCCAGATGTGGAGGATCATACACCTTCCCTGTTGGACCTTCTGCTGACCTCTCATCCGGACGGATATCAGGTTTCCGTCGATGCCCCTCTCGGCTCTTCGGACCATTGTCTGATCCGGAGTATGGTGCCACTCACGCTCCCTTCGCGGTTGCGTTCTTCAGGTTGCCGCCGTGTTTGGCATTACAGGTCAACGGATTGGGTCTTTCTTTGCATCCTACCCATGGGGGCGGGTTTGCTACTCGCCAGATGATCCCAGCGCTGCTGCTGACTCTGTCACTGATGTGGTGCTACATGAAATGGAACTATTTATTCCATCATCTGTGGTACCCATCGGAGGCAGATCTCAGCCTTGGTTTGGTCGCTTCTGTAAGACTGCAATACGCAGTAAGCAGGAGTGTTATCAAGCCTGCGCTGTAGCTTCGGCGACTTGGGATGTAAACACCAGCACACTTAAAAAGAAGTATAACTTCGCCTCCAGGTCCTTCAAAAGAGTTATTGCCAAGGCAAAGTCAGAGCCCATAGGCAGAATTGGCGAGAAACAAGTTCGCCTCCCGTAGGGAATCCGTGCATTCTGGTCTCTCGCCAAGGCTGTCCAAGGGAACTTCTGTAAGCCATCACTACCATCTCTGCACAGAGAGGACGACTCACTGGCCTAAGCCGGAAAAGACAAAGCCGACCATTTAGGCTCCTTTTATGCGTCCAACTCGATTCTTGATGACGGGGGGAAAACACCGCCGACCATCCCGCGGTGTGAGTGCTCCATGCCGGATGTGATGTTCTCACTGCGTTTGGTTCGCAAAGTTCTCCTCTCCCTAGACATCCAGAAGTCGAGTGGGCCTGACGGAATCCCCCGAATCGTGCTGAGGACGTGTGCTCCGGAGTTGGCACCGGTCCTAACGCGTCTTTTCCGGTACTCCTACACGCAAGGCGTAGTCCCGAATTCATGGAAGACAGCTTTTGTCCACGCGATCCCTAAACATGGCGACCGCTCAGACCCGTCCAACTATAGACCTATCGCGATCACCTCCTTGTTCTCCAAAATAATGAAATCCATTATTTACTGCCAGCTTATGCGGTACCTTGAGGATCACCAGCTGATAAGTGACCGCCAAAACGGTTTTCATCGGGGTCGATCAGCTGGTGATATTCTGGTCTACCTGACCCATAGATGGCCGGAGGCAGAAGAGTCCAAGGTGGAGTCGTTGGCCGATAGTTTGGACATAGCGAAGGCCTTCGATCGGGTTTGGCACAAAGCGCTTATTTCGAAGCTCCCTTCTTATGGGATTCTCGAGAAATTGTGCAATTGGATCAACAGCTTCCTTGCAGATCGGAGCATCAAGGTCGTTGCAGACGGTGCATGCTCCGACTACAAACCTATTAACGCTGGTGTTCCACAAGGCTGTGTGCTATCACCAACGCTGTTTCTTCTGCATATCAATATGTTGCTAACTGGTAACATTTATTGCTTTGCGAATGATAGCACTGGTGATGCTCTATACACCGGCCGTGCCAATATTGTTCGGGAAAACGTTGCCGAGTACCGGAACCAACTTTTGTCTGAAGTCGAGTCTTTGCTGAACAAAGTCTCGGACTGGGGGCGACTAAATCTAGTCCAGTTTAATCATCAGAAGACACAAGTTTGCGCGTTTACCGATAAAAAGAAAACCTTTGTCGTATCTCCTCAGTTTTAAGGCACTACCCTTCTTGCCTCAGCCAGTATCGGAATCCTTGGAGTTGACATATCGAGTGACGCAATTTCGTGGTCACTTCGAAGAGAAGGCCAAATTGGCCTTTAAAAAGCTTGGCGTGCTCAACAGAGCAGGACAGTATTTCATACCGGCACACCGCCTGCAACTTTACAAGGCGCAGGTTCGGCTTCACGTGGAATAGTGTTCCCATCTCTGGGCAGGGGCTCCCCAGTTCCAGCTCCTTCCACTTGACTGCATCCAGCGCAGAGCGGCTCGAATCGTCGACGACCGAATCCTTTCCGATCGGCTCGATTCATTGGCACTGCGAAGAGATGTTGCATCCCTTTAAATTTTCTTTCGCATCTTCCATGGGGAGTGCTCTGAGGAATTGTTAGGATTAATCCCAGCCGCCAAATTTCACGATCGCACATCGCGGCAGAATTCCCGATACTATCCACACCATGTGGATGATTGGCGGTCCACCACTGTGCGATTTAGAAGATGTTTTCTTCCTCGTACGACGTTCTTGTGGAATCGATTACCATCAGCGATTTTTCCGAACCGATACGACTGAGGGTCCTTCAAGAAAAGAGCGTACTCCTTTTTAAAAGGCCGGCAACGCCTATGCAATTCCCTCCCTGGTGTTGCAGTTGTTCATGGGCGGCGGTAGTCACTTACCATCAGGTGAGCCGCATGCTCGTTTGCCCCCTCTCCTATATAAAAAAAAACTGCGGTTGCTAACCCGCTTGCCGAGCATCCCAACTATGGCAAATATTCCCGCTGTTAGGCGATATATGGGGTAGATATCAGTAGTGAACTTTGATAGGGTTTAATGTATGACGAATTATGATATGCATTTCCCTTAATGTGAGAGATTGTATAGGATTGTATTATAACTAAGTCCTACTACATATAACTAACTAATATAGCATGAAGTTAGATAAATTCATAAGGTAACCCTGCAGGGTTAGCCAAAAATAATCATTTTATTTAGACATTGTTAAGTTTGTAGTTTATCTAATATTATAAGCGTTATGGATGAATTGGTACTTTATAACTTTTAAAGATGTTTATATATAAATAAATAAATAAAAGATGATATTATATGATTTTAAACCTTATAGAAAACTGTAATAATGAATGGATTCTACCTGTGAATCATGTGAATTAACATAAAGATATGTCTCTCTATTTATTTTTTTAAGTTTATAAAGCGTTAACACGTAGTTTAACACAATTCGAAAAACCTGTATTTTTAAAAATAACATTTTTAAATGGATTGTTCCACCCGTCGTTTAATTTCAGAAGTTTTACCTCAAAGATAATTGCGATATCAAGAATGTAGCCACGTTTGTCTTGTTTTAAATAATGCTAAGATGAAATATTCACATTTATTTTTTCATAATACAAATTAATCCATTGTGTTTAAGTAAGTGTGTTAAGTATCGTATAAGGGAAAGTGCTCAGTTAATAAATATAAAATAAATATAATAATAAGGCTCCGTGGCGCAGTGGCTTAGCAATGAGTTGCGGTGTTGAAGGCCACGGGTTCCAATTCCCCATGAAATAAGTACTTGTATGACTTACATTTAATTGTTCCGGGTGACATATGAGCACACAGAGTGGTAAGTGAATGATGTGACCCATATACATACATCTACATCTATCCTCGATTAATAATGACAATGCGGATGCGTTTTCACCCTAGTTGGTCTAAGAAAGAATGCCTTGTTTCCAATAAAATGGGGTCTCGGGTTCTTTACACTTACTACATTTTACGCTGGTATTCTTCAAGTGTATGGTCCTTTCTCGGTCCAGACATCACAACTGCCTCAGTCTAATACATTTTTATTGAATATCTACCAGGTCTACCACGTATAGGCCTTAATATTTTTTTTAAATGTCTGTATGTAAATATTTAAATTTTATTCTAGTTGTTACCTTGAGCTTCTGATAATAGTTAGTCAAGAAAAAAAAATAGACGTAAAAGAACAAAAAGAATAAAATTATTAACACATATTAGCTTCTGAATTCAATGTTTAATTTTTTCCTTACTTTATTGCTTACACTTGTATCGAGCTATTCTATAGAAATTGTTTAATTCTTTTTAGTTATTCGAAGTCGGATTTTACTTTCTATTAGGTATCTACGTGGTAGAGCCATGCTGCAGCTATATTACTGGTATAGTTATAGCACGAATAAGTCAGTTCGACTAAGGAAGGACCACACTTTTACAGAATACAAGCGTCAAATAGCAGCAGCTTGACGCTGCTGTGTTTCGTATGGTGAGTGTAGAGAACCGGAGACATTTTTTACCGGAAACGAGGCATTCCATCTTAGTCCTCACTGGTAAAAACGTATTTGAATTTTGATTCGTAATCGAGGATGGATGTAAATGTCTATGGATCACAGCAACCACTTACGATCAGGTGGGCTGTGTGCTCGTTTATCACCAATATCCTATTAAAAAAAAACTATGAAATTGCCGTTTTTATAAAATAATTTCAAAGTAACTACTGTAATCGATGTATCTTTGTCAACACAGTAACAGTTTATTGATGATCTTCGTACAGAAGTCTGTTGGATCGGAGGCAACAAATTGTTTTAAGGTATTTTGTACTGCCTCTGGGTTTTTTTAAATAGAAGACGGGGCAAACGAGCATGCGGCTCACCTGATGGTAAAGTGACTACCGCCGCCCATGAACAATCGCAACACCAGGGGAATTGCAAGTGCGTTGTCGGCCTTTTAGAAAGGAGTAAGCTCTTTTATGAAGGTCCCTTAATCGTATTGATATTTTTTGGGTAATGATTTTTTTCCCGTCAAAAAGTTACACACAGAATTAAGGCGTGATCTGTACCTAGCAGTTGTAAGCAGAGAGGGTGTAACTTTACTTTTTTTTAAATTGTACTCACTAAATGGGTTAACTCAGTATAACGTGCATCGGTAAATTTAGGTCTGTTTAAAACAGAACAGATACTCTCTACCGTTACCATTAACGTAACAGACCATTTAAGTCTACTGCTAAATGTAGGCCTCTTCCGTAGATTTATTGGGGGTATATTTGCCATAATTACCACGCTTGGCAAGCAGGTAGACAACCGTAGATTTTATTTATGGTCACTATTATGAAAACGCTGCTGGCCATCTTCTTATTTGTTTCCCTCTGTCGCCTCTTACCACACACACGGGATGCTAGGGAGCAGTGGATATTTTACACCACCACCACTACACGGGCTATAGTATTCTCTATATACGTGTAAACATGAAATATTATAATCAAAATTTTCTTTCTATGACTTTCTATATCGAGTACAGTACAATTAATAATAATAATGTCCTCCAGACCGAACTTCGGCCACGGCGGCCAGTCTCAACGGAGACCAGCCATCGGCGCAGGACAAGATTATAGTGCCCAAGTGTATGCGCAAGCACATGTGCATTCTCTATTCCCTCACTCTCATAGCCCGATGGGACGGTAAATCGACACGACCGGAGAGAGATCAGGCGCTGGACCAACGGCTTTACGTGTTTTCCGAGGCACGGGGGTGAAACACCGTCAACTTCCTGACTCCGGGCAGCTACTGAGAATGTCTTGATGGAAAAACTCAATAACTGATTTTTTGGCCCGACCCGGGATTCAAACCCGGGACCTCATGATCAGCAGTCGCACTACTACAACCACTAGATGAACGAAGCAGTTACAGTACAATTAGATGGATATCAAAATATTGCGAAGGCCTCCTTTTTTACCCAGGAATCTGTCTAGATAAGTAACATAGTCTTACCAACTTCTGACGCCAAATGGCGTTGCTTGCATTTTGCAGCTGTTTAATTAGGCTCTATATTAGTTCTAAGAGTTGACAACGCATCAGTAGCCGGCTTTGTTTGAAGTTGGTTGCAGGGGTTATAGTAGCGACTTGCCATCTGGTGGTCTGTGATATCGCTTGACACTTTTTGGTTCACAAAAACGTAAGTAGTTTTAATAAAAGAAGTGATATACCCTCCGTAAACACTAGAAACAAACACAAGCTAGTGATACAAGTTTCTCGACTCCACAGAGTCAGTAATTCATTCTTAGGGCAATGTATACGCTATTAAAACAAAGTCCCAGAAAATATACAAGGTATTTCTATTACCAAGTTTAAATATTTTATTAATCATAAATTGTGTTGTTATTATTATATAAAGAAATACATGGCTCATTATGATCCCTGGGAATGCAGTGATCGCTTACAAGCTGTTTGTAAAAATTTTTTTCAAATAACTTCGTAACTTTTCATATAGTATAATTTAAAAAAATTCCCGCTGGGTTTCTTGCTGTTCCTCCCCAGGACAGAGGCTTTTTCCGAAACAGTGGTAAAGTAAAAAAAAAACTTTCAAGTACATGTAATCTACATTGAATAGAAAAATAAACTTAAGTTTTATTAAAAAAATTGCGAAGTTCAAAATTTTTAATCATAAAGTCGATAAATCGGCGGAAAATCTTTCTTAAGTTAAAAGTGTCAAGGCAATATAATCATGACTTTGGTAGATATGCAATTGTGCCTGAAGCAGCACGAAATTCAAAAATACTTAATTTATGTTTACGAAGAACTTTTCAGTCGACAAGAAAAATCTCCTTTGAAAATTTGATATCGGAGTTTCAGAAGAACTTCTGCGGATAGATAAATACTACTTCCTTAGCAAAAATAACAACGAAAATTAAGGAAAAGTAGCCTAACTTATACCTATATTATAATTTCAAATTGCTTTATTTATTTTTTAATACTCTTTTTATATTCTTTCTGTGTTAGAGCCTCGCTGCAGCTTTATATAGCTGTAGCACGAATGGGTCGGCTCGACCAGGGCATGACCATGCCCTCACAGATTACCAATGCAAAACACCAGAATATTTCTGCTGTGGTTTTTTATAGGATAGGGTGACAAACGAGCACACAGTCCACCTGATGGTAAGTGGTTGCTGTGACCCATAGACATCTACATTTATCCTCAATAAAGAATCAAAATGCAGATGCGTCGTCACCCGTGAGGACTAAGATGGAATGCCTCTTTTCCAGTAAAATGGGTCTCCGGTTCTCTACACTCACCATAAGAAAGACTGTAGCGTTAAGCTGCTATTTGACGCTGGTTTTCTGTGAGAGCGTGGTCCTTCCCCGGTCAAGCCGACCCATTCTTGCTACAACTATACTACTAATATAGCTGCAGCATGACTCTATCACGTGAAACAATTAAAAAAAGTTTAGTAGCTCGACCGGGGCATGACCACGCCCTCACAGATTACCAACGCAAAACACCACAATAATGCTGCTGTGTTTAGTATCTGGGATAATGCACGCTTATGAGGGAGGCCGAGAGGTGCCCTTAAAACTCGGTAAGACACAAAATTTTATTTTATTTTGCGGATATTAGCTAAATTATTTTAACATCCTTAATTCAATTGATTCTGGCTGGGATCAACCTTAGTTTGCGGTAGATGAGAGCCACCAACTCATAACTAACAGTTCTTTAATATTGTAATGACTAAGAATTTACCCGTGTTAAATACGTGTTAGACCTTGCCTTAATTGCCTGGAAAAATTATCAGTAACAGGCAAATAGACGTGAACCCCGTAAATGTTGTACTAACGAGGCTGTAATCCGATTTCCCGGCACGTTACAGCCGCTACACTAATATCGTTTCGGATTTAGGCGTTGGCTTAATACAAGTATTTTCCTAAATTACCATATTTAAACGTACGTCCATAAATAATTCTTTTTATGTTATAGTAACCCAGCGCTTAAGTTTTAACAGTGGTAGAGCTACGCGGCAGCTTTTGTTGTCGCTCGGATGGGCCGGCTCGAACCGGGGTGGTACCACGACCTCACAGAAAACCAGCGTGAAGTAGAAGTTTACCTCTGCGTTTCGCTTGGTGAGTGCAGGTGGCCGGAGGCCCTTTTTACTGGAAATGAGGCATTCCATCTTAGTCCTCACGGGTGACAACGCATCTACATTTTGATTTGTAATAGAGGATAGATGTAGATGTCTATGAGCTGCAGCAACCACTTGCCATCGGGTGGACTGTGTGCTCGTTTGTTACCCTTATGCTATAAAAAATAAAAGTAACTAAAATCCTACCTGGTAATGATGATGGTAATTGGTGATGTAGCCTAAGATGGAGAAGTGCACTGACTTAACAAAAGCCTATTTACTCTTGCCTTAAAGACACCCACACTGTAATCCGATGGAAAGACAGATGCTGGCAACTTATTCCACTCCTTTGCTGTACGCAGATGAACGAAGTAGCGAACCGCTTGGTTCGAATGTGTGATAAGTCAACAACGTAAGGTTGGAGACTGGTCGAACGTCTGGTTGTCCGATGGTGGAAGGGATAGGGAGGAACTAAGTTATGCAATTCCTGCGCAAACTCACCAAAATGCATCCTGTAGTACCGTCAACATGGAAAATACCAACAGAGAAACACACCTAATAACGGTATATCGTTATATTATCATCACTATCATCATTACAGCCCTTCACAAGTCCGCAGCTGAACATAGGCCTCCCCCAAGGAATGCCACAAAGCACGATCCTGAGCCGCCTGCATCCATCGACTTCCTGCATGTCTTACCAGGCCGTCACTCCATCTAGTGGGGAGTACCCCACACTTCTCCTTTCGGAACGAGGCTACCACTCAAGAACCTTTCTTTCCCATTGGTTGTCAGTTCTTCTAGCTATATGACCGGCCCATTGCCACTTCAGATTAATAATCCTTTGGGCTATTTCTTTCACTGTGGTTCTTCTGCTGATATCCTCATTTCTAAGTTTATCACGCAAAGAAACTTCCAGCACAGCCCTCTTCATAACTCGCTGAGCGACCTTGAGCGTCCTTATACGGCCAGCAGTGAACGATCACGTCATCACTGGCAACACGCACTGGTTGTACAATCTCGTTTTCAGGCTTTGAGGCACACCTGACGAGAAGATGTATCATAGTTTCCCGAACGCTGCTCAGCCAAGTTGAATCCGTCGATTGACCTCTGCTCGAAGTTGGACTTACTTATTTGGACTATTTGTCCCAGGTAAACATACTTGTCAACGACTTTGAGCTATGTGCTCCCAACGACTACCGGCATAGGTGTGACATGGACATTAAATATGATCTTTGTTTTTTCTATGTTTATCTTGAGACCTATCCGTTGGAAGACACTATTGAGGATATTGAGCATAGTGATGATTCTTACACAAGACGACACGACTATATCGTCGGCAAATCGAAGCTGAGGTAGAGAATATCGTTTTAACGTTATATTAATTCCGATAATTGAAAATTTTCTACTAATGTGAAAATATTTGAAAATAATTGTATAGCCAAAAACACATATAAATTTAATAAAAACAAAAATTGAAGCGCATTATGATGTAACACATTTGGAGCTGAAGGCTCATATTCATCTTCGATTTTATAATAATCTGCCATAATGTTATAATATACTGCAAGCACCCTCGAACTAATTTTGCTTAGTTTAATGTCGGTGGAAATATTAAATGAGTTTCTGGAAAATATTATGCGTAACTTATAAAGAACTTTTCGTTGAAGTGGAACGATAAAGTTTGCTATATAAGAAAAATATTTGTCGAGATTGCGGCCGCCACACCTCTGTCAGTTTCAGTTCGTGTTAGAAAAGTTAACGCAAAGTCAAAGCAAATATTTATCTTGATCTTATAGACTTGTTTGAATGTGGCGTCTGATTTTTGATTGTGCAAAAATAATAACTTCTTATATTTCTGCACGTATAATTTCACTATTTCATATGTCTCTCTCGTTGTAGAGAGGATACGCATTAACCGTCACGCTTAGTAAACCGATTGACAATATTGTTACACGTTCATTGATAAGGTCAAGGCGATCAATTCTTGTTTTTGCCATAATGGAGCTGATGTGTGGTGTGTAAAAATGTGATAAATTGTCTACCTATTTATCTTCATAGTAATCATCATCATTATCATCACCAACACCACTACCACCACCACCACCATCATTATCATCATCATCATAACCATTATCATAGTATAAGGTTAGAAATAATAAGACTGTGTTGCCCGCTCCCACTGACTCTTAGGCGTAATTTTTGTACTACAAGTTAATATATCCATTTCTTCATTTGGTTTTCATAATATCTAGCATTTCCAACTTGGTGAATTAAGGAAAATTCGGAATGCATTTGAAATAAGCTGGGCTAGGTGCAACCAGGATTGCTTACGAGCTTCTAATGTTCAGCCGCGAATCTCACCCGGGTCCAATCGAAATTAACTATTCAAACTGACTAGGTATAGTAGAAATACTAATTAAAACGAACGTTGAGATTAGTAACTATTAACTTGCGGTAACAAAAATAATGAGCATTACGAATTTTTTTTTTGCGCCCGAAGCAATTGGAAATGGGCTACCACAGAGGGAGGCAGAAAATGCATTACGCATACCACTATAGCCGGTCTATAGTGGTTATGGGGGACTCACTGCCTACAAGGGGAACCTAAGTGATACCCCCTAAAAACTGCCTTTGGGGACTGGCAACTAGCTGTATTAAAGCTTCATATGCCGTATCTAAAGCGACCCTCTTTTGGGAAAAGAGGGCGCAGACGGCTAAGTGCCGTTTAGGGACTGCCTACGAAGGCATATTATTAATTTTAACTAATTTTTAATTTAATTAGGATTGGCGTGAGCCGCCAGGAGGCAGTTCAGGTCGTTTGACAACTTATTTGGCGGGTCCGAGAGAGTGTTTCTCGGCCTGCGGACGCTATAGCGGGAAGGGAGTGGGGCGGTATAAGTAACTGCCTCACGAATAAGTGTGTTAGTATGCGACTCTGATACTTTAAAGAAGTTTTCAGAGAATTTTTTAAGACATTGCTGGATTGTTGGGATTTCTAAATCCCGGTGAAGGTCGGCATTACGGACGTACCAAGGTGCGTTCGTAGCTCGACGACAGAAGAGATTTTGAACAACTTGGAGTTCGTTAATAATTTTATCGCTAGCGTGTGCAAAAATAGGAGCCGAGTAAGTCATAACCGGTCGTATACAAACCTTATAGAGGGTTCGCTTATTTCGTAATGACATTTTGCTATGTCTGCCTAACATACTGTTAAGCCGACCTAGATAGAAACGAGCTAGACGCGTTACTCTTTTGACATGAGACTCAAAAGTAAGCCTATAGTCAAGGGTGACGCCTAAATATTTTGCTGACATGTGCCATGGGACAGGGGTCCCTAGCATTCGTATAGGTGGAGTATTTTTCTTGTTTTTATTACGGCGTCTTTTAATATCGAATTGAACTGCGGAGCTCTTCTCCGGGTTCACATCGATACGCCATTTTTGGAACCAATCTCCTAGGTCATCGACTGAATTTTGGATCTTGTTCTTTGCTGAAGATATTCTAGGACTTTTGAAGTAAAGTGCAGTGTCATCTGCGAAGAGTGAGAGCTGTACACCATTCGACGGGATAGGAATGTCGTTGGTGTACAAGATGTACAGGAGGGGAGCTATTTCTGATCCTTGAGGAACACCAGCTTTAATGGGGCGCTGAGAGGATAACGTGCCTTCGTGTCTAAAACGAAAGGTACGATGTTGTAAGTAAGAGGCTACGAGACGTACTAGACGATCGGAGAGTCCTATCCTATATAATTTGAAAATAAGTCCTTCATGCCAGACTCGGTCGAAGGCTTTGGCAATGTCGAAAAAGACCGCGATTGTCTTTAGTCGACGTGGATAAAAACCGCTGAGGATATATTCCACAATGCGGTGTACCTGTTGTGGACACGAGTGTTTCGCGCGGAAACCAAATTGGTGTGGGATGACAATGGGGTCACCGTCTGTGGGAAACAGATGGCGCCTCATTCGATTTTGAATGACTCTTTCAAAGAGTTTGCCCATGGCCTTTAGGAGGCTAATGGGACGATGACTGGAGGGGAGGTTAAGAGGCTTGCCTGGCTTGGAAATACCAATGACAATTGCCTCTTTCCAAGTAGTAGGAAAATAACTAAGATTAAAACAGGCGTTAAAGATAATAGATAAGAGGGTTAACACCTGCTCTGGAAAGTATTTAAGGGCTTGGTTGGATATGCCATCCGCGCTCGGAGATTTTTTGGGCTTAAGTCCTTTGATGAGGGATGAGATCTCATCATTGGACACAGTGATAGGGTCAGAGGTTGTGGGGGGTGAGTTCCGGCGGCGGACCTCATCCTCCACTTCCTGAATATGTGAGGGGTCGACAAGTTGAGAGCTAGGAGAGCATTGTGCGGCAATGCTGTCTGCAAAGCACTCAGCCTTCTCGTCGTCCTCAAAGGCAACCGTACCGTCGGGGCGGGAGAGAGGGGAAGTGTGAGTTGTAGCGTCTATACGGAGAGCTCTAGCCATCTGATAGTACGCTGTATGTGAGGGAGATATATTCTCCATGAGTTCACTCCTTTGGAGGTCTCGAAATTCATAAAGGTGCAAACGGAGTTTTCGTTGAAGACGATTAGCCGTATGCCTATATTCGGGGGTGGGATATTTAGCTGCTCTCCGGAAAGCAGCTTTTTTAGCTTTTAATATGTTGCTAATATATAGGGGAAGCCCATTAGTATTAGCAACCGGGACGACCCTTTCATTCTCCTTAAGGGAGGATTTAATTAGGGTTGAAAGTGATTCGACCGCGGTGTCGATTTTTAAGGGACTGTCTAATTCTAAATCCGGCGATAGGTAATTTTGGGAGTCCTGCGAGTCCATAGCTTTTGCTAGGGAGTCCTTGAAACCCTTCCAGTTAGTGAAGGTTTTCGTAGTTATAATAGGTGGTGGCTGATGGCCAAGAATAAGAGAGACCGGTCGGTGATCGGATCCTATATCGTCTAGTGTCTCAATAGACCTAAGGTTGACTGAAACTCCTTTGAGTAACGCAAAATCTAGTACATCTGGGTAAAAATCGGTAGCATCGGGATAATGCGTTGCACCGAGCGGACTGTAAACGGTTATGTCAAGAAACTGCGTTATTTCACGCAGTATCCTACCACTACGGTTAATAGTACGGCATGTCCATTCAGTATGTTTAGAGTTAAAATCTCCAAACATAATGACTGAATTACTTAGAGATAAGATTGCCTCAAAATCATCTTTGAGGGGGAGGATTCCAGGGGGAATGTAACAGGAGGCTATGACTAAAGACTGATGTCCCGTCATAGATAACCTGCATAACGTAGCTTCCATATTGGTAAGCTGCGGAGTATCTATAAGAGAGCAATGTAGTGTCTTCTTGTAATAAATGGCCGTGCCACCGCCTCGGCGGTCGTGCCTATCATTACGAAGAAGAGAATAATTTTTAATGGATAAGCCTTTAATGTCTTTGTGTTTAAGATTGGTTTCCTGTAAGAGGAGAAAATCAGCTTCGCGATCTTTAAGGAAGAGCTTAAGCTCTGGGAGGTTATTACGCAATCCGCGAATGTTAAATGAAATAAGCGATAGCCCTTTGTGCATGATACGACCGTGACTTCTAGGCAGAGCAGAAGGCTCTGTCATTATAAGCTAAGTTAATTAAGTTAACTTAGCTTACAACGAACGCAATAAATTACTGTGCTCTGCGAGAGCCAAAAGACGGTCCTGAGGGGACCGGGCGGCGCGCAGTTTACTCGCTAAAACCGAGATTTCGTTAATGTCGATGTTCCTTATCGCGGCGTAAACCGTGTTAAAGTCATCGCCAATTGTCGACTGTTTCTGCTGCGGAGCAGAAAATACCTGTGGCGGTGGATCTACCTTTTTGGGGCCCCAGGGAAAAACTGGAGCCTGCATAGGCTTTGAGAAGCCCGGAGGTGGCCTAATTGGTGGTCTCGGGGGACCCTGAGGGCGTCGTGCAAAGCCCTGAGACGGCTGAGATACGCCCTGACGGGGCTTCCTAACATATAAAGCCGGGAATGAACGGTCATTTACCGGCGGTGGTACATGTCTTACTATACGCGGACGAGGAGCGCACGGGCATCCTCTGTAGCTCGCCGGGTGGCCTGTCTGTTGACACAGTATGCACGCGGGCGGGGATACGGCATCTTTATTTATCTTTATCTTTTTTCTTTTTTTTTTTTTCTGTGGCAACCCCGGTGACAAGTTGTAAAATTATTGCTCCCAACTATTTTTAAAAATTAAATATTGTTAATTAATAATATCCACCTCAATTTTGAGTTACAGTTGTTAAATACGACTTATTTGTATTTGTGATATAAGTAAAAGTCAGAAGTACCTATTTTAATTACATACATTGTGTTTAGTGTTTCAACCAAAAGTAACAGCTGTAACGAACATCGTTTAAACGTATTGTAAGTGTAATTCTTGTTATCCCTTTAACATTTTTAGATTTACCTATTAAGTAAGTGTTGTTGTGGATTTCATTTTGAATTATTTACATGATAATTAATTTGAGATCTGTAAATAAGCCCATACATTTCGAAATTTGCTTACTCTGCTTCTTTGGTTTTCTTTCTTTGTTTTCTTTTGCTATTTACATTTAATAGTAAAATGAATACACGCAACGCCAAAACGCGCCAATTGGAGAACCAACTTCAAATGGCGCTTCAAGAACTTAAGGCGTCAAAGGAGCAGTGTGAGCTGTTAATTAAAGAAAGGGATGACAATGAAAAGGAAATAATAAACATAATTGCTAAAAATACTAAACTAAAAAGTGACATGGTTAAGTTGCATAAAGTATATTCATTTGTTACAAAAGAAAGAGATCAACTTCAGAGAACAGTCGATGAGTTTGACCAGTGCAGCAAGGAATATGAGGAATCCCTCAAATTAATTGCTGCATTGCAGTTACAGTTAAGTGAGGCTAATGAGCAGATTGTGCAATTAAAACATTACATAGATAACATGAAAGCGTCCCCAAACTCAAAGTCTGTTCAACGAGCTCATAGAATGTGAATCTTCTAAATCTAAAGCATTGCAACCCTCCACAACAACCGATTTGACTGGTGATGATTATGTCATATCAAGAACAGCAGCAAGGACTACCTGCAGTAGAAGAAAACTAAAGAAATATATAAAAATTAATAAATATATTAGAAAACTACAAAAATTAATTAAAACTAAAATTAATGTTAAAAATTATATAAATGTATGCAAAGAAAAGCAAGAACTAATTAATAAACTTAAAATATATTCAATTGAGGTGGAAAATATGAATCACTGTTATGAGACTGATATAGAGTGTCTAAATTCAACAATTTTATCACTTAAAAGCTCTCTACAAATTATATCAAATAAATATGCATCGGCTCAAGATGAGATAAAAGAACACATATTGGCCATGAATGATCTGGTAAAATCATGTAAGTATAATGAGGAGCGCTTTGACTCCTTAATAAAACATCAGAGTGAGTATCAGCGCTCCATACCAGGTTCATCGGGGACAATATGTGTAAATAACAAGTTAATTGTAAGACCTCATTATTTTCACCGTATGACAGTGCCATGACAAAGATATAGACTTAAAAAGCAATGAAAATATAAAAAAAAAAATAAAGTTATTATGTATTGTGATGACATAGGCAAAAAATTTGGGCATGATGTTAAATAACTGTTTAAAAGGACATCTGATCAGTAATTATTGCATGCCTGGAGCATCCTTTAGTCATATAATGGATAAAGTTTTAGCTAGTAAATTTTGTCCTAATAATTCTTGTTGGGAGAATAGGCAATCTAAACAAAAATCAATTATTAAAATATATTGATAATCTAAATACTTTAAATGTACATAAAATTATCTTGTTTACATTGCCTTACATACAGGGTTGGCCGCAGGAAAATAAAATAAGATATGATTTAAATTTATTAATAAATAACTTTTCATGTAATAATAATTTATACTTGACATTTAATTGTTACAATTATAATGATAGAATTAATTTAATAGATATAAATAATTTAATTAAGAAATTTTTGACTAAAGATAGGTATTACCTATCAAAATATAATTTAAGACAGATAGCAAATGTGCTATCTTATTATTTATATATTAACTCAGCCAAGGACTTGGCTACACAGACATCTGCTTCTTTTGAGCAGTGTAATGACTTAATATGCAATTTGGAATCAGTTCCAAGTAATTTAAATTAGAAAATGGGACAATAGAGGTAATCTCTAGCAGCTATAATAACTTAAATAATTTAGAATGTGCTTACAAATCTTTAATTGTATGACTCCACAGAAAGATAATGAAAATTGTTTACACCTGGTGCATCAAAATATACAAGGCATGATAGGCAAAGAGCTAGAAATTGAGTTGTTCTTAAATAGCAACAATATTCATATTTTATGTATTACTGAACATTGGTTAAAAGATTATAACTTAATGTTTAACTTCAGTAATCACCAGGTGGTCAGTTCTTTCAATAGAGAAACGGTTTTAAAGAGGTGGCTCCTTAATATTAGCTAGTAAATTATTGTCATGTAAAGAACGTAAAGATATTGTGAGCCTCTCTGTTGAGCGAACTGTAGAAATGGCATGTGTTGAGTTTGAGCACCTCATTGTTGTGAGCGTCTACAGACCCCCATGTTCTATATACGATACTTTTGAAAAAATTATGGAGGAAGTTTTTGCTAAGCTTAATAAACAGAATAAATCTGTTGTAATATGTGGAGACTTTAATATCAATCTCCTAGAAGCTTCCTCAATCAATATTAAATTTAGATCATTATTTAAATCATATGGTCTTTTTAATTTATTTATAGAGCCAACGCGTATTGCTCAATCTAGTGCAACATGTATAGATAATATTTTTACAAATGTGAAGCCATTGCATAAATGTATAATTCAAAAATTAAGTTCTGATCACTGTGGACAAGTAGTTTCGTTACCATATGTTCACAAAAGCAAGTAGATGAGAAAGTTGTGTTTGTTCCAGTAAATGCACGTCGCTTGGAGAAATTTAGAAGTAACATAGTGAAAAAACTTCCATCACTTTCATACCAAAATGATCCAAATTTTTTGTATGGAACATTATTTAAGCTTATTTGCAATGAATTTAATAATACTTTTTACTTCTAAAACATTCTCCTTGAACAGTCGGAAGTCATTTAATGAATGGGCGACAGCAGGAGTCCATAAGAGCAGACGCAGGTTATATGATCTTTACCATGAAAGGTCATATAACCATAGCGTCGAATTTAGGGAATATGTAAAAAAATATTCAAAAATATTTAAAAGAGTGTGCTCCACAGCCAAGTCTTTGCATTTGAGCAATAAAATTAAGACGGCTTCTAATAAAATTAAAATGACATGGAGTATAATTAATAGCGAAACTGGTAAGATCAACTCTCGCAATTCAAACTACAAGTTAAGTGTTAATAACAAATTAACCGAATCAGATCAGGACGTTGCAGTGGTTTTTGAGAAATATTTTACTGATATTCCGATATTAACCACTAAGTCACTGAATTCTTCTCCTGCGGTCGCCGAATCATTACTTAAACAAAATGTAAATGCGTGTACAAAGAATTTTACATTTCATAAAGTATCATCAAAAGATATTGTAAAATATTTTAAAACTATTGATGTTAAGAAAACTGCGGATCTGTGGGGATTTCTGTTAAAGTTATTGCGTCTATAATAGATACAATCGCGCCTCATTTAGCTGTTATTTTTAATACTAGTATCGAATCTGGTGTGTTTCCTGATTTAATGAAGTATAGTAAAGTAATACCTTTATTTAAATCTGGTAGTACATTAGACCCCGCCAATTTTAGACCTATTTCTGTACTACCAACACTTAGTAAGATTTTTGAAAAAATATTCTTGATCAAATGTTAAATTTCTTTAATATAAATAATTTACTTCATAAAAATCAATTTGGTTTTACAAGGGGTCGCTCGACAACTGATGCCGGTGTTGAGCTGATTAAATATATATTTAATGCATGGGAGAATTCACAGGATGCTTTGGGTATATTTTGTGACCTATCCAAAGCCTTCGATTGTGTTCACCATGAAACATTAATCAGGAAACTTCAACACTACGGTGTAAGAAGTGATGCTCTAAAATTAATTATTTCATATTTAAGTAAGAGAACGCAAAAAGTTGTCATCAACAGTACGAGTTCTTCCGGGTCGATGGTACAGATGGGCGTGCCTCAAGGCTCAATTCTCGGCCCCTTTCTGTTTCTTGTATATATTAATGACTTACCTTACATAGTAGGAGATAACCATGATATAGTATTATTTGCAGATGACACTTCTTTAATTTTCAAATTAAGTCGACATTTGCTAAAATATGACGAAGTAAATAATGCTATATCTAAATTAGTGAATTGGTTCAATGTCAATAATTTGCATTTAAATGGCACTAAAACAAAATGTATGAAATTTATGACTCCAAATGTCAAACAATTAAATACTAATGTAATTTTAAATGGGGAGAAACTGAGTCTTGTAGATACCACCATTTTTCTTGGAATCACACTAGACGCGAAGCTTCAATGGAGCCCCCATATATCAAAGCTAGCAAGCAGACTTAGTTCTGCAGCATATGCTGTAAAAAAGATTAGAAGTCTAACTAGTGTTGAAACAGCTAGACTAGTTTACTTTAGCTATTTCCATAGCATAATGTCGTATGGTATTTTGCTATGGGGACACGCAGCTGACACTGAAATTATATTTGTTTTGCAGAAGAGGGCCATAAGAGCAATTTATGATTTAAAGCCTAAAGAGTCGCTGCGACAAAAATTTAAGGAAATTAATATATTAACTTTGGCCTCTCAATACATTTATGAAAATGTAATGTACGTACACAAAAATAAAAGTAGTTTTACAAAAATAAGTGATATTCATTCTGTAAATACTAGGAACAGACACAAGCTAGTAGTACCAGTTACTCGACTCCATCGAGTCAGTAATTCATTCTTGGGGCGATGTATACGCTTTTACAACAAAATTCCAGAAAATATACAAAATTTGACCTGCTCAAAGTTCAAAAACTTTATTAAACTAAGTTTGTATAAAAAGGGTTATTATAATATTAAAGAATTTATAGATGATAATAACCCCTGGAAGTGAGGTGATCGCTCCCAAGCTATTTCTAATTTGTTGTGTTGTTAATTTGTGTAACATACATGATTGTAAGCTGTTATTTAAAAAAAAAGTCCCGCTGGGTTTCTTGCTGGTTCTTCCCAGGACAGAGGTTTTTTTCGAACCAGTGGTAATTATACAAAAGAGTGACTTTCAATAAGTATTATTTATAATCTATATTGAATAAAAAAGTTTCTGTTTCTGTTTCTGTTTCTGTTTAGGACACTCTTTGGTGATGTGTGGATCTAGGCACTTAACGCACCTGGGTGGGGTGGAGCAATTGGCCGCCGCGTGACCATACAATTGGCAGCGGTGGCATTGCGCCGGGAAACCGTGCCTACGCGGTGACTCAACCTTAACTCCAGACAAGCCGCACACAGTGCGTACTTGCCGGAAGATGGTTTTAGCCTCCGGGACTTTACTTAAAATTACTAATATTACCGGGTATCTCAACCCGGTCCTGCTATGCATCTTATGAACCGCTTCAACGGGGAAACCTTGTGACTTAAGGTCCACAAGTATCTCCTCGTTGGAGAGTTCAAACGGGACGCCTCGGATGACGACCCTAACTTTACGCACTTCCGGGAGAGCGTATGTGTGATAGGATACACGTTCGTACGTAAAAAGTTTCGTTATACGGCGGAAATCGTCGATCGTGGTTGGCATTATTTTAATTGCTACGCCTAAGTTGGTAGCAATCTCGTACTTTATTCCCGAGTCGTAGCAGATCTTACTAAGCCGGGTAAATTCAGCCTTATCTCTTAAGAAGATAGGGGGCGAGACTTGTTTTTTGGCCAATTGCGGCGCGCAACGCGTGGCCGGTTTAGTTGGCGCGGAGTTATCTTTCGTGGTAGCTCGGGCTGCAGGGACTGAGGCAGCGACGGAGGCTGCGGGGGAGGCGGGAGCGGGACGGGCCGCTGCGGTGGTTGGCGAACGGTTTTTAGCGGCGCGCTTTGCTGCGCGCTTTGTCGATACCGTGATATATGACTCTAACGATGCACCGGTGTCATCCGAGTCAGAGGATGACGATGTCCTGGTGCCGGATACTTTTGCGGGCCTCTTCCGAGAGGCGGATACTGACGACGCGGCGTCGGACTCGGAGTGAGAGCACTCCATATCTATTTCTAGCGCGGCGAACGAGTTCTGGGACTCTAAGTGGTCCGCTAACACCGGCGGCGGGATGGTTGCCTTACGGGCGGTACCAGCCAGAAGGGCTAGGGCGGCGGAAAGCGCCTGCGAATCTTCCACCTTATTGATGGCGTCGTAAAGTGACGATTTTAAGTCCTGAGTGGACATGTTGACTAATTAATTAACTAACTACCAAAAAAAAAAACAATTTAAAACTACTTGTAGGGCGTGGGGGATCACCGCACTGAAAAGTGCGGGACGTTCTTATTCTGAAACTCTCCCTCGTCCTCAAAAGGACAGGGGCTAAGTCAAGAAACAATATAATAATATACACGTTATATATTCTACACATATAATTATAATAAACTAATAAACATATACAGTACTAGTGTACTACAATAAAAAGCGTTCAGTCAGACCTCCCCGACCGAGGGCGGGGGGGTAAGAACTGAGAGTTAGCGACTAAACACTCACCTAGCTTCAGCGCTTAATTAGCGCCAACACAATGGAGCGCGATTCGCGGAACTGGGGGCACTAACGTTGGAACGTTAGGCGCGCGGACTACCTGGAACGACCGCACGAGAGCGGTGCCCCAGGCGGAATCGCATTACGAATAACATTACATTGCCTTATATACAAAAACATTACGCTCCCACTATACGCGCAATCAAAACGAAGTAGGGATACAAACATTATGGCTGCCTAACGTAAACAATGAATCGCGTGAACAAAAGATGCGTCATGCGTCCATCTTGCGAAGGCGGGGTCAAGCGCACCGGTGGGCAGTGCATCGCGGCGGCAGACCTATGTCACTCTTGCTACCTGCGTGAAATAATTACCTATACTCACAAGCTGCCCCAGGGGTAGATCGCAGTCGGGGCTAGCGCGCTCTAAGCGATTGAATGTTAAGTTTTTTAACGCTGTTAACGTAAATATTTTTTTTAAATAGGTACTTGTTGAAATATTCGTCGAAATATTTTTTGTTTAGTGTTTAGTATATTTAATTGTAGGATGAAATAGTTGAAAAAGTTTAAATGTAATTAAAGAATAATAAATATATATATATATATATATATAATACAATATAAATACCTATCTATTTGATAAACTATAATGGCAAAACGTCGTTCGTTTCCATTGTCGCGAGGATGGATGCTTAATTAGCAATTAAAAGAATTCAGATATATCATAGCCGTGTAGTGGCGGTCAAGAATATCCACTACCCCATATCCTCCCGTGGGTGTCGTAAAAGGCGACAAAGGGAAACAGGCAGGAGATGGGCAGCAGAATCTTCCTGGTAACGGCATAAATACAATAAAAAAACTGCGGTTGCCAACCCGCCCGCCAAGCGTGGCAACTATGGCAATATACCCCCCCATGAGCAATGACAAAAATAAACGGCCCCCAGTCCCCGGCGGCCCCGCTATTCCTGGCTACGGTGGCGACCATGGTAACGGCGGGGCAGGGGGTGCTAAGAATCTCCGGTGGAGGTTCGGTTGCCACCTTAGACGACTCGACCTGGCAACGTAAAACGCACGCACCCTGAGGACTGACGAGAAGATCGTGGAGCTGGAAGAAGAGATGGACAAGTTACGCTGGCATATTATTGGATTATCCGAAGTCCGAAGAGAGGGGGAGGACACGGTAATCCTCGAATCCGGCAACTTGCTCTATTACCGGGAGGGCGACCATCTGTCCCAAGGAGGTGTCGGATTTATCGTCCACAAGTTTCTCGTTAACAACGTTGTAAAGATTGAGAGTGTGTCGACGAGGGTTGCGTACCTTATACTCAGAATCACCAAACGGTATTCGCTGAAGGTCATACAGGTTTACGCACCAACCTCGGCACACCCCGATGAGGAGGTGGAGGAAATGTATGAAAGTATCTCTAGAGCCATTCATTCCTCCAAAACCCAATATACGGTGTTAATGGGAGACTTCAATGCAAAACTAGGCACAAGAGAGAACGATGAGCTGAAAGTAGGGAAATTTGGAATAGGGCAACGGAACCCAAGGGGCTAGCAGCTGGCCGACTTCATGGAGAAAGAGGGACTCTTTATGATGAACTCTTTCTTCAAGAAGCGGCCCCACAGGAAGTGGACCTGGTCGAGCCCCGACGGTTCGACAAAAAATGAGATTGACTTCATTATGACGACCAGACGACAACTGTTCAGTGATGTCTCAGTGATCGCGAGGGTGAAAACCGGCAGCGATCACCGAATGGTTAGAGGCACACTGAACCTAAATGTTAAGTTGGAGAGGTCTCGTCTGATGAAGTCAACGCTCCGTCCCCCTCGTTCTCTAATCCAAAGTCCCGAAACCTTTCAGCTCGAGTTACAAAACCGTTTTCAGTGCCTAGAAGACTGAAATGAAGTGGGCGATATGAATGACCAGCTCGTGGAAACTGTCCATGCGATCGGAGCTAAGTTCTGCAAGACCCGCCGCAGAAGAACACAAAAACTCTTCTATCACACTCTTAATCTCATGGCTGTTAGACGGGAGATGAGGCTACATTCTTCAACAGATTTGACAGCATACAGGCAACTGAACAGACAGATCTCCAAATGCATGCGGCGAGACTTACGCAACTTCAATACAGCTCGTGTTGAAGAAGCGATCAAGCGGAACCAAGGCTCCAAAGTCTTTGCCAGAGATCTGTCTGCCAGAAAGAGCCAACTGTCAAAGCTGAAGACCGAGTGTGGCAGCATCGTTTCCGGGGCACCTGAGATTTTGAGTGAGATTGAGAGGTTCTATGGGCAGCTGTACACGTCATCGTTGGAGCCACACGCAAGTGTGAGTAACGATCCAAGAGCGAGTCTTATTCGACACTATTCCGAAGATATCCCGGACGTCAGTTTGAGCGAGATTAGAATGGCTCTCCAGCACCTTAAAAACGGCAAGGCCCCAGGCGAGGATGGAATTACAGCGGAGCTTCTGAAAGCGGGTGGAAAACCGGTACTTGAAGTCCTTCAGAGGCTCTTTAATTCCGTCCTCCATTGTGGCATTACACCGGAGGCGTGGAGCAGAAGTGCGGTGGTCTTGTTCTTCAAGAAAGGCGACAACGCTCTCTTGAAGAACTACAGACCGATTTCCCTTCTGAGCCGCGTCTACGTGCTGTTTCGAGAGTCATTACGAATCGTCTCGCGAGCAGACTTGACGACTTCCAGCCTCCCGAACAAGCCGGTTTCCGAAAGGGCTTTAGCACCATAGACCACAAACATACCCTAAGGCAAATTGTACAGAAGTCCGAAGAGTACAATTTGCCACTATGTCTGGCGTATGTGGACTATGAGAAAGCCTTTGATTCCGTCGAAATTTGGGCGGTGCTGCAGTCCCTTCAGCGGTGCGAAGTTGACTGTCGGTATATCGAAGTGCTGAAGTGTTTGTACAGTAGAGCTACGATGGTTATCCGAGTACAGAACCAGAGTACGAAACCTATCCAATTGCAGAGAGGTGTAAGACAGGGTGACGTTATATCCCCGAAACTCTTCACCGCTGCATTGGAAGACGTTTTCAAGCTTCTGGACTAGAAAGGATACGTAATTAACATCAATGGCGAGTACATCACTCACCTTCGATTTGCCAACGATATAGTCCTCATGGCAGAATCGCTGGAGGAGCTAAGCACTATGCTCAATGACCTCAATAGTGTCTCCCAACGGATAGGTCTTAAGATGAACATGGACAAAACAAAGATTATGTTTAATGTCCATGTCACACCTATGCCGGTAGTTGTTGGGAGCACTAAGCTCGAAGTTGTTGACGAGTATGTTTACCTGGGACAAATAGTCCGACTAGGTAAGTCCAACTTCGACCGAGAGGTCAATCGACGGATTCAACTCGGCTGGGCAGCGTTTGGGAAGCTACGACACATCTTCTCGTCAGAAATACCTCAAAACCTTAAAACAAAATTGTACAACCAGTGCGTGTTGCCAGTGATGACATACGGAACTGAGACGTGGTCTTTCACTGCTGGCCGTATGAGGAAGCTCAAGGTCGCTCAGCGAGCTATGGAGAGGGCTATGCTCGGAGTTTCTCTGCGTGATAAACTTAGGAATAAGGATATCCGCAGTAGAACCAGAGTAACCGACATAGCCCAACGGATTAGTAAGCTGAAGTGGCAGTGGGCCGGCCATATAGCTCGAAGAACCGACAACCGATGGGGAAGAAAGGTTCTCGAGTGGCAGCGTCGTACCGGTAGGCGAAGTGTAGGGCGTCCCCCCACAAGATGGAGTGACGACCTGGTAAGACATGCAGGAAGTCGATAGATGCAGGTGGCTCGGGACCGTGCTTTGTGGCATTCCTTGGGGGAGGCCTATGTTCAGCAGTGGACTTGTGAAGGGCTGTAATGATGATGATGGTGATTTTATGAGTTACCGAAGGATAATGAAAGGTAAATTTATTTCATTGTTTTTGTTAGATAGGTACTTATAGTGAAAAAAATATTAAGTAAGTAATAATTTTACTACAGAGGTAATACTTAAGAACTTTGTTACAAAACATAGTTGAATTTTACTTCACTACCCAAGTACCTACAGATAGCGCGCGAGTTGAATGCAGAGCTCAGGAATGCGATAGTGCTGTGACCTAATTAGAATTAATGATGAAAATATGTCGATAAATTTCAACATTGTTTTAAGTTTAACGTTTTAAGTTTAGAAAAAACAAGGTAATAATTATCACATATTTTTTATTATTCTACACATAAAAATCAATAAAAAAAATTATAATTTATGCAGCATCAGATTCTGAAATGGTAGACTTGGTTGAATCGTTGTCACTATCCTCACCATCGCTGACCTCAATTACGAATCGATCTATGGTATCTTCCATTAATCCATGTCTTTGCCAATAATTTTCTTCTAAAATTATGACGTGATCGTCGAAGCCACGCCAATCTTCTTCTGTGACCTGAGAGAGAGCCAGCTCCGTAACTTCTTTTAATCTTGTTAGGGAGAAATCAGAAGTAACATTGTAATGCCTTACAATTCTTTTTACTTTTGCCCAAGCCAACTCAATAGGGTTTACGTTGCACATGTACGGTGGTAGTTTTACTACGATATTGCCTTGACTTCTGATGAATTCATCGATTTTGAAAGATTTTTCCGTAGATATATGTAACTAAACCAAGTGAAAGAGCTGATCTTTTCTCATAGTAAGTGAAGCTTCGATATTGTTCTTGGTTAATCATTCCAACATTACTGATTTGGTGCTGGACTTTGTTGGGACTTTATTTTATTGTACACTATGATACGGTGCGTTGTCCATCACAACAACGCTGGTTTGTGGTAGATTAGGGATTAACATATCAGTGGCCCACTTCTCAAAATTAACACTGTTCATCTGTCCGTGATAATCACCTGACGTAGTACCAGCCTTAAAAAGTAACTTTGCACCATTTAAAAACCCTCCTCTCGATCCTACGTGGACAAGAATGAGCCTGTTCGTGGAGCTTGTATCCGTCAACACTTACTTACTTATCTTCACGCACAATCCCTGACGGGGTAGCCAGAGAGAATAGATCGCCAAGTGTCACGATCCTTACATACCTCTTTCGCTTCTTTCAGATTCATTAACTTCTTCATACATGCACGTCTAGGTATCCGAGTACTCTTGAACCTCCCCTCTTTGAGCAATTTGCTCACATGGTCTTCGAAAGTTAGTCTCGGTCTACCTCGACACCTTTAAATATTAACTTTCGCGCTTTATATTTTCTTCACCATTTGGTCTTCACTCATTTGCTTAAAGTGCCCAAACCATCAAAGCACGCCCTTATCAAATTTTGTGATAAGGTCATCTTTCAAACCTGCCATATTGCGAATCTCTTCGTTTCTCTTTCGGTCAGCCATGGTAACGCCGCACATTTTACGAAGAGATCGCATCTCCACTGCATTCAACTTGCTTTTATGCTTCTTCTGGCATACCCAGGTTTCGGTGCCATATAACAAAGTCGGTACCAACACTGCGTTATGTATTGCAAGGCGTGCACTCTTCATTACGCCTTGCCTTTTGACTAACGCAGTCAGGGCACCATTGACTTTGTTCCCGGCAGCGACACGCCTGTCCACATCTATATCACATCTTCCATCCCGGCTAAAAGCACTTCCCAAGTATACAATTTCATTTACCTGTTCTAGACATTCCTGATTTACCCATATTTCACACTTCGTTCTCTCTTCGTCCCTTTCAAATACCAGAAACTTAGTTTTATTAGCATTCAAACGGAGACATTTAATTTCACATTCCTCTTTCATACATGTGACAAATGCCTGCAGTTCTGCCTCTGATAGTGCAATAAGCACTGCATCATCAGCATACAGCAAACAATTTACTTTAATGTCACCCAATTTCACACCCAAACAGCTATCTTTCAGCTTCTGTAAACAGCTGTCGAGATACAGTATGAACAGCCAGGAAGACATGACACAACCCTGTTTTACGCCCGTTTGGACGCTAAACATGGGTGACAGGTCATGTCCTACCCGCACACAGGCTTTACAGTCACAGTAAAGTGACTGCACAGCCCTTAGCAATCGACCATCCACACCATACCCCGGCAACAGTTCCCACATTTTCTTCCTTACAACCTTATCAAAAGCACGCCAATGCTCCGTCAACACGGCGTCGATCATTTCATTTCTCCAGCATTTTTTTAATGTAAGGTTTTTAATGCAGGTTGTCTACCCATGTTTCATCGAGAAAAAAAATATTTCGATCTTCTTGCCTATATTGACGTATTTTCCACAAATTAATTGACCGTGCATATGCGACAGCTGGCCTCTCCACCAAAATTCTACGTTTATTATGATATTTAAGCCATCTATATCCCATTTCTTTTAACAATATTATTAAACTCGTCACTCCCCATGGAAACTCGATTTTTTCTCGAATAGCTGCGAGGAGTTTAATGCAGGTCGGAACAATTTTTTTAGTTAAATAAAATTCTTCAATAATTCTGTGTATAACATCTCGATCAAAATCATCGACGTTTAAATTTGTCTTCTTGTTACACTGTCTTTCCTTTTTAGAAGGCGAACAAAGAGGCCCTTTTTTGGCTTCATTTTGAATTGCAGACAATGTTCTCTTCGCAAGTCCGGTGTAACGGCTTACGCGATCGTAAGCATTATTTAATGTGAATGTTAAATTGTTGTTCTGCCTTTCTTTAACACACATGTCTTGAACATTTTTTGCCATTTCCCGTGCTTGGCGATGAATAAAAACTCGTTTTTTTTAACAGAACTTGACGTACACGGACCAGACATCATCAAAACAAAAATAACACGCATCTACAACTTTATATTAACACGATAACACAGTAAGCGTATGATAGTTGTCAAGGACAGCACAGCACTACACTGCAGGTGCACGAGACGCGGCGTGCAGACGGTGGGGGGGGGAGAGAGCAGCAGCTTTCCTTCCCGGCCGCCGCGGGAGACGCCCCGGGCGTCGGGAGCTACGTCGTGGCCCCCGGCCACCGTAGGCGCGGACCTGTGGATGGCGAGCAATGGGTAGCTCGCCGTCCGTCCGTCTAACGACGACAGGCCGTGTCGACGGCGCCTTTTGTTCCACGCGCGCCTCAAAGAGCTGTCAGCATCGTGAAGGGGCACGCAAGGGCCGACGCCTGCCGGGGCTGCGGGCTGTTCGAAAGAGATACCGCGGCTCCGGAACGTAAGGGCACTGAAGGAACACGGATGGTTTTTAGTCAGTAAAAGTCTGACACTCCCTTCCGCTCCACCCAGAGCGAAAGGCGTCATTTGATGATTTTCCATCCGCAAAAAAAAAAAAGACGGTGGGGGGGAGATGCTCCTGCTCTTCACCTCAGGCCCCGACGGCATTCATCTCGCGCGCTATCTGTACTTACATACCTATACTCGTCTTTGTACTTAAAATATTTTAAGTTATAATAGCACAAAATACTGAAATTAAAACTTTGTTTACAAGATTTTCAAGTAAGTAGATTACGAATTACGATCATATTTCTGTTAGGAATAGTATTTCGGGTTTTTGTTGTTTACGCTATCTACCTATACGAACCAAGCATCGCGATTCCCGACGAATGGCCTTGCAAGTTGCATGCGTTGGATCACAGAACTGACATAGTAGATAATATGTTCGATTTTTTACTCTTTAAGGCCGGCCACATACATACGGAATTCCGTTTCGTGATTCCGTTTCGGAATCCCGAATCGGGATTCCGTGAATACATCACACACACCACGTTTTTTTTCCCGTTCGGAATAACAAAGGTCAGTTGAGAGACGTTAGCCATTGAGTCTAGACATTCTGCCAGCTAATAATGACGACGATTTTCTAATTGCGATTCCATTGTTGCTGTATCATTCTGACTAGGTGCATAGTCTAGTACATAGTCAATACTATGTAAAAGATCTATCTATCCAGAGATATTTTTTAAATATTTGATGTATGTAAGTAAATTATTTCGACGAATTATTAAATAAAATAAGATGAAAGGTTACGAAAAGCTATACACCTACAAGATTAAATGTAAAAAACATACATAAACACACCTACTCGCTTCGGTCGTACGACGAACACTGAGCGCGTTCCGTACGGAATTTACGTATGTGTGTTGCGACTCGTACAAAATCTATGGAAGACGTGCGTTCGGAGCGGGTTTTTCCCATTCGGGATCCCGAACAGACAGGCGGTCATACGGAATCTCGAATCGGAGAAATTCCGTACGGAAAAACAACGTACGTGTGTGGCGGGTCATAGATTTTATATGGAGTTGCTGCGTTCGGAATCCCGAATCGGAATATCGAAACGGAATCCCGAAACGGAATTCCGTATGTATGTGGCTAGCCTAATTTACTTACTTTTCTTTTCAACGGACTTTCCGTGGTTGCCCTTAGCAACTTGGAAAGTCCGTTGAAAAGAATAAAAGAGAAGTTCGTTGTGACGTAGTGAAGAGAAAAGATGCAAAGTAATACGGACAGTCGCGCGCAGCGATAAAGTTTTATTTAGCTTGCGTACGCGATTTATCTGATTAATAATAATTATGTAGACTATTAAGACGTCGGCAAGCAGTCAACATCAAAAGAGTGCAACTTCTGTAATTATTTATTCTGTGGCGGCGGTAAGTAATCGTCATATACAACGCCACTGTGACGTCACGGATCGTACGATGTGGAGCTTTTAGGCGTGCGAGTTTACTTACCCACTCGCTACACTACTTCCCCGCTGAGACCGTAACTACGGGTGATAGTAATCTGGGAAAGAACGAAAGTGGTTGTGAGAGCGTTGTCCGGAAAATCTTGTTTGTGAACGAGATTGTCTTAGCTCCATGCTCATGGTCTCAACTCGACAACTAAGTTTGACTACCGTCTTCGTAAGTATGTCAGTAATAACAAGAAATACTTACTTTCACTGCATTCTGTACATTGTCACACTTATAAGAATTAGCGTAGCTGTGAGTTTAATATCGTGGTGCTTTATAATCTTCTGTTTAAGACCCAATTATTATGCCAATCACATAAATCTGCATGCCTTTCCGAAGTCCACTGCTGAATATAGTCCTCCTCAAGGAATGCTTTAAAGCACGGATTTGAGCCAACTACATCTATCGACTTCTTGCATCCCTTTCCAGGTCGTCACTCCATCTTTCTCCCTACATTTCACTTACTGGTACGTGGGCGCCACGCGAGAACCTTTTTTTCCAATCGATTTTCAGATTTTCGAGCTATATAATCCGCCCAATGCCACTTCAGCTTACTGATCCGTTGGGCTATGTCGGTTATTGTGGTTCTACTGCAGATATCCCAATTTACGAAGTCTATCACGCGAAGAAACTCCGAGCATAACTGAAAACTCACTGAGGCACCTTAAGCTCCCAGATACAGCCGGTGGTTAAAAATATTGGTCAGATACATATGCCATCACTAGCAACACGCACAGGTTTTACACTCTTTTTTTCAAGCATGTTTATGTCTTGTTTTTGGGTAATATGTGGTTTAAGAAATTTATTCCTCAAAAGAATTTAATTCACTTATCATGAGAAATAACAAGTTAATCTTAGATACTAAATACATGAACTTATGAAGAACGGCAGGTACTCGTAAATGATCTATTATTTACCTGGGCATGCACAATGTTCTTCCAATATGTAGGGTAATAAGAAAAGTAAGTGTACAATTACATATCATTATTGAAAACAAGTTTATAGCAATTACATATTTGCAAGCAGTTTATAATTAAGTAAGTAAGTTTAATATGATGTATAAAATGTATTTAGCTTGTATATGTAAAATTAAATAAAAAGGATTATTATTTTTATACTTAAGTAAAAGATGCATTCTTTTCGTGGCGGAAAATAACAGCCCAATATTGCTGTGTTTCGTAAGGTGAGTAAAGGGAAGGGAAGGGAGTTTTTAAGGGAAGAGTAGACCTTTTATACTGGAAACGCGGCATTCCTTCTTAGTTCCTAAGAACTGCTGGGTGATACCGCATCTGAATTTTGATTCTTTATCAAGAAAAGACGTAAACTTCTATGGGCTACAGCATCCACCTACCATCAGGTGGACTGAGTGCTGGTTTTTTACCTTTATGCTATAAAAATATTGGTACATATTAAATTAATCAGTCAATCTTTTGAAATACAATACAATGGCTAACAAAAAATCTTTCTGTACTATTTTATCTATCTATTGCAATACATTCTCGCATTAAATTAACTCTACGATGCATGAACCTTTCGAATAGTTGCAGTTGGATTTGTGCGAGGTTGTATATTAGATCGGTCAATCATGAATATGCACGCTGTATTGTTTCTGATATTGCGAATAGAGATTTGTATTCTCTTTCGTATTTGTTTGATTTCAATAACGAAATGTCAAAAATGTATAAACACTGAAATAATGTTTTTAAAAGATAACTAAATACTTTAAAATAATATACGTGAGTGTCGTTGAACACCCGTCAAATTCGTACCTAGCTGTAAGGAACTTCGTTCCAAAATTCATCATCGTTTTAATGGACGTACGTGGTAGAAACATGCTGCAGACCTATATTATAGTTGTAGCACGAATAGGTTGGCTCAATCGGGGGAGGACCATGCTGCTGTCCTTCGTATGGTGAGCGTAGAGAACCGTAGACCCTTTTTACTGGTTACGAGGCATTCCAATTTAGTGACCAGGGCTGATGCCGCATCTGCATTTTGATTCTTAATCGAGAAGAGGTGTTGGTGTCTATGGGCCACAATATGCGTTAACAGCAGGTGCACTGTGTGCTCGTTTGTGACCTACATACTATAAAAAAGTAAGTGATGTCATGTGGTAAGTGATAAAAGTCTAATAGTAGGCTGCGCACCACGAACTTAAAGGTGAAATACTCCTAATATAAGCATTTTAAGCTTACCAGGTGTGGTTAACGGGAATATTAGTAATGTCTATTAATAGCATAACTAGTATTTTTTAAATGAGGTGACCTTGAGTAAAGACAGAAAGATTTTTTTTTTTTACCTACGATGGATGGTATTATAGTTTGTTCACTCGGTTGTCAGTCTTGTTCTAAAAAAATAAGGTAACATGAACAATACTAAAAAAAATTAAAAATAGATTTCACTCGTTTACAACATTACTGATATAATTAGATTTTTTATATAGAGCCATGCTGCAGCTATATTAGTAGTATAGTTGTAGCACGAATGGGTCGACTCGACCGGGGAAGGGCCATGCTCTCACAGAATACCAGCGTAAAATAGCAGCTTAACAATGCTGTGTTTCGTATAGTGAGTGTAGAGAACCGGAGACCCATTTTACTGGAAAAGAGGCATTCCATCTTAGTCCTTACGGATGACAATTCATCTGCATTTTCATTCGCATGGGCCACAGCAACCATTTACCATCAGGTGGACTGTGTGCTCGTTTATTACCCTATCCTATAAAAAAAAAACAATAATTGTGCTGTGGTTGTCGTAGGAGGCCACAAAGGAAAACAAACCAATTGATTTGCAGCAGCGTCTTCCCAGTAACATAAAAAAAGAACTGCGAATGTCAACCCACCTGTCAACCGTGGCCACTATGGACAAATCCCCCCTATGAAGAAATCTGTCGGGGGGCCCTGCCGATTAAAGTTGATAATTGTCTAGCACGAAGTTAGCGTGCGATTCGATGGAAAAAAATACTTTTTTTAAAACTATTTCGCATATTTAAATTGATTTAAAAATATTATCAGAAAATAATGAATCTAAATAAAAATGTTTGCGATTTAGAATCTAATAACATGGTTTATACTATAGAGAACTATGAATGCTTATCGCTTCAGATAACAGGAATGTCAAAGTTTTTCTCCGCGAATGAATTATAAATTTTTCATCACGATAAATATTAAACATTTTTAAAATATGTTCGATTAAGAACTTAATGGAGTATTTCATTAATTCGAATATTTTTTCCGAGAACGAACTATTTCAAGAAGTGTTATTACTCGAGCGTCTAAATCGTGTTTAAAATACAATATTGTTGTCTGATATGGCCTTAACTACTTTAAATTTAATTACAGTAAGCAGTTCAACCTTACGTTTACAGTTAAGTTAGTAACAACCTTTTTTTATCGGATAAGGGTGACAAACGAGCAAACAGTTGGACCTGATGGTAAGTGGTAGCTGCAGCCCATAGACATCTACAGACATCTATCCTCGATTAGGAATCAATATGCAGATGCGTTGTCATCCGTGAGGACTAAGATAGAATGCCTCATTTCCAGTACAAAGGGTCTCCGGTTCTCTACACTCACCACACGAAACAAAGAAGCGTTACACTGGTATTCTGTGAGAGCGTGGTCCTTCGCCGGTCGAGCCGTCCTATTCGTGCTACAACTATACAATTAATATAGCTGCAGCATGGCTCTACTACGTGAATTTTTTTTCTCAAAGGCTTAAGTTCGTTGTCACTTCAGTTTTATAAAGAAAAACGTGCTTAAACTACAGTCTGTCAAAGTTCACTGCTTAGTTAATGCCTTTTTATATATTATAGCTGACCAGGCAGACGTTGTTCTGCCCTTTCCAAACGACCATTTGCTTTCCCAAAAAACTCCTGAAATTAGAAATTAAAAATTGAGGATCACTTATCGGGATAAAAACTATCCTATCTCTCAAGTTGGACCGAACTGCACACAGTTTACAATTTTTTTTTGAAATCGGTTCTATCTGTTGAATACTTACAGCAACACGTGGTGGTTATACTACTAAATTGTAGCTTATATTAAACGTTTGTATTTTTAACATAGCGCCATCTATTGAATATTTACTCAATCCAGTCAACAGATATCGTCATCTGACAGAATCGTTTGGATAATATATATATTATCCAATATATAGATAATTGTGACTGTCAAATAATAGACAAATCATTTTCAATAAAATAATATTGTATTGCGACTATAAATTGAGATGTAAGCTATCCTATCTTTTAAGTTGGACCAAACTGCACATTGACCAAAAATTTCATTGAAATCAGTTTAGTAGTTTAGGAGTCCATCGCGGACAAACAACGTGACACGTACTTTTTATATATAAAGATTTGCCTCATAAGAGAGATAGATGACACACTTGACAGGCGGGTAGACAGTTGCAGAGTTTTATTTTCTAGTTGTTATTAGGAATACGCTGCTGCACGAATCCTGGCGTGTTTCTCTCTGTCACCTGTTACGACACTCACTTGATGATATTATTAATAATTATTTTGTAAATATTTGGTATATTTTCATAGTAGTAGAGCCACGCTGCAGCTATTATGGTTGTAGCATGAATAGGTCAGCTCGACAGGAAAAGGATAACGTTCTCACAGAATACCAGCGTCATATAGATGCTTAATGCTGATGTGCTTCGTACGGTGAGTGTAAAGAAACGGAAACGCATCTCTGCATTTCGTTTCTTAATTACAGATAGATGTAGATGTCTATAGGCTATAGCATCCACTTACTATAAAGCGGACGAGCACACGGCTCGTTTATCACACTTATCTATGAAGAATGTTTTTTTTTGTTAGGTGTTAAAATATATTGTTGCTTATCTTCTGTTTCAATTTTTCCTCTGTCGCCTCATACGATATAAACGGTATGATATTTGGATGTGAACTCTCTTACACCGCAACTAAAAGGATATACCATAATTCCTTTAAAGAAAAAGCCAGCACAACATTTCTTAGTAATGTGTTCGCATGGACACAAGTTGAGCACACGGTGGCTAAACGACCACTAAATATAGATTATCAGGCGAAAAGTCTCAACTTCTAATCACAAGGCTAATTTGAACAACGCTCACGTCTCCGGTCCCATGGAGGTTATCAGGCTTAGAGCACTTTGTATTTATATTGGAAATGGTTTCGTGTCCATTTTTATTGCAAACATACGCTAATGAAGTAGGGGTGATACTTTTATAAAGTTGTATGTGGATAGCGTATAATTAAAAAATCAATTTAAGATGTATTTAATAATATATAAATTTATTTTCATAAAATTTAAATACATACTACATACATATTAAAACCGTCACCGTTACTGTAACAGACTATTGAAGTCCACTGCTGAACAAAGACCTCCCTCATGGATTGCCTCATAGGGGGTCATTTGCCATAGCTGACACGTTTATTACTCACACGGGCAAGTGGGTTAGCAACCGCAGTTTTTGTTTTTATTTTTAGACGTTATTAGGAAGACGCTGCTGCCATCTCCTTATTTGTTTTCCTCTGTCGCCTCTTACGACACCCACTGGATGATATGGTGTAGCAGATATTCTTACATCGCCACTACACGGTAATTTTAAAAAAACTATAATAAAACAACTAAAACTAAAAACTAAAATTATCATACAGTCCTACTGCCCAAGGTATCATGCCAATAACGCTGAGTTTCATCGCTACATTTAGCCATTGCTAATGGAACCATCCCTCTTATCACCAGCAACAATGACTAGACGCGGATACGGTTGCTTTAGGCATTTCACCGTACGTGGACCGCACATACCGATAGTCTCTACAGCAAAGGCATAAATATGTATTTTTTTATAGGATAAGGGTGAAAAACGAGCACACAGTCCACCTGATGGTAAGTGGTTGCTGCGGCCCATATACATTTACATCTATCCTCTGTTACAGATCAAAATGCAGATGCGTTTTCACCCGTGCGGATTAAGATGGAATGCCTCATTTCCAGTAAAAAGGGCCTCCGGCCACCTGCAATCATCAAGCGAAACGCAGAGGTAAACCGCTACTTCACGCTGGTAATCTGTGACGTCGTGGGTACCACCCCGGTTCGAGCCGGCCTATCCATGCGACAGCAAAAGCTGCCGCCTGGCTCTACCACTGTTAAAATAATTTATTCATTTCTCAGATACTCATACTTGCGCGACTTACTTATTTTAGATGTGGCCCCGATTCTAAACAAGGTACTCATACACCTGAGATGAGAGATTGAAATAACAGTTAATATTTTTCCAATAATAAAATAGCCGGGCGATGACGGTACAAGGGAATTCCTCACCTAATTTCGTACCATTTGGCTCTCAGAAGTAGCTAGCCAACTCTTACTCAGCGTGCAATGGAAAGGGCTATGCTAATAATTTCTCTACGGCATGAAACCCGTATTAAGGATAATCGCAGAAGAACAGAGTAACTAACACAGCTCAAGGGATCAGGAAGTTAAAGTGGGGTTGAACATATATCTCGAAGAACTGAACACGGCTACTTTTATATCTGGGTGGAGCCACGCTGCAGCTATATGATAGCCGTAGCAAGAAAGGGTCGGCTAGTCTGGAGTAGGACAACGCTTTCACAGAATATTAGCGTAAAATAGCAACTTAATGCTGCTGTGCTTCGTATGGTAAATGTAGAACATCGGAAACCCTTTTTACTGGAAACGAGGCATTCGATCTTAGTCCTCAGCGGTGACAACGCATCTGCATTTTTAGTCTTGATAGAGGATAAATGTAGATGTCTGGACCACATAGTCACCACTTACCATCAGGTTGACAGTGTGACATTTGTTACCCTAATCTATAAAAAATTGTTTTGTTACAAATATTTATTTAAAAGCTGAGCAGTTGATTCGGCCTGTGAGATCGATTTTCGGGTTCCTTGCGCACTGAAAATTTACTGTGAGCGCTTAGCACTTGAATACAACAATATTTACATATGGCATAGTAGGGGATTAATAAGTTTAATTAAAATAGACATCTTAGCCGTGTAGTGACGGTCAAGAACAGCCACTACCCCTTATCTTCCCGTGGGTGTCGTATAAGGCGACAAAGGGAAACAGGCAGGAAATGGGCAGCAGCATCTTTCTGATAATAGCCAAAATTACAATTAAAAAAACTGCGGTAGCGAACCCTCTCGCCAAGCGTGGCAACTATGACAAATACCCCCTATGAAGAGAGTAACAAGGAGACGACCCCTAGTCTCCAGCAGCCCCGTTATTCCTGGCTACGGTGGCGACCATGGTAACGGCAGGGCAGGGGGTGCTGAGAATCTCCGGTGGAGGTTCGGTTGCCACCTTAGACGACTCGACCTGGCAACGTACAACGCACCCTGAGGACTGACGAGAAGATCGTGGAGTTGGAAGAAGAGAGAGACAAGTTACGCTGGCATATTATAGGATTATCCGAAGTCCGAAGAGAGGGGAAGGACATGGTAATCCTCGAATCTGGCAACTTGCTCTATCACCGACAGGGCGACCATCTGTCCCAAGGAGGTGTTGGATTTATCGTCCACAAGTCTCTCGTTAACAACATTGTAAAGATCGGGAGTGTGTCGACGAGGGTTGCGTACCTTATACTCAGAATCACCAAACGGTGTTCACTAAAGGTCAAACAAGTTACGCACCAACCTCGGCACACCCCGATGAAGAGGTGGAGGAAATGTATGAGGATATCTCTAGAGCCATGCGTTCCTCCAAAATCCAATATGCGGTGTTAAAGGGAGACTTCAATGCAAAACTAGGCACAAGAGAGAACGGTGATCTGAAAGTAGGGAAATTTGAAATAGGGCAACGGAACCCAAGGAGCCAGCAGCTGGCCGACTTCATGAAGAAAGAGGGACTCTTTATGATGAACTCTTTTTTCTAGAAGCGGCCCCACAGAAAGTGGACCTGGTCGAGCCCCGACGGTTCGACAAAAAATGAGATTGAATTCATTATGACGACCAGACGACAACTGTTCAGTGATGTCTCCGTGATCGCGAGGGTGAAAACCGGCAGCGATCACCGAATGGTTAAAGGCAAACTGAACCTAAACGTTAAGTTGGAGAAGTCTCGTCTAATGAAGTCAACGCTCCGTCCCCCTCGTGCTCTGTTCCAAAGTCCCGAAACCTTTCAGTTCGAGTTACAAAACCGTTTTCAGTGCCTAGAAGACTGAAATGAAGTGAACGATATGAATGACAAGCTCGTGGAAACTGTCCATGCGGTCGGAGCTAAGTTCTGCAAACCCGCCACAAAAGAACACAAAAACTCTCCGATCACACTCTTATTCTCATGGGTGTTAGACAATAGATGAAGCTACATTCTTCAACAGATTTAACAGCATACAGGTAACTGAACAGACAGATCTCGAAATGCATGCGGCGGGACTTACGCAACTTCAATACAGCTTGTATTGAAGAAGCGATCGAGCCGAACCAAGGCTCCAAAGTCTTTGCCAGAGATCTGTCTGCCAGAAAGAGCCAACTGTCAAAGCTGAAGACCGAGTGTGGCAGCATTAATTCCGGGGCACCTGAGATTTTGAGTGAGATTGAGAGGTTCTATGGGCAGTTGTACACGTCATCGTTGGAGCCACACGCAAGTGTGAGTAACGATCCAAGAGCGAGTCTTGTTCGACACTATTCCGAAGATATCCCGGACGTCAGTCTGAGCGAGATTAGAATGGCTCTCCAGCATCTTGAAAACGGCAAGGCTCCAGGCGAGGATGGAATTACAGCGAAACTTCTGAAAGCGGGTGGAAAAGCGGTACTGGAAGTCCTTCAGGGGCTCTTTAATTCCGTACTCCATGGTGGCATTAAACTGGAGGCGTGGAGCAGAAGTGCGGTGGTCTTATTCTTCAAGAAAGGTGACAACGCTCTCTTGAAGAACTACAGACCGATTTCCCTTCTGAGCCGCGTCTACGTGCTGTTTTCGAGAGTCATTACGAATCGTCTCGCGCGCAGATTTGACGACTTCCAGCCTCCCGAACAAGCCGGTTTCCGAAAGGGCTTTAGCACCATAGACCACATACATACCCTACGGCAAATTGTACAGAAGTCCGAAGAGTACAATTTGCGACTATGTCTGGCGTATCGGGACTATGAGAAAGCCTTTGATTCCGTCGAAATTTGGGCGGTGCTGCAGTCCCTTCAGCGGTGCCAAGTTGACTGTCGGTATATCGAAGTGCTGAAGTGTTTGTACAGTAGAGCTACGATGGCTATCCGTGTACAGAACCAGAGTACGAAACCTATCCAATTGCAGAGAGGTGTAAGACAGGGTGACGTTATATCCCCGAAACTCTTCACCGCTGCATTGGAAGACGTTTTCAAGCTTCTGGACTGGAAAGGATACGGTATTAACAACAATGGCGAGTACATCACTCACCTTCGATTTGCCGACGATATTCCTCATGGCAGAATCGCTGGAGGAACTAAGCACTATGCTCAATGACGTCAATAGTGTCTCCCAACGGATAGGTCTTAAGATGAACATAGACAAAACAAAGATTATGTTTAATGTCCATGTCACACCTATGCCGGTATTTGTTGGGAGCACTAAGCTCGAAGTTGTTGACGAGTATGTTTACCTGGGACAAATAGTCCGACTAAGTAAGTCCAACTTCGACCGAGAGGTCAATCGACGGATTCAACTCGGCTGGACAGCGTTCGGGAAGTTACGACACATCTTCTCGTCAGAAATACCTCAAAACCTTAAAAGAAAATTGTACAACCAGTGCGTGTTGCCAGTGATGACTTACGGAACTGAGACGTGGTCCTTCACTGCTGGCCATATGAGAAAGCTCAAGGTCGCTCAGCGAGCTATGGAGAGGGCTATGCTCGGAGTTTCTCTGCGTGATAAACTTAGGAATGAGGATATCCGCAGTAGAACCAGAGTAACCGACATAGCCCAACGGATTAGTAAGCTGAAGTGGCAGTGGGCCGGCTATATAGCTCGAAGAACCGACAACCGATGGGGAAGAAAGGTTCTCGAGTGGCAGCCTCGTACCGGTAGGTGAAGTGTAGGGCGTCCCCCCACAAGATGGAGTGACGACCTGGTAAGACATGCAGGAAGTCGATGGATGCAGGTGGCTCTGGACTGTGCTTTGTGGTATTCCTTGGGGGAGGCGTATCTTCAGCAGTGGACTTCTGAGGGGCTGTATTGATGATGATGGGACATCCTAGACGACAATCTGACCAAATTGGCGATATATTGAATATGGGCCAGATTAAAGGTACCCTTAACCGATGAGCATGTATGCGTAGGTAATATGGATGTATATGGGGCGAGGGAGATGTGTCAGGATCGTGCCATAGGGAAGTCCATACTGTATGCCTACCCCTTCGAATGACAGGCGTGAGTGTTTATGATATAATATTATGATTGTGATGATAATTCAAATTAGCTTGTAAATAAATCTTAATGAATCATTTTAGTTTCACCCAGGGCTCGGGAAAAGCACTGTCCTCTAATTCCGAATTATAATATAATCTTTACACAAATAAACTTGCTAACTTAAGCTAATACGAAGGCGGCACTGAAAATTTAGGGAATCAAGGACACTTCCTTGATTCCCTAAACACAACATTACTATTTAAAAATGTATTTATTGTTTTTCGAAGTATTCTCCGCGAAATTTGACACATTTTTCCATACGATGGAACCAATCATTGAAGCAACCATTACATTCGGAATTTGGGGTCTCCAAAATGGCGGTTTTGTAGGCATCCACAGCTTCTTCAGGTGATGAAGATCTCTGTCCACAAAATTTATTCTTTATTTTAGGGAAAGTATAGAAATCATTAGGGCTTAGGTTGGGGCTGTACGACGGATGGTTATTAGACCATTCGTCTACCATTCCATTACCATTCTATGTTTTCTTACTCTAAAAACTCTTTTGTTCTGTGTGCGGTGTGAGAACTCGCATTGTCGTGATGGAGGATGATGTGGCGGTTGCAGTTCTCTTTACGAAGTTCAGAAACAACTTGTGGCAAACAAATGCTAGCATACCATTTTGCATAAACCGTTCTTTGTCCCTCAAGAGGAATAGTCGTAACATGGCCGATTTTGGAGACAAACGTGGCCACCATTTTTTTTTGCAACACTCCGTGAATGAACAATTTTTGTTGGCTTTAACTCATTTTTGAACACCCAAACTCGTGACTGGTTTTTTGTTTCGGGTTCGTACGCATATATCCAGGATTTGTCACCTGATACGATGTTGTATACAGCATTTGAGGATCCTGTGTGGAATCTTTCGAGAGTTCTGACGCACCAAGTAACGCGAGCCACTTTTTGCTCTTCACAGAGCGAATGCGGTATCCATCGGGAAAACAACTTTTTTACACCGAATTGTTTATGCAAGACTATTTGTATTTGACTCATGTCAATGTCTAAAGTGGCTTGAATTTCGCGGTATGTCACATGTCGATCTTCCTCAATCAGATTACGCACAGCATCGACGTTTTCTTGGGTGACTGCAGTTTTTGGATGACCTTGACGGGGATCATCACTGAGCTTGACACGTCCACGTTGAAATTCAGCAAACCAGCGATAAATTGTGGTTTTGGATGGGGCTTCATCATTAAATGCAGAAATCATCCGGTCATTACACTGTTTTTGTGTTAAACCACTTCGAATGTCATAATAAATCATCGCTCTTGAATTTTCTCGAGTCAATTCCATTTTCTCAACGACTAAACAAGTTTGACAAAACCTTGTGACAAGACCGAGAATCTGTTTTTAAATAAATAAATGGCATTCGATTTTTAAAACCAAGGACTTTTCAATTAAAAAGATTTTAATATGACAGGAATAATGGAAATATTCCATTCCCGATACTTTTAGTGCAGCCTATGTAGAACACGTGTTTATACACTAATCCCAATATTTACGTATTTATTTTCTAGAACAAATATAGCGACCACTGCTTCTATACTAATTATATCAGACGTCTACCATTTACGTTCATTTTAATGGTCAGTAAGATTTGTAGATGTCGCTTATACTTTTGTTGTTCTTAATTTTGTGTTAATATTTCTCAGCATAGTAGCTAAACATTTAGGTAGAGTATGTGGTATAGCCGTTAAACCGTAAAAACGAAACCCTTATAGGATATCTTTGTTGAACGTATGTCTGTCTGTCAAAACCCTTTTTCTCAGGAACGCGTGGAGGTATCAAGCTGAAATTTATAACAAATAAAGTCAGTCTACTGTCCCTTGAAGCTGTGAAAAAATCAAACTTCTAAGCCAACGCAATCAAAAGATACAGCCGGTTATGCCGCAAATTTTCGACATTCGCAAGGGAATCAAAACCTACCGGGTACTTCCCGTGAACTCAGAATCATAAAATTTGGTACGAAGCAACATATTATAGCACAGATAAAGGAAAAATTGCGAAAAGCATAAATTTTTAGTTACATATAATAAAAATATTTTTAATAATTTTAAACTTATGTAGCTACGGTTTTGTTCGGAAACCTTGGTGCGCGATTCCGACTCGCACTTTGCCGCTTTTTTACCTTAAAGTTAATCATTTTAATCTGGAGTTAGTATGACCATGGGTGCTGTAAAGTGCTCGAAATGTCAGAAATATAAAATAAGTTAATATACGTGACAAAATCAGTATAAACTAGTTTCATTTAAATGTGAATTGTTCATGTAAATATAAAAAATCATTATCCTTTACCACTTTAATATAACTTTCTATCAATCTTCTTCTTCTACTACCTAGCGTTTATCCCGGTTGCTCATTCCGCCCGGCGCGGGAGAACCCAGGGTCCGCTTTCCTACACTTCCTCCTCCACTTTGCCCGGTCTTCGGCGTCCCTCACAACTAGCCCATTGGCGCGCATGTCATCCTGCACAACATCAAGCCAGCGATTCTTGGGCCGTCTTCTACTCCTGGTACCAGGTAGGGTCATGTCCAGGCATTTGTTTCCCACGTAGCTTGCCAGTCGTCGTAAGACGTGGCCGTACCAGCGGAGGCGACTTTCCTGCAGCTTGTCAGCAATGTCACGGACATGGAGGCTACCGCGGATGATGTATTCCGTACACGGTCATTCCGCGTGACGCCACACATCCACCGAAGCATGTTCATCTCCGTGACATGCAACAACTGCCGGTGTCGCTCCAGCACCGGCCACGCCTCACTGCCGTACGTAAGGACAGGCCTTATGTTGGTCTTATAGACCTGTCCCTTCAGCTTGACCGGCATTTTGGGGGTCACAAATGACACCCGTCACCTCGTGCCATTTCGCCCAAGCCGCTGATATACGGGCCTTAATGTCGCGATCGATGTCCCCGGATGCATCAAGCACCGATCCGAGGTACTTGAAGTTGTTCGTGCGCTCGACGGTGTCGTCGCCTATACGGAGAGACGTCAGATCTGTGCTGTTGCAGGCCACATACTCCGTCTTCACCACGTTTAGCTTCAGCCCGCCGTTCTCAAGCGCCTCCCTTCATGCGTGCACGCGTCTGGTGAGCCGTATTTTGTCCCCATCTACCAGTGCGATAGCATCAGCGTACATAAGCAGCCAAGGCTGCGGTAGTTTCTGTACGCTGGCTGACAGTTCGTCTAATATCACACTGAAGAGATGGGGGCTTAAGACGGAGCCCTGATGCACGCCTACGGTTATGGGGAAGGGGGGCGGTATCACCAACAGCGGTCCTGACTATTGAATCGGAGTTGCGGTACATGTCACGTACGATTTCCACTTAGGTCTCTGGTACCAACTTCGACCGCAACGCCCACCAGATCATCTCCCTAGGAACATAGTCAAAGGCCTTCTGCAGGTCTAGGAATAAAAGAAAAACACAAATTACTAAGGTGTTTTCTTTGTGGTGCTGTGTTAAATTCAGCAAAATTTAACAGTGGTAGAGCCACGCGGCAGCTTTTGCTGTCGCACGGATGGGCCGGCTCGAACCGGGGTGGTACCACGACCTCACAGAAAACCAGCGTGAAGTAGAGGTTTACCTCTGCGTTTCGCTTGGTAAGTGCAGGTGGCCGGAGGCTCTTTTTACTGGAAATGAGGCATTCCATCCTAGTCCTCACGGGTGAAAACGCATCTGCATTTTGATCTGTAACAGAGGATAGATGTAGATGTCTATGGGCCGCAGCAACCACTTGCCATCAGGTGGACTGTGTGCTCGTTTTTCACCCTTATCCTATAAAAAAAAACTTCGACAAGTCCGTTAGTCTCGTTAAAATTAAAAAACGGCTGGACCGATTTTGATGAAATTATTGTGTTTGAATAGATGGTTTAGATTCACATTTGCACCTGGTAGGTGGTGCTGTTGTCGACATCCAGAAATCGCCCGTGCAAAGCCGGAGTGGATCTCTAGTCTTATGATAAATATAATACGAAGACGAACACTGGCTATATTGCAAATTACATTTTACATTGTGTAATTTGTAGGTAAAGTAACACAACATTTTATGCCGAGGGGTCTATGTAATATAAACTTACCTGACCTGACTTACCGGTAGACGTAGTGTACTCTCGTACACTACGTCTACCGCCTGGCAGCAGTGCATGGACTGCTGTTTTGATGTGCAGGGCATAGTGGCTGGTGTTTGCCAGGATAATGACAAGCATCTGCAGTCTTCTTTATTTGAAGCTGGTTCCAGGTGTCCATGTGTTGCAGCAGTCGTAGTAACTAACCTATGTAGTATATAATATTGCATACCACTCCAGAAATATATCATACTTGTAAGCTGAAGTGAAAAAGGTGGGTTATATAACTCAAAGAATTGACAAGTGATGCGGTAGAAAGGTTCTCGAGTGGCAGCCTCGTACCGGTAGACAACGTATAGGGCGTCCCCTTTTTAGATAGACCTGGTAAGGGATGCAGGAAGTCGATGGATGCAGATGGCTCAGGATCGTGCTTTGTGGCACTCCTTGGCAGGCCTATGTTTAGCAGTGGACTTGTGCTGTAATAAAAATGATGATGATGAAACACCAATTGATAGGGCTAGAACCTATAATGCTGACACCATTTTCCAGTCATTGTTTGTGAACATAGTAAAACCATAAAGTGAACTATTTAGTTTGTAACTTCGATTTCTATAAAATAATGCCAATAATTATTGTTTAGTAATTGTTTTAAGAACCTCGTATTTTAAATCACCTAAATTGCAACTTTAGGCGATTTAAAATTTAAAAAGCATCCTTCGGCTAGAGAAGCTACTAATAAATTAGGAGCATTGTAAGATCAGACACTTAAATTTTATTAAAAAATACCCGTTTTAAGAGTGTTAATTTAAAATCGTTAAAATTGTAAATCCTTTTCACACTCCCTAGCCTTGTCGTAAGCATGAAGGTAAGCAAGTTCTCGATAAATATCCAGGCGAAACGATTTATTTAATCGAACCAACAGCAGCTGCGGACGTGCCGCTACGATCGGGTCGAAAAGATGGATGTCTGTTCCACGTTTATCGAGTACTACTGCGGGAAATTTTGAATTTCACAACGTACAATTTAACGGGTTAAAGAAAAACGTAAATCTAATGCCAAGCGATCTGAATCATTTCGTATATTTATGCAAATAAAAATAGAATAAATTAAAATTTACAGATTTTACCGAGTTATTTTTACTTTCCATTTTCCAATGTTTCGTTTGTTTATCAAAATCTATAACTGTATACTTCACGGGAATCAAACCTATTTTAAACTAAAATCGACAAAATTCGAAAAGTTAGATTTTATAGATGGATGGTGACAAAAGGAACACATATTCCACTTGATACCCATTATTTATGCTTAAAATGTTTGCATGATCTAGATAGTATTAGATGCATAATATTATTATCATAACAATTACGTTTTAAGAATTAATTTAATTTATAATTGCTATACAAGGAAAATATCGTCATATTCGCAGAATTTTGCTTAAGTAGTAAGGCACTAAATTTTCTCCAGCGATTGCTCTCGAGTCGACTTATGAGTCTCCGACAAAATATCAGCGTTACGATAACTCCGTCACTGTGATGAGTCGATGGCTCTTTTTGCCATTATCTATTTTTAATTGTATACTTCCGGTAATAGGTTGAAGAAATTAAAAAAAAATCTTGCATTTCCCACAGTCGCCTCCATCTGCGGCCCCTGTTGCTTTATGGTCGCCTCATACGACACCCGCAAGACGGAATAAGATGTCATATCTCTTACCCTACCAAATGATATTTATATTTTTTGTAGAAGAAGGGGCAAACGAGCATGCGGCTCACCTGATGGTAAATGACTACCGCCGCACATGAACAACTGCAACACCAGGGGAATCGCAGGTGCGATGCTGGTCTTTTAAAAAGGAGTGAGATCTTTTCTTAAAGGTCCATAAGTCGTATCGGTCATCTGTTTGTAAAAATCGCAGTTGGTACACTATTCCACAGAGAGGTCGTAGGAAGAAAAGTCCTAGTAAAATGTACACTAGTGGACCGCCAAAGATCCAGATTATGTGGATTGTATCGGGAGTTTTACTAGGACTTGCGCTCGTAAAATTTGGCGGCTGGGATTAATCCGAACTTTAGAGCACTCCCCATGGTAGATGCGGAAGAATATGCAAAGGGCTGCAACATCTCTTCGCAGAACCAGTGAATTGAGCTGATCGGAGAGGACTCGGTGGTAGAATATTCGAGCAGCTCTGTGCTGGATACTATTAAATGGAAGAAGTTGGCACTGGAGGCCCCTGCCCAGAGATGGGAACAGTATTCAATATAAGGCCGAACGTGCACCTTGTAAAGTTGCAGTCGATGTGCCGGCATGAAATAATATCCCGCTCTACTGAGTACGCCAAGCTTTTCAGAGGTTAGTTTGACTTTCTCTTATATCGACGTCAAGTATTCTGATATTGGCTAAGGCAACAAGGGGAGTGCCCTAAAATTGAGAAGAAACGATAGACGGGTTCTTTTTGCGGTAAGCATGCAAATTTATATAATCTGTGGATTGAACTGGACTAGATTTAGTCACCACCAAGATTTTGTGTAACAAAGTCTCGACTTCAGATACATGCTTGTTTCGGTACTCAGCGATATTTTTCCGAGAAATATTAGCACAACCGTTATATAGAGTATCACCAGTACTGTGGTCCACATAGTAATGAATGTTACCGATTTGCAACATATCATTGATAGAAAGTTATATTGATGAGAGATGGCGCTCTTATTTCCACGTTTTGCTGAATACTCAGCACCGGGAAGTGCACCCTCTCGAACAACTCCCGAACCATGGACTCGTGCCACCGATTACACCTGACGAGGTCCTCGCATCTCTTCGTCACATGGAGAATCGGAAAGCTGTCGGACCAGACGAGGTGCCAATTGAAGCGTGGAAAGCGCTGGGGGCTCGTGGTGTGTGCATTCTTACTAACCTTTATAATAGAATCCTGAGCGACCGAATAATGCCCGATCAGTGGCAGCTTAGTATAATAACGCCGGTCCACAAGGGTAAAGGGTCCGATCAGGATTGCGGTAATTACCGCGGTACAAAAGTGATGTCACACACCATGAAGCTCTTCAAAAGCTCTACACAGGAGTGTACAGTGTCGGACTCCCAGTACGGTTTCCAACCAGGACGCGGTATCATGGACCCTATATTCGCCCTAAGGATCCTCATGGAGAAGCACAGGGAAAAGAATATGCCTCTGCATTTTTTATTCCTAGACCTGCAGAAGGCCTTTGACTATGTTCCTAGGGAGATGATCTGGTGGGCGTTGCGGTCGAAGTTGGTACCAGAGACCTAAGTGGAAATCGTACGTGACATGTACCGCAACTCCGATTCAATAGTCAGGACCGCTGTTGGTGATACCGCCCCCTTCCCCATAACCGTAGGCGTGCATCAGGGCTCCGTCTTAAGCCCCCATCTCTTCAGTGTGATATTAGACGAACTGTCAGCCAGCGTACAGAAACTACCGCAGCCTTGGCTGCTTATGTACGCTGATGCTATCGCACTGGTAGATGGGGACAAAGGACGGCTCACCAGACGCGTGCACGCATGAAGGGAGGCGCTTGAGAACGGGCGGGCTGAAGCTAAACGTGGTGAAGACGGAGTATGTGGCCTGCAACAGCACAGATCTGACGTCTCTCCGTATAGGCGACGACACCGTCGAGCGCACGAACAACTTCAAGTACCTCGGATCGGTGCTTGATGCATCCGGGGACATCGATCGCGACATTAAGGCCCGTATATCAGCGGGTTGGGCGAAATGGCACGAGGTGACGGGTGTCATTTGTGACCCCAAAATGCCGGTCAAGCTGAAGGGACAGGTCTATAAGACCAACATAAGGCCTGTCCTTACGTTCGGCAGTGAGGCGTGACCGGACCAATAAAGATTAATCAATAAAATATTATGTACAACTATTATAATTAATGTATGTCGCGCTCCGTTTGCCGGCGTTAGACTCGTGGATCGTTTCTCGTAGGTCAAAATGTATGTATTGTAATTGGCTAAGTAAATAAAATATTTTACTATTGGTAAACTAAGGACGGAGGGCATATAAATATAGGCAGGGTTAGCTGAACAAAATATACACCATATACACCATTCGCTTGCACATCAGAAAAAATAGTTTTATTTCTCCGCTCCTAGACCACTCGGAGTCTGTTAGTAGTGGACACTATACACCACTATTACAAAAGAAAAACACAAATTACTAAGGTGTTTTCTTTGTGGTGCTGTGTTAAATTCAGCAAAATTTAACAGTGGTAGAGCCACGCGGCAGCTTTTGCTGTCGCACGGATGGGCCGGCTCGAACCGGGGTGGTACCACGACCTCACAGAAAACCAGCGTAAAGTAGAGGTTAACCTCTGCGTTTCGCTTGGTGAGTGCCGGAGGCCCTTTTTACTGGAAATGAGTCATTCCATCTTAGTCCTCACGGGTGACAACGCATCTACATTTTGATTTGTAATAGAGGATAGATGTAGATGTCTATGGCCGCAGCAACCACTTACCATCAGGTGGACTGTGTGCTCGTTTGTCACCCTTACCATATAAAAAAAAATTAAGGCATAAAATTTTGCTAAATTTAGCACAGCACGCTAAAAATGAGGCAAACAGCATACTTTCTAATAGAATAACAATCTAAGTCCAAGGTATGAAATATTTCTTTTTATAAATCTGAAGTGACAAGTGAACTTACATTCAACCTTATGGAAAGTGGCTACTGTTGTCCGTGTACGTCTTCAGCCAGCTTCAAACAAAGAAATACAAAAAATGCGTTTGTCAATCTGAATTCTTAGATGGAACGCCTCAGTCTGAAAACACTCTATACCCTGTAGACCAAAATAAAGTACAACACAATAAAAAAAAAACAAATACAAACACAACAAATAACAAGGAGTCCTGTTCTTTGTTTTTTAAATCACCTGTTATTTTTTAAAAGTACTGCTGAGTTTTTGCTGGCTCTACCACACAATGTATGTTCCAAACCTTTAAAATGAATTTCAATATGTAGTATTAATAATATGTATTGAATTAAAAGAAATACTATTTATAATATGATAATGTGTATTTTTGACTGGTGTTTCAGTAAGAATACTGTAGGTGTTTGCGAAAAAATGCAGAATGCTTCACTCCAAGTGCCAAGCATATCCTCCTCATTTCAATAGCTGCGAACTAACTGGCTCACTGGCTTGTGATTTTGATTGGAATTGTAATTTTTTATGATACCTTTAATCAATAAAGAAAGACGATCACAGATTGATAGAATTAAATAACAATACTGACTCTAAGTCCGTTATTATACTGATTCTCTACAAGTTTCAGTAGTTCAAGCACTGCTTTTGGCGGTAGTAATAGGTAAAAAGGTGTTTCCTACCCATATCGACTCCTAAGCAGAAGTAGGAGTCGTATCACTTAGTGAATGTTATGAGAACATGTCGCGAAGATCGGTAAAACGCATTGTAGCTGCACCGCGGACGAGATCCCTCTCCAAAATGATAGGAGGTCTGTGCCCAGCCGTGGTACGTAACATAGCTTCAATTTTACTTTATATACTAAAATATTTATTTTTTAATTTTTAGTCATAAGCTTTATCGTAGTAGAAAGTTTAACTTTAAAATTTAATACGTCAGGTTGTAGGAAATTAATCCATAGGTAGGATAGTTCGATGCAATATCGCAAACTGTCCTTTCACCCTCTCAAATCACGTAATTGAGTTTATAAAGTCTCTGCACCGTTAATGGATGCTTTTAGCATCACTGCTGGTAACCTAGGTGGTAAAGAGAGTACTATTATAGGTAATTTTATGAGTGCAGGACACTTTTCAAATTTATGTCATAGCGGACCACTCAAGTACACTAAGCACCTCACCTATACTTAAAGCACCTCAGTTTTGTCTCAATTAAAAGAAGGAAAGAACTATTTATTTGGTAAATACATGTAAAACATATAATATACAAACGCAAGGGAAAAAATATGCACGCAACAGTCTTAGACCGATTGAGCATTAACATTTTTATTATTAACATTTTAACGATACCGCCACTTGTCTTGGAAATTTGGATGTATTTTAATTTCAACAGCCCCGCAAGTCCTCTTATACATCGGTGTTTTACCAAGGATTTGTGGTTTATCAAATCTAATGTGTAAGAGCCGTGGTAGCTGAGAGGTAGAGGCTCTCTGGAAATTTCAGAACACGTAAACCACCCGGGTTCGATCCCACCGTCACCAATGAAAATACTAATTGCAATTTTAAGTGCTGATTTACCACGTCCTCGTTGGTAAAGGAAAACATCGTGAGAAAACCTTCATGCCTAAGAAATAAAATAAAATATTTCGAAGACATGTGAAGGTTGCCAATATGCATTAGGGTAGCTTGGCATACATCTATTTGCTCTTATACTCTCTCAGACATGAGAGGAGGCTTGAGCCCAGCTCTTGGGTGTACATACATAGGCTGCACTAAAAGTATCGGGAATGGAATATTTCCACTGTTCCCGTCATATTAAAATCTTTTTAATTGAAAACTCCTTGGTTTTAAAAATCGAATACAATTTATTTATTTAAAAAAAGATTCTCGGTCTTGTCCCAAGGTTTTGTCAAACTTGTTTAGTCGTTGAAAAAATGGAATTGACTCGAGAAAATTCAAGAGCGATGATTTATTATGACTTTCGAAGTGGTTTAACACAAAAACAGTGTGTTGACGGGATGATTTCTGCATTTGGTGATGAAGCCCCACCCAAAACTACAATTTATCGCTGGTTTGCTGAATTTCAACGTGGACGTGTCAAGCTCAGTGATGATCACCGTCAAGGTCGTCCAAAAACTGCAGTCACCCAAGAAAACGTTGATGCTGTGCGTAAGCTGATTGAGGAAGATCGACATGTGACATACCGCGAAATTCAGGCAACTTTGGATATTGGCATGAGTCAAATACAAATAGTCTTGCGATAACAATTAGGTGTAAAAAAGTTGTTTTCCCGATGGATACCGCATTCGCTCTGTGAAGAGCAAAAAGCGGCTTGCGTTAATTGGTGCGTCAGAACTCTCGAAAGATTCCA